>OX336357.1:12524251-13016520 GCA_946902875.1 Nematopogon swammerdamellus
CGGTTGAAACCCTCGGTCCGAGGAGCAGTGAAGCCAAAAGAGGCTTGGGCCTCTGCTGGTTGACGCAACTGGTGTCCCGCCATCAAGAGCTTATGTACTGCATTCAAAGGGTAAGCCTTACCATCCAGCGGGGTAATGCCGCAAGTGCTCTAAGAACATTTGAAAATGCCCGTTTTGATAGTTATTTTAATGTTTGTTAGGTAGGTTTTAATTCTTTAGTTATTAATATTACTTTTTTATTTTTATGAAATAAATAGATTGAGTAAACGATATTATATTATATCGAAGAAAGGAAGTCTTTAAGGGCGAGGCCAGAAGGCGGAAGAGGGTTTTTGGTTTACCTGAACGTAGCTCGGCCTTCGGCCTAGCACTTAGTTCCTTCCTTTCTTCCAGAAGGTTTATCGTCTTCCTGAACGCAACTCGGCCTTCGGCCTCGCCCTTACTTACTTCCTTTATTTGAGAAAGGTTTATCGTTTACCTGAAAGCAGCTCGGCCTTCGGCCTCGCCCTTAGTTAGTTACTTTCTTTGAGAAGGTTTATCGATTACCTGAACGCAGCTCGGCCTTCGGCCTCGCCCTTAGTTACTTACATTCTTCTTTGGAATACGAATTTCACGCGAGCGAAGCCGCGGGCAACAGCTAGTTAAGTCATAAAATTTATCGATAAACTTTCGACCGAAAGTACGCATCCCTTATTAGGAATGCGGACAGCTGCGCATATTTCCCACGCATCATAACTTCCTGGTGGCACTATACACGGTGTTGCAACCCCAACCGTAAAACCCGAAAGGGCTGATTCTGTACGTGAAATAGAATAGAATAGTTCTACGACTTTTTAATTTGAAGAAAAAAAATTTTTTTTTCTCCTTACGTTTTGAGAATAGGTATTTAAAATTTTTATGGAAAAAATAATTTAATTTTGTTTCAAAAAATGTTTGTTCGCCACAGAAGTTGTTCCGTTTCACATATAGAATAACCCCCTTATGTCAGTTAAAAATATTACGGGGGCAACTGCAACACCGTGTATTACAGACTAGCTGTTGCCCGCGGCTTCGCTCGCGTGAAATTCGTATTCCAAAGAAGAATGTAAGTAACTAAGGGCGAGGCCGAAGGCCGAGCTGCGTTCAGGTAATCGATAAACCTTCTCAAAGAAAGTAACTAACTAAGGGCGAGGCCGAAGGCCGAGCTGCTTTCAGGTAAACGATAAACCTTTCTCAAATAAAGGAAGTAAGTAAGGGCGAGGCCGAAGGCCGAGTTGCGTTCAGGAAGACGATAAACCTTCTGGAAGAAAGGAAGGAACTAAGTGCGAGGCCGAAGGCCGAGCTACGTTCAGGTAAACCAAAAACCCTCTTCCGCCTTCTGGCCTCGCCCTTAAAGACTTCCTTTCTTCGATATAATATAATATCGTTTACTCAATCTATTTATTTCATAAAAATAAAAAAGTAATATTAATAACTAAAGAATTAAAACCTACCTAACAAACATTAAAATAACTATCAAAACGGGCATTTTCAAATGTTCTTAGAGCACTTGCGGCATTACCCCGCTGGATGGTAAGGCTTACCCTTTGAATGCAGTACATAAGCTCTTGATGGCGGGACACCAGTTGCGTCAACCAGCAGAGGCCCAAGCCTCTTTTGGCTTCACTGCTCCTCGGACCGAGGGTTTCAACCGCAAACACAACAAATTCGAAATATTGAATTATATTTCTATATTTGTTGCGTTTGAGGCTCTCCGCCACAGCCTCGGCCGCGCCAGCCGCTCTTGAAGATGTCCTAACGTGACTTGAAGCCAATGTGAGAACACAAGTGGCGTCCCACATCCAAGAACTACCCTTAGTCCATGGCACTAAGGTGATAGCATCGGGCCTCTTGCCATCCAGCCGGGAATAACCGCGAGGTTCTAGGATATTTGCCGTCAGAAGCGTGGACTTTATAATAAAATTTTAATTAAATTAACTCAATCTTAATATTAATTAACTTTATTCAAGATGGTTTAGCTTCTTCCTGAACGCAGCTCGGCCTTCGGTCTCGCCCTTAGTTACTTGCTTTCTCCGAGATGGTTTATCATTTGTTAGTACGTAGCTCGGCCTTCGGCCTCGCCTTAGTTACTTACTTTCTTCAAAAATGTTTACCTTCTTCCTGAACGCAGCTCGGCCTACGGCCTCGCCCTTAGTTGCTTGCTTTCTTCGAGATCGTTTAGCTTCTTCCTGAACGCAGCTCGGCCTTCGGCCTCGCCCTTAGTTACTTGCTTTCTTCGAGATGGTTTTTCAATTATCAGAACGTAGCTCGGCCTTCGGCCTCGCCTTAGTTACTTACTTTCTTCAAGATGCTTTAGCTTCTTGCTGGACGCAGCTCGTCCTTCGGCCTTGCCCTTCGTTACTTGTTTCTTCCAGATGGTTTTTCAATTATTCGAACGCAGCTCGCCCTTCGGCCTCGCCTTAGTTACTTACTTTCTTCAAGATGGTTTAGCTTCTTCCTGAACGCAGCTCGGCCTGCGGCCTCGCCCCTATTTACTTACTTTCTTCGAGAAGGTTTATGGTATTCCAGAACAGAGCTCGGCCTTCGGCCTCGTCCTTAGTTACTTACTTTCTTCAAGAATGTTTTTCTTCTTGCTGAACTCAGCTCCGCCTTCCGCCTCGCCCTTAGTTACTTTCATCGAGAAAGAATATCGTTTACGTGAGCGCAGATCCGCCTTCGGGCCCGCCTTTAGTTACTTACTTTCTTTTTTTGAAATACGAATTTCACGCGAGCGAAGCCGCGGGCAACAGATATATAAATTTTATTGCACAGATGACAGCGACATAACTTCGACTTTCAATTATATTTTTTTATTTATCAAACAATTTGTCACCAGCCAGCTCACGTCGGGATGACAGTTCTCCGTTGTCAACATGACATTTAAAATTGTTTTTTACCTCTACTTTGGATTACGTGATTTGATATACACTGTCACTATAAAAAGTTTCGTCAAATTCCGTTCAGTGGTTTTTGCGAGATGAGCGTACAAATAGACATTTTTGCATTTACGATTTTATTATATGTATAGAAAGAATAGATATGTATAGACTATTGTGTTCAAGTTATAAAAAAGAAGAACTGTCATTTTCGTTGTATCTACTTGTTTTTAAATTTCTAATGAATATTTTATTCAAATTGTATTTGCTGCCAGTTCTCAAGATATAATTATGTACTTTGGACTACGTGATTTTAAACGCGCAATAATGTTTTTATTTGTTTAATTTTTTTTTATTTTTGTAATTTTTTTTTACGTATTATGTTAACCCGGCATATAAACTGCCACTATACAAAGTTTCGTCTAATTCCGTTCAGTGGATTTTGCGTGATGCGCGTACAGACAAACAAACAAACAAACAAAAATTTTAAAAACTGTTCTAATATGTTCAGTATCTCATTTTAAGCCATTTTAATTGGTTAGTTTTTTTGCGAATACATTCAATGTACAGACTTTCTTACCTTTACGATTTTATTATATGTATAGATATGTATAGATCATTGCTCCCGACACCTCAATATGCGCCGCCTGCTCATCTCCGGGCCGACGAGCACGCGGAGCGACGCGAGCGTGCCGGCCAGCGCCGGCGCGTCGCCGCTCAAGCTCAGTCGCTTCCAGTCCAGCTCCACGCTGATCTGAGCGCTGCCGCGCGGCGCCAGCACGCCGCGCGCCGGCGTCACCAGCGACAGCTCGCCCAGCGAACGGTATTGCACTGTGAATTATATACAGGACTAGCTGTGCCCGCGGCTCATATTTGACGTCTCTGCTAACCTCATAAGCCATTTAGCGTGATAGTAATTAGCCTATAGTTGATGGGAAGAATCCAGCTATCCGTATAATTTTTTATTAAAATCTGTTCAGTCGTTCTCGAGTTATAAGCGGACAGACAGACATACATACAGAAAGAAGACGTTGGATTTTATTAAAGGTAATAAATAATAAATAAGGAAGGAAGAATGTTGTATGTAACGGCCAGTACATTAATTTCGCCAGCGCAATCCTCATGGTTTTCCGAGACAAAAAAGTAAGTTAACTTTTTCCCTAAAGTGTCTAGTTTTGGAGATATAAATTTTTGAAATTAATTTTTTCGTCTAGTGTAATTTGACGCGCGAGGGGGGAGGGTGCTGGCGCGGGAACGGTTACGGACGAAAAACTCACACCGCGCCTCCTCTCTCCGCGCACTCGTCCCTGCTCGCTCACTCACCGCGCGCTTTTCATTCCCACGTTCGTGCGGAACATTAGATCCTTTTACACTAAATCAATAAATTAGTTTGTATGAAAACTGTAACTTTTTATTTAAAGGGAATTCAGAAAAAAGTTATTCGACTTTTTTGTTACTATTGATCCCAATAATCATTTCCTAAATTTAATGTAGTGGCCGTTACAACACCCTGATATAACCTGTGCGACCACCTTGGGCGACCACTATAAAAATTGCATTTTGAGTGCCGCACACCGAGCTAAATACTAGAAGCAGCATAATATAGGGCGCTTACATATTACATACTTAACTAATACATACATAACTTTTTTAGAATATAATAGAATAGAATATACTTTATTGCTTTCCAATACAAAATGTTTACAAAAGGCGGACTTATTACCTACCTAAGGCAATCTCTGCCAGTCAACCTGAATTTTATGAACACTTATTATAATTTCATATACAACCTGTCCAAAAACTCAACGTCAAGCGGGAACCAGGGAGTAGGCCAGTTTATGACTACCCAGGGAAAAATAAGAAGAAAAAAAAATCTTGAGTCATTGCTAGGCTCTGAAATCGCATGCAAATAGGCAGTTCGGTCCACTTTTTAAGATTACTTAATTACTTGATTACAAACATAACTGAGAACCATCCCGATTAAAGCAGCTTTCTAATTTATAAAAACCCCATCTAAATCGACCATCCGTTTGGGAGCTACGATGCCACGGACAGACAGACACACCCATACACACATACACACGTTAATTAACTAACATCCCTCTTTTTGCATCGGAGGTTAACCAACTGACTGTTGAACAGAAGTCGCGCCGAGAAGAACGACGCCTCTCGCGAGCGGTTCTCGAGCGCTAGAGTGACGGTGGCGTGGCGGCGCGCGAACACGATCGCGACGTCACCGCAGATGAGGGCGCCGGTCGCCCAGCGAACGCGGCCGGTTCCGCTGCCGCACCAGCCGTGCAGGCGTACCTGGAAACGTGTGCGCGTAGAGTCCCCGGCAGTAAGTAATCAACATCGATCTTTAGAAAGAACGACGCCTCTCGCGAGCGGTTCTCGAGCGCTAGAGTGACGGTGGCGTAGCGGCGCGCGAACACGATCGCGACGTCGCCGCAGGTGAGGGCGCGCCGGTCGCCCAGCGGACGTGGCCGGTTTCGCTGCCGCACCAGCCGTGCAGGCGCACCTGGAAACGTATGCGCGTACAGTCCCCGGCAGTAAGTAATCAACATCGAGCTTTAGAAAGAACGACGCCTCTCGCGAGCGGTTCTCGAGCGCTAGAGTGACGGTGGCGTGGCGGCGCGCGAACACGATCGCGACGTCCCCGCAGGTGAGGGCGCCGGTCGCCCAGCGGACGTGGCCGGTTCCGCTGCCGCACCAGCCGTGCAGGCGCACCTGGAAACGTATGCGCGTAGAGTCCCCGGCAGTAAGTAATCAACATCGAGGTTTAGAAAGAACGACGCCTCTCGCGAGCGGTTCTCGAGCGCTAGAGTGACGGTGGCGCACAGTGGTTCAGAATTGAAAAAAAATGGACATAGGGCTGTGGACGTTTCATAACACATTGTTATAGCACATTTTATTTGGCTAGCTATATATTGACACATATCTTAACCGCAGTGTTGTAGACTGATCCATACTCGATATATAATTTTTTCAATTTTTTTTTGTATGGAAGAAAACATGTTTTATTTTTTTCCAAAAAAGTTCCCCTAGTAAGACGTTCAGTACTACATGGACATTAAAGGTATTATGGAAACATATCATATATAAAATATCCAGCTGCTACCTTTCGCTTCTTTTCAAGATTAGAAAAGTTTTATAATTTTTTGTATGGAAGAAAACACATTATATTTTTTTCAGTAAAAATTGCCATGGAAAGACCTTTGATACTAATTAGACATTAAAGGTATTATGGAAACCTATCATATATAAAATATCCAGCTACTATGTTTTGCTTCTTTTCGAGATAACAAAAGATTTATAATTTTTTGCGAAGAAAAAAAAACACTTTAAATTGTTTTCCGTATAATTCCACTGAGTACATATGTAACACTAAATAATGATTAAAGATATTATTGAAATTTATCATATATAAAATATTCAGCTACTATCTTTTTCTTCTTTTTGAGATATCCTTAGTTTTATGATTATTTGTAAAGAAAAAACACATATTTTTTTCCATAAAAGTTCCACTGATTACATGTATATGTATGAAACTAATAAGCATTAAAGATATTGTTATAAACTATCATATTTAAAGTATTTAGCTAAAATTTCCGACTATTCTGCAAGATAATACAAGTTTTATGATTTTTTGTAAGAAAAAAGAAACGTTTTTAACAGTTTTCCCTCACTATATCTTTAATAATTCATGGATATTAAAAGTTATCTGTTATATATATAAATAAATATCTTGCTCACACTTCTTGCGTACTACTGAAAGAATAACAATGTTTTTATAAAATTGTGATTGAAAATATGAGGTTGCCGCTCTAGCGTCTTAATCAAGTAGACATCTAACAGTACTCTAGCGCCAAATTACTTAGCGACTGACAAGAGCCTCATCCTTTATAAGCTTGCCAACCCGAACACCAATCACAGCGCTCGCCATCAATGACGTCATCGCTGTGGAATGCCTTCACTGAGTAATTTATTGTGTTCACGCTTGTAATTGGCTAACCCGATTCAGTAGTTTACGACCTTTCGTGCGGATAGTATTTCGCTGAAGAACATTGAAGTGGATTTTTTCAAATAGTATTCGCAACGATCTGTTTCATAATATTACCTACTTGTTACAAGGACTAAGGTTAAAGTAAAGTAAAATAACCGATACGCCAACATCTACATGTAACATTTGTGACTCAAAACCCTCGCAAATGAATGACCTTGAAAAGCTGTCTCACAAGCAACTTAATACAGACTGTTATAAGTATGGCATGTCTACACTTTATTTACGGATTCGTTGCTTGGAGTGTTTACTGCACATTTCATATAATTTGGATTTTAAAAAATGGAGCGCACGCGAAGAAGAACACAATAATTCAAGAAAAACGAAGAAGGAACAAGTAGCGAAAGATTTTCGCAACAAAATGGGCATTATAATAGATGTCGTCAAACAAGGTGTGGGTACTAGTTATACTGGAAACGTTGCAAGGGCGTTTTTCAGACATTACTCCTTGTCGGCTGCAATTACGGGTCTCAATGAAACACTTATATTGAGAATCGCTGTTCTCCTGCAAGCTATCAGTTCCGGCAAGAAGGTTAACGTCGATAAATTCGATAAATACGCAACTCTACAATATAAATACTCACTGTACGAGTGGTATTATATGCCGCCAAGTTTGCACAAACTATTAGTCCATGGAGCAAAAATTATACAACACTTTTCCCATACTCCCATTGGGAAGCTGTCCGCAGAGGCTTCCGAAGCACGGAATAAAGACTTCCGCAATATAAGGGAGCATCACACAAGAAAAACAGGACGAGAGCATACGAATGAAGACATTTTACATAATTTGCTTGTGTCATCAGATCCCGTAATTTCCCATATAAGACCTCGATACAGTAAGCCTACACGCCTAGACATGTTCCCAGAAACACTTGAATTGCTCTAGATGAAGAGGAAACGGAATCGCTTCAAATGGAAATAGATGACAATGCAGAAGTAACTCAAGATCCCTAAGAATTAACCTGAGATTTAATTAATCAAAACTAAGATTTCCGAAGCCAACAAGTAGTGTACTTGCAAACACTTTCAACGCAACGTGGTATGATCACCAACCAGGTGCGGCAACGACATAAAGAGAGCAAGAAAGCAGTAATTTCGTAAAAAGTTCGGGTCCTGTAGTCAAACAATAAGTTTGACGAAGAAGAACAAGAAGAAAAAAACTTTTGTTGCAGTTGCAGAATAGAAATATGAGTTGATTATTTTATATAAGATAGATTTTAATAATATCTGCAATCCTTATTTAGTATTACACATGTACTCAATGGAACTTTTACTGAAAAAATGTACTTAATGTGTTTTTTTTTCTTTACCAAAAATTAAAAAAAATTTTGTTATCTCGAAAATAAGCAAAAGGTAGTAGCTGGATAGGTTTCAATGACAGATTTCAATAATATCTGTAATCCTTATTTCGTGTTACACGTGTACTCAATGGAACTTTTACTGAAAAAATTTACTTACAGTGTTTTTTTTTCTTTATAAAAAATCATACAAGTTTTCTTATTTAGAAAATAAGCAAAAGATAGTGGCTGGATATTTTATTATTTTAGATTTTAATAATATAATTAATCGTTATTTCGTGTTACGTTACATACGTGGAATACTCAGTGGAATTATACGGAAAACAATTTAATGTGTTTTTTCTTCACAAAAAATTTTAGACATACACATAGTAGCTGGATATTTTATATATGATAGGTTTCCATAATACCTTTAATTTCTAATTAGTATGAAAGGTCTTTCCATGGCAATTTTTACTGAAAAAAAATATAATGTCTTTTCTTCCATACAAAAAATTATAAAACTTTTCTAATCTTGAAAAGAAGCAAAAGGTAGCAGCTGGATATTTTATATATGATATGTTTCCATAATACCTTTAATGTCCATGTAGTACTGAATGTCTTACTAGGGGAACTTTTTTGGAAAAAAATAAAACATGTTTTCGTCCATACAAAAAAAAATTGAAAAAATTATATCTCGAGTATGGATCAGTCTACAACATTGCGGTTAAGATATGTGTCAATCTATAGCTAGCCAAATAAAATGTGCTATAACAATGTGTTATGAAACGTCCACAGCCCTATGTCCATTTTTTTTCAATTCTGAACCACCGTGTGGCGTAGCGGCGCGCGAACACTTTCGCGACATCCCCGCAGGTGAGGGCGCCGGTCGCCCAGCGGACGTGGCCGGTTCCGCTGCCGCACCAGCCGGGCAGGCGCAACTGGAAACGTATGTGCGTACAGTCCCCGGCAGTAAGTAATCAACATCGAGCTTTCATCATCATCAGCCGGTATCGGTCCACTGCTGGACATAGGCCTCTCCCAAGGCACGCCACCACACGCGGTTTTCCGCTCTTCTCATCCATCCACTCCCGGCTTTTTTAGGTCATCTGTCCACCTAGCCGACCAAGCTTTAGAAAGAGACAATCCGGTTGTAGAGAGAGTGTCGTCACGTGCGAGTTCGTGCGGCAGAGCCCAACAAATAAAAAAAAAACATTCAAAAAACACGTTTCATGTATGTATAATTTTTTTTTACTTTTTGTTGTTTTTATTATTTTTTGTTAGTATATCCGATATACTAACAAACAATAAAAACAATAATAAAATACAATAATAACATATATTCTGTGAAAATTTCAACCAGCTAGCTATTAGGGTTCAAAAGATTTCCTTTAAATGTAAGACAGGCGGACACACAGACAGACAGACACACAGCCGACAGACAGAAGGAGGCGTAAATTTATAACACCCCTCCTTTTGCGTCGGGGTTAAAAACAACGTCGTAAGTTAAATATCAGGCTGAAATCTCTATAAAACCAATATGTCCGCTTAGGCTTTTGCCGTTATTACACATTATGACAATGTTTTTCGGTTACGCGGTATAGGTATTGAACACGACTCACTTTGTTTGTCGACGTTTCGTCCCATACTCCGGGTACGTCTTCAGGACTCGCGGTCTGCGACGACCTGGAGGACACCCGACACGTCGTCCAGTCAGATGTCATTGTCAACTGCCGGTCGCCGCGGACGAAGATTGTAGCGATGCGAGGGTACTTCAGCCGATGCGGGTAGGTTCGACATCTCTTGCTGGAAAAGGTCGGTGCACACGTAGCTCACTGTGTGGCTGCCAGAGCTTGATGCTGGTTGCCACCCGAGCCATACTTCGCCAGCAGAGGAGTCCACGACGAAGAGAGTACCATGCTGTCTTCTCTGTTAAAATTGGCATGTCTGGAAATTTCAATGGATTCCCGAACCAAACGTGGTTCATAGTGTTTTTCCACTGATATCGTCCTGGTTTGGTCGAATCGAATGCAATGATTTGTGCCGCTGTCCAGAGCATGCTCACAGATGGCTGACTTGTGGAACTCGTTGTTCTTCATCGCCCTGATGTGTTCCGGCAACCTTGTCTGAACACTCCGCTTCGTTTGTCCGATGTAGCACCTCCCATAGTCAGTCAGTCAGTCAGTCAGTCAGTCAGTCAGCGTGTAAGCGTCCACTGCTGGACATACGCCTCTCCAATTTTCCTCCAGTCCTCCCGGCCTTCAGCGGTACGGAACCACTGCTTTCCGCCGACGTACTTGATGTCGTCGTCCCACCTGGCGGGTGGTCTTCCCACACTCCGTTTTCCTGTCCACGGCCGCCAGTGTAGGACACGGTTACTCCAGCGGTCGTCGTCTCTTCGGCTGACGTGCCCAGCCCATTGCCACTTGAGCTTAGCCACCCGGTATCCAATATCGACTACTTTGGTGCGTCGGCGGATTGCCTCGTTACGCACCATATCACGTAGCGTTATTCCCAGCATGGCTCGCTCCATTGCTCGCTGGGCAACTTTCAACCTTTGGACAACACCGACCGTCAGCGTCCACGTTTCACACCCGTACGTCATAACCGGGAGGACACACTGGTCATATATACGGGTTTTTAAATTTTGCGGAAGATCAGACCTCAGGGCGAATTTTAACTTTCCGAAGGCAGCCCAACCCAGTTGAATTCGTCTCTCGACCTCCTTTAGCAGACCTTGTCTACCAAGCCGCAGAATTTGACCGAGATATACGTACTCTTCAACCTGTTCGATCACTTCTCCGTCAATAACGATTTGTCCTCCCGTCATAACCTCGGTCGCCATGACCTTGGTTTTGTCCCGGTTCATCTTCAGACCCACCTTCATCGACGCTGTATAGAGGTCTTCCAGCATGGTCTGAAGCTGATCTCGGGAATTTGACAGAAGGACAATGTCATCGGCGAAGCGCAGATGACTGAGAAGATCTCCATTCACGTTGATACCCATGTTGTCCCACTCAAGCGTCTTGAACACATCTTCTAATGCGTTCGTGAAGAGCTTGGGTGAGATCACATCCCCCTGCCTTACGCCCTTACTAAGGGGGATGGGTTGGGTATTTTCGTGGAGCCTCACAGTCATCGTCGCGGACCGATACAGATTTCGGAGTACCTCGATGTAGCGGTGGTCGATTCTGCACCTCAGGAGGGAGTTTTCGACAGCCCATTTTTCAACTGAGTCGAACGCCTTCTCATAGTCGACGAAGGCTAGGAAGAGCGGCTTGTTGTATTCCTCGCACTTTTGCACCACTTGTCGCACAGTAAATATGTGGTCCATGGTGCCGTATCCTTTCCTAAATCCAGCTTGCTCACGAGGCTGGTACTGATCCAGCCTCTGTGTCAGCCGACTCGTGATGACTCTCGAAAAGACCTTGTACACGTGGCTGAGAAGTGAGATAGGTCGATAGTTTTTCAACTTCGCCCTATCCCCCTTCTTGTGAAACAAGACAACGACACTATTTCGCCATGCGGCCGGAACTACACCACTTTCAAGAACTGCATTGAAAAGTTTCTGCAGTTCTTTCAAGATCGGTCGTCCGCCAGCATTTAGAAGCTCCGTCGTTATCCCGTCTTCACCTGGAGCCTTGTGTTTTTTGAGTCCTTTCAAGGCAGCCTTTATCTCATAGACACTAATCTCGGGCAGATCCTCCGTGTAGTGTCTAGTGAGCGGCGCACGCCTATCAGAGTCGACTGGTTTGCTTGGACTCGGGGCAGGAATTGCTGCGGAATACAATTCACCATAAAATTCCTCCACCGCCTTAAGTCAACATAGAACAGACAAACAAAGTGAGTCGTTGTTCAGTACCTATACAGCGTAACCGAAAAACATTGTCATAATCTATAAAACCAGTATAAAACACACTTGTGATATTATTATTTTGTTTTTTTTTTTTATGGAAACTGACACGGTTGGCTACATCACCATCACCCACACACAACATCCGTGATGTCAGCCTATAACACCGGATGAACTCGGTGCAACGTCAGTGCTTCCCTTCGGTCGTGCCGGTTACACTGAACTGGACGGAAAACACAAATTTGTCGCTTTTTACGACATACACGGGGGAGATGCAGTGGGGCTATTCTTTTAAACTACCTGCCCCACCCGGTTCATAGACCTAGACCATTGAAGGTACGGATATAGGTTCCAACAATAGTTACTAGATCTAATCACTTACAGATTCTGCGCAAGTAGTATCTTGCTCCGAGCAAATAGCTATCTTCGCTTTGTGGCTCCCTTTATCCCTCGGATTATAGAATACACTCAGTTCAACACATTCATTTGGACCAAACGTCATGACCAACTCGGTCCCACTTTCTCTATGATTCTCCATGAAGTAGCCTTCGCCATGAATCTTGCATTTGGCTGTTACTCTTCTATCGCTTGTATTCATTAAGATTATATCTTTACAACCCTCGCGCACCCAGGCGAGTTCAGTTTGGTTTGTAACTATGGGGAAGCTGGTGAATATTTCTTGATTTGCTACTAAATTCAGGACAAGATCTTTATCCTCATGGATACTCTCTAGGACCAGTAACCTGTAATCAGATAAAATAGTTCAAGTCCATCCTAATCTAAAAAGCTAACTTTCATGGACCAGCAATAGGCTTTTGATAACGGTGGTCATTAATTACACATACCATATTATTTATAGATATGACCGCAGTATGCAAGATAATAAACATTACAGTTCAAAAGTCATTTATACATACATACATACATACCGCACACGCTGTATCCCGACAATCAGGGTAAGCAGAGTAATCGGTGTTGTGCTGCAAGAACTCATTGCAACACAACATCGACCACCACGTTTAGCAAAGTATTCGGACAAGATAACTATCAATTAGCAAGTAAGGCACAAAGACCCACCTGCTGCACGACTCGGTGGAAGGACCGTGCTAAGGTGAGAGGTGGCTAGCCTGGCGCCCTTTAGCACGGCATCTCGTCCTTATCCCTTAGTCGCCTTTTACGACATGCACGGGGAGAGACGCAGTGGGGCTATTCTTTTCAAGTACCGGCCTCACACAGTCATTTATATGTTGAAGAAAATTTGGAAAATGTTGACTGTATATAAAAGAACCCATATTAAGTGTCGAGTTCTACAAGGTACCGTTCTAGGACCCTAACTTTTCTATATAAAGGATAGTGTCTATCAATATTGAATAGAAGGTCTTTATAATAACAACATACCCCTCAAGGGACTGCTGCTGCCTTCTGTGTGCTATATGAAGTGTGCCAGTACCACTGGCCGCTACCTCCAGTAGCGAAGGAATTACGGCAAAGTGTTCCGCATGTATCCCTCGCACCATTGTACGCCACGAGCCACCGATACTGCCCACATTCTTCACGTCCAGCGAGTATGTGTCTGAAAAGTAGGTCATTCACTGCAGGGTCTTAATTTCACTGGACTCAAGTTAAATAATTTCAAGTTCTACGCCTTCATACAGGAGCTGTATTATGCTATATTTTGGGTTGATAATTTATTCGATTTAATTTAAATGTAGATTAAATTTATTATTTTCATTTAGATCTGATAAATGCATGAATAAAAATATCATTGTGCTATAAAATAATAAATTTTTTTGTTACCCCTGCTCTGTGGATTCTGTGTAAAATTTAATAACTCACCTTCTGTCAAATTAAATGTGTCGCCAGTCATGCGGAACAGCAGTTTGATTGTTCCCACTACAGCAGTCATTGCAACCTTTTGAATCAATGCACTGGTTTCAACTACGTGCACGCTTAAGGCTCCATTGATTGTGATTTTTGAGACTTCTGAAAAAATATATCTACAAAGTTGTAGGATACAGGGATAGATTGGAAGTACTCTAGCTGTGTGCCTAGATCTTGGAGTATCCTTGATAGAAAGAAAGTTTACTTCACTGTTAAAATTGAAGGTATTAAAAGGTATTCGAAGGTATTTTTATTTATTAATAGCGTGACATGTGGCGCCGAGCCATCCACAAGTTGAATAACGACGCCACAAGATCTCAGAATCAGATCTCCGATCGCAGAAAAGTAAAATTATGTGCATGTGACATTGGTGCCATGCTGGGAATAACGTGATATGGTGCGTAACGAGGCAATCCGCCGACGAACCAAAGAAGTTGATATTGGACACCGGGTGGCTAAGCTCAAGTGGCAGTGCGCTGGGCACATCAGCCGACCGAAGAGATGAAGACCGTTTGAGTAACCGTGTCCTACACTGGCGACCGTGGACAGGATAACGGAGTGTGGGAAGGCCACCCACCAGGTGGGACGATGAAAAGCAAGTCAAGTACGTCGGCGGAAAGCAATGGTTCCGTACCATTGAAGGCCGGAAGAACTGGAGGAAAATTGGAGAGGCTTATGTCCAGCAGTGGACGCATACACGCTAACGGACTGACTGGCTGACATTGGTCACACCGAACAAGACGCGTCAAATAACAGTCCACGTTAAACTGTAGGTCCCTTCCCTTCTTACCTTCTAGGTGGTAGGGTTTATTCCGGCTGGGTTCGTAACAGGGTTGGTAACACCGCACTGAACGAAACGTCGGTCGGTCGAAACGGCTATGTAAATAGTTTTCAGTCCAGTTCAAAGTAACCGACATGAAATGAAGGCAAGCACTGACACGGCACTTAGTTCTGCCGGTGTTATGGGCTGACATCACGGATGTTGTAGGTGATGTAGCCAACCGTGTCAGTGTCAATAAAAAAAACCATCACTTGCATTTCAATGTCCCACTAAACAATGATCTAATCTGGCCAGATATAAATACGGCCAAAATATGACCAGGCTTCACTGAATGTATAACTTAATAATATGTTTTATCTTTTTATCATTAGACTGTCTGCCTTTTAATAATAAATGTTAATATCATATTGACAGGTCAACGTAAAAGGATATAAAAATAAAAATAAAAATAAACTAAACAAAACAAAACTACCCGATCCCGAATTGGTCGGCGCTTGGCAAATCATCATTACCCTCACTGCGTTCCCCTTCGTCAGATCGAAGACTTGTTCACGATTGTGCTTCATCGTTCTATACGTAAAGCCCGACACCATTCCTTCCTCCGTCACCAATCTGTGATCAGTCGCGAGACATTTTTGTATGCCTTCACGTTTAATCTGTTCTATGCTTCCAATCGAGAATACGTCCGCATTCTCCGATACAGACAGAGTGAGCTGCAATTGACTGTTGACGCACGTTAGGACAAACGATTTGATCGTTTTCGTTCCGTATGGCGTAGGCGGAAACGTAACAATTCCATCGTCGGTCGCGGTAAGTATCTTCACGTCGGGGAGGATAGGGACGTTTAAACGGTCCTCCTGTTGGATATCCATGCCTTCGCTCGCACGTGTCTTTGATGAGTGGCTGGGTTTATGCTTTCGTTAGCGGGTTCGCGGTGATGGTGACTTGCGTGCGACCGACGTTAGATAGACGGCATTGTAATGTGACCTATCCACGATGTAGGAAGTAGGAAATCAAATAAACTACGTATTAAATCTCTTTGTTTGTGACCACGATGACATCGTGATGTGACATTACATCGTAGTCCAGCAGTTATGTACTTTTACCTGGAAAATATTCCGAAGTTAATGTAACTTTTACAGGTTGTTTGGGGTATAGCGGAGCGCCATAAACTATTGTACCATAGACACATTTTCAAAATTTAGAACTCTAAGAATTTATCTGTCAATGTTTTGATGATGATTGTCATCTTATCTCGATGTAAAATCTCAAACAAACTGATCTGCAAAATTAATATATTAGAGAGTTCATAAGACGAATCGTGTTTTAGTTCACCCTCTAAATTGGTGACCCCGAAACGTGAGAACATGGATCCGCCGCCACCACCATCGAGCTTGCAACCACTTCCGGACGCAGAACAGCGAGACCGCTTCATCGGTAAGGTCGCCGTGCGCATCCCTCCATTCTGGCCGGAGCGACCTACACTCTGGTTCGCCTCATTAGAAGCACAGTTTTACCTCACAGGAATAACGAGCGAAGAAACAAAGTTTCATTATACGGTTGCTCACCTTGACAACAAAAGTGCGTTTGAAGTTGAAGAACTAATAATATTACCACCGGCAGCGGAACCGTACTCTGCTCTCAAAGCAGCACTAATAGCGCGCTTCTCTCTGAGCCAGGAGGAGAAAGTTCGCCGTCTTCTCGAGAAAGAAGAGATGGGAGACCGGAAGCCAAGCGCGTTCCTGCGTTACCTACGCAGCTTAGCCGGCAGCTCCGTCCCCGACCACCTACTAAAAACAATTTGGATGAGTCGACTACCATCTCAAATTCAACTGGTACTAGCCTCACAGTGCGACGCCACTATAGAAAATCTGGCTACGCTTGCAGATAAAATAAACGAGATCGTTCAACCATCTTACCTCCAACCATCAGTAGCAACTACTTCTTCTGAGTCTCATGTAGCCAGTCTTCAGAAGAAGATGAATGAACTTACACAACAAGTCGCTGCGCTCACTACGTACGTCAAAAATAGGAGCAGAAGTTCCAGTCGAAGTTCCGATAACCGATCACGATCTCAATCCAGAAACAACAACGCTGACAGCTCCTACTGCTTCTATCACCGCAAATTCGGTAGTAAGGCTAGAAAATGTCAATCACCATGCGATTTCAAGCAGAAACATTCGGAAAACCGTCAGAGGGATCATTAGAGGCAGTAGATGACCCTTTTACCTCAACTGCCCGCCTATTTATAACAGAAAAAGACTCAAAACTGCAATATTTGATTGATTCCGGCTCTGACTTATGTGTGTATCCACGTAGACTGATAAGTGGCCGACTGGATACAACATCATACAACGTTTTCGCTGCAAACAATACCCCGATCAATACATATGGTATGCGATCCTTTACTCTAAACCTTGGCCTTCGTCGTTCTTTCCATTGGAGATTTCTTGTAGCAGATGTCTCACGTCCCATCATCGGCGCTGACTTCCTTCTTCACTACGGCCTCGTTATTGACTTGAAAAACCGCCGATTGATAGATCCGCTGACGGGAATTTCCTCATATGGACAAACCAATGTACCTGCAGACATCCACAGCATCAAAACCCTCACCTCTTCCACTATCTACCACCTCCTGGAGCAGTTCTCCGCCCAGACCCTTCCAGAATCCACCCTCAACAACAACAAACACAATGCACGCCACTATATCACAACGACCCCTGGCCCCCCTGTTGCATGTAAGCCTCGCCGTCTATCTCCGGAGAAACTTGCCATCGCCAAGCAAACCTTTCAAGACCTTCTCCAGCGAGGTGTCGTGCGTCCATCAAACAGTGCATGGGCCTCCCCCCTCCACATGGTTCCAAAGAAGCCAAGTGGTTGGCGTCCCTGCGGAGACTTCAGGGCCTAGAACTACAGAACAATACCCGACAGGTACCCCCTTCGCCATTTAGAGGACTTCTCTGCAAACCTAGAAGGTACAACTGTTTACAGTAAGATAGACCTTGTAAACGCCTTGTAAACTGCCGGTCGCTGAGGAAGATGTGCATAAAACCGCACTAACGACTCCGTTTGGTATGTTTGAGTTTGTAAAAATGCCATTTGGACTGAGAAATGCAGCTCAAAGTTTTCAGCGCTTTATAGACGAAGCCACGAGGAGTCTCGACTTTGCGTTTTCCTATATTGACGATATTCTCGTCGCATCAAAGGACAACGACCAACACATGAATCATCTCAAAATCCTATTTCAACGCCTCACAGAATTTGGTACTAATATCAACATTAATAAATGCGAATTTTGCGTGCCTGAAATAGAATTCCTTGGATACAAAGTATCGGCTCGTGGTATTCAACCTCCTGATGACAAAGTGAAAGCCATCGTAGACTATACGCTTCCTGCTACCGTAAAATCCCTGCGCAGATTTTTAGGCGCTATAAACTTTTATAGAAGATTCATAAAAAATGCTGCATCTGTTCAAGCAGAACTTCACGAGCTACTCAAGGGCGGCGTCAAAGGTAACACGCCTGTCAAATGGACTTCAAAAGCCGAAATTGCATTTGAAAACTGCAAGAACATGCTTGCCAACGCAGCTCGTCTAGCACACCTGATTCATCTGCTGAACTGGCCATTTTCACAGATGCTTCAGACAACGCTGTCGGAGCCTCACTTCAAAAAAGTACCGGATCTGGTTAGCAACCGCTCGCATTTTTTTCAAAAAAGCTTTCGCCTAGCAACTCCAAGTATAGCGCCTATGACAAGGAACTTATGGCCATCTATCTTACTGTCCGATATTTCAGACACTGGCTTGAAGGTCGTCATTTCATAATTTTTACTGACCACAAACCCATAATTTATGCATTCAAACAAAAGCTAGATAAGTGTTCACCGAGGCAGTTTCGACATCTGGAATTCATCGCACAATTCTCTACAGACATACGTCATGTAGAAGGCAAAGACAATCCTGTCGCTGACGCGCTCTCACGAGTAGACGCCATTACTACACCCGTCAGTATGGAGCAGCTCTCACAAGCGCAAGCTTGCGATTCCGAATTGCAACAGTTCCTGCAAGATCCGCAGTCTACTTCGTTACAGTTGAAGAAGTTCACTATCCCCAGTACAAACTACACGGTACACTGCGACGTATCTTTTCCTACACTCAGACCGTACATTCCGACCACAGTCTTCGCAAGCAAGTTTTCCACTCTCTGCACAACCTTGCCCATCCTGGAATAAGAAGTACAACAAAACTCATCACAAAAAAGTTCGTGTGGCCAGGCATTCGCAAAGATTGCAAAACTTGGGCACGAACTTGTCTACAATGCCAGAGAAGTAAAATAACAAGGCATAGCTCATCTCCACTTGGATCATTCGTTCTTCCGAATTCCCGATTTGATCATATTCACGTGGACCTGGTGGACCCCTTCCTATTTCGAATGGATGGCGCTACATTTTAACTGTCGCCGACCGATTTTCACGCTGGTCGGAAGCTTTTCGTATTCACAACATAGAAGCTGAGACAGTAGCGCGAAATCTCTTCGCAGGATGGATCAGCCGCTACGGACTGCCATTACGCATCACTTCTGATCAAGGCCAGCAATTTGAGTCGCAGCTCATGTCAGCTCTATCGCGTCTCTGCGGTTTCCAGCGCATTCACACCACGGCTTACAATCCGAAGGCAAACGGGCAAGTTGAACGTTTGCATCGGCAGCTAAAAGCAGCTTTGAAATGTCACAATACCGAGAATTGGGCTGACGAACTACCAGTAGTGATGATGGGATTCCGTTCTGTTTTCAAGGAAGATATTGGAGCTACTCCTGCGGAAATGGTGTTTGGTTAAAATATCCGATTACCAGGAGATTTTTTGTCGCCTCAAAAATCTTTAGCAGATCCATCCGAATTTGTAAATAATCTTAAGAAAACTTTCCGTGAACTCACCCCTGTACCATCACCATCGAAATCATCAACTACATTCTTCATCCACAAAGACTTATCAACCACATCTCATGTTTTCATCAGACATGATGCAATTCGGAAACCACTTCAATGCCCCTACGATGGTCCATTTCAAGTCATATCACGCCACCCAAAATTCTTCATCGTTAATGTATCAGGTCGCAATAAAACAATCTCCATAGATCGTCTCAAACCTGCATACATTATTTCTGAAGATACACCTCAACAGCCAGTTTCGGTTACGCCATCTAATTGCATCATGCCTCCTCCATCAAGTTCATCTTCTCCTACTCCTATTCTTATGCATCCTAATGCCGCTTCAGCGACCCCTACTCATGCCACTTGCACACGCAGTGGTCGTCACGTTCATTTTCCACAACATTTTCGTTCGTTCGTTCATTCATTCGATACAAAGCGATAGGATCCATCTCCGAAAGGGGAGTTATATAGCGGAGCGCCATAAACTATTGTACCATAGACACATTTTCAAAATTTAGAACTCTAAGAATTTATCTGTCAATGTTTTGATGATGATTGTCTTCTTATCTCGATGTAAAATCTCAAACAAACTGATCTGCAAAATTAATATATTAGAGAGTTCATAAAACGAATCGTGTTTTAGTTCACCCTCTAAAGGGGTACATTAGGAATACTATGCTAAGTTTTCGACCTCGAGCACCCTGTGCTAACTTGGAGGTGGGCAAAAATCTCAAAAATTTTCTGACTTTTTTCAGCTTTTCGCCTATATCTCTTAAACTAAGTATATTTTGTTGACCATATTACATGATAAAGTTGGAGAGCATTAAATTTCCTAAAATTTCGATTTCGAGCTTTTCAGGCCCAACATTAACGGAGATACAGCCGATCAAAGTTAGACCAAGTTTCTTAAAATGTAAAAAATAGCAGAAAAACGAAGGTTTTGGCCCTATAACTATTTGTTACCATCATCTCCATGTTAATTATGTTGATCACTCATCAATATCAACGTCTTGGAAAACCTATGACCCCCTTCCCCCGCCCCCTCCCCCAAGGTGGTTTTTGATGGTTATCCTGGTGGAATATCCTGATCAGCGTTGTTTTCTTCAATCCTCAACAAAGTTTGTCTTTTCCAAGACAACTTCGATCAGCACGATTTCGCAGGTGAAATGTCTTTCCAACGATACCAACAAGCAGAACTTCATAACTACTATGCTGACGAGTGAAATGGAAGCCAGGGGGATTCAAGTGAAGCAGACAGTAGAAGACGCCGATTTAATTATTGTGGAGATCTTCTGTTGCTTCTCACTGCTTTGGCTTTGGGTTCTTCCAAAAAGAACATTTATTTATAGAAGAGTGGAACACAGGAGTGGTAGGTTCACAGCCCAACTTGTATTCATCTCACTCGTTCAAGTACGATCCATAGGATATTCTTTTCCTGCATGCGATAAGTGGGTGTGACACCACCTCAGCAACAATTGGTATTGGAAAAAAGAAGGTGATGTAGATGTATAGCAAGAACCCTAACCTTTCAGATATGTTGGCGATTTTTAAAGACCCCGAGGCAACTGATTTTTATATACAAAAAATTTAAATCTAAAATTGATGTGAAACCACTGGCAGCGGGGCGAACCCAGGCTACCGATGGTCGGGTCCCAAAGAGAGAAACCTCCGGACTATGCGCGCAGTGTCGAGCAGGGCTGCCTTCTGGATCTGACCCATGACCCAACCACTCAGCGAGATCCTCTCAAGGTGGTCGTCAGGGCTCTTCGCTATCAGCCCATGCGCCGATACGACTATGGGCACAACGATCGATCAATCGGTCGGCATATCGATGGATATTTTTAATATTACTTTTTTTGTGAATACATTTTACAACACCCCCCTCCCCCTCCCCCTCCTCCCAGTGACATCATATTATGTGTACAACGTTAGGGTTTTTGGTGTGAGAGAGGATTCTTAATAACGTATTTCTTATATTTTAGTGGGACATCGAAACGTTTGGGGGAGGGGGTGGAGGGTGGAGGGTCATAGGTTTTCCAAGACGTTGATATGAGTGATCAACATAGTTAACATCGAAATGATGGTTAGAGGGTCAAAACCTTCGCTTTCCGCTATTTTTTACATTTTAAGAAACTTTGTCTAACTTTGATCGGCTGTATCCCGTTAATATTGGGCCTGAAAATCTGATTCAACAACGAAGTTTTAGAAAATTTAAAGCTCTCCAACTTTTTCATGCAATATGGTCAACAAAATATCCTTAGTTTAAGAGATATAAGCGAAAAGCTGAAAAAAGTCAGAAATTTTTTGAGATTTTTGCCCACCACCAAGTTAGCACAGGGTGCTCGAGGTCGAAAACTTAGGATAGTATTCCTAGTGTACCCCCAAACAACCTGTAAAAGTTTCATTAACTTCGGAATATTTTCCAGCTACCCCACCTTTTTCGACATGTCGACTGGACTATCGTGGTGACATTATTAAAAATGCAAGAACCACAGAGTATTAGCGTATTAGTGACAATTGTGGAGAATGTAAATGTTTCCTTATAAAAACTATAGACTATAGACAAGTGTAGTAAAAGTAGGTACCTAGGTATACGAATGTGTACGAAAACGTAAAATTAAATGCAAGCATCGCAAGCAAGCGAATAAAATTAAACTAAAATTAAGAAATATAATAATACTAAACTAAAATAACTTATAAACTAAACCTAAAAAATAAATAAATAAATAAAAATTAAAACTACCTTTATATAAAATATTTCATTTAAATTTAACAGAGTCGCTGCACCGGTGCAAGTGCCAAGTACGCACGCCGCGTTACACCTCTGAATCTCAATGGCGATTCGCCGAACAAAGAAAGCTTTGGCACGGCGGCGCCGGCGGCGGTCACCAGATTTATCTACTAAAAGTTTTCCCAATTTATCCGAGAATGTTTTGGTGTCTGGCGACCACGGCCCCAAAGTTTCTACGGCGAAAGATTATGAACTTATTATTTTTTTTTTTCATTTATTTAAAGGGTTTGTTTCATTAAATGAAAATGCCAACCCTCTTCATACAACAAAAAACATAACACAATAAAATAATAGACAACAACAACTTAAAAACTAACCAAACTAATTCGAGCGAGCAGCTCTTTCTTTCATAATAACATTATACATTATAAACAACTTCGCAGCACCCTCGGATGCTGGATGAGCCAAATTATCTATATATGGACCTAAACAGAATCGCCCATAATTCAAATGTTTCCTAACTAAATTTCCCCTTGCACATTCGGTCAAAATATGATAACATTGAAATATAACGGGCAAATCATATTTATCCATAGTGAAAGTGAAAAGTAATAAATAATATAAAAAAAATTTAATAAGATAATAATATTTCGATATTTTTTTTCAAGTGCCTTTTATACACCGGATACACTTATTAGTATTACACATTGATTTTATACCCCTATAAAATCAATGGTATTACACATTAAGTACGGAATACTTAAATGGATATAGTGATTGGGTCTCCTCCATGGAGAATAGAAAAAAAAAACGGCCAGGTGCGAGTCGAACTCGCGCACCGACGACGGTTCCTTATCGCCATGTCATAGCTCTAGCGACACTCGAAGGTGGTTACGTGGTTCGAAGTTAATAATTTGTTATTAAATGTTAAGAAGACAAATGCTCTTCGCTTTGCTCTCGGATCTAAACTTGGGAAGGGGGCAAATGATGTAATGAAAGTTTTTTCTGAGTTATCTTTAAACATTGTAACTGAGGTAGATTTTCTGGGCATTCGATTGGATTGCAAATTGAAATGGGAAAACCACATAGATAAAATTGCCAAAAGACTGAGCTCTGCATGTTATGCAGTTAAAAAAATCAGAGAAATCGGTGGGGTAAATGCTGCGAGAATGGTGTATTTTGCGTATTTTCATAGCATAATGTCGTATGGTCTCATGTTTTGGGGGTCTGCCGCACATGCAAACAGAATTTTCATTCTGCAAAAACGAGCCCTTCGAAATCTACGAAGCATGAGGCCACGTGATTCTTGCAGGGAGAAATTCCGCGAAACAAACATTATGACGATGACAAGTGCGTACGTCTTTCAGAACCTACTCTACGCCAGAAAAAACCTAAGCAATACTCCATCGAACTCTGAAATACACAACTACAATACAAGGAACCGTGCGAACATCCAGAGCATTGGACATAGGCTATCGAAATTGACAAAAAGTTTTCTCTGCAACAGTATATTATTTTTCAATAAACTTCCGATTGAAGTACGAAATTTGGGTGATAAGGAGTTTGAGAGCAAAGTGAAAAACATGCTAACATTTAAGAGTTACTATAGTTTGGACGAAGTCCTTTGTGATAATTTTTTCTAGTCATTATTTAGCTACGCAATCGTACTTTAGGTTTATTTATTATTTTATCATTAATTCAATTGAATTTTTTAATTTAATCTCATTTATAAATTTTTTTTTTTTTTTTACATTTTGACAAATGATATCTCAATGAAAAAAAAAATATTGACAACTGATTTAAATTGTTTATTATTAATAGTCTTCATATTTATATAATTATTTGACAAGATCATTTGACAAATTGTATTTCCTGCATTTTATTTTTAAATCTTTATTATTTACAATATTTGACAAACATTTTATTATTAGGATTAAGATTTTTTACAATGTTAGGCTTTGACTTTATTCTGTTATTGTTATTGAATTTCTATTCTGAAAATTAATTGCATATGTTTTTTTATGTTATTTTTGACAAACATTTTATTAGATTAAATTTTTTTATAATTTTAGACTTTGACTTTATTCTGTTATTGTTATTGAATTTCAATTCAGAAAATTAATTGTATATGTTTTATTGTGATAAGAAACTTGACGATGGCCTATTTCTTGCTTGGACCATGACATAGATAGAACTATAAAGATTTAAGTACCTACCTTATTGTATATTGTTATTATACCTATCACTATTGCATGTTGACGAACCTAAGTGTAACCTTGTTACCTATAGAGAATAAATGGAATTGAATTGAATTGAATTGAATTGACTCACGCCATTTATGAAATGCTTCATATTAGTTAAATGTCGTGATTAGTTAAAATGCTTCACACTCTATTCGGTAGATGGCGCGCGCGCATACACTTTTTGGTTTCTTCTATGGGAACCCCCGTTAATTTTTACTTTTTCTTATTTTTATTATTTGTTGTTATATCGGCCTATATTTTCTCTATGAAACCTGATATGTACCGTGTTGAGCTGGAATAGCGGATGTTCCCACTGCATCTCTCCCCGTGCATGTCGTAAAGGGCGACTAAGAGATAAGGACGAGATGCCGAGGAAATTAAATTAAATTTTTTGTGTGTTTATGTAATGCGTAATCTTTCGCAAAGTGTTCAAGATCGACGCTCAGGGAGCGGTGGACTGTAGTGTTTCTTGCAATCTGGATCGGCGAAGACACTCAAGTTACTCGGTCAGCGACTCGCGGAGAGGGAATAACGGTGTGTACGGGCGCGAAATGAAATCCGGTGCTCAACGGTAAAATAGTAGGCCGGCCTACTACCGGAGCAACGACGGACGAGACGGTACGGCAGGCTTGCGGTTGTGCGGGTGCCGCAAACGTGAGACGCGCAGCGGAGAGAGAGAGACAGCGAATGGAGCTCTTGTGTGCTCGACTGATCGACGAACTCAACCGCTTCGGCGGGAGTATACGTAGCTGGTCTTGCTGTGTTCTTGTTCTTGCTGGTGGTCCTCTCTCTCCGGTTGCTCGCTGCGGTCTGCCGAGCCGGTCGCAATAGCACCTATATTTATATGACTCCCCGCCCACTCGGCCCAGCGCGCTCGCGCCGCTCAATAATGAGCGGGCGGGGGTAATAGGCGCCCGGCTCGGCTATGAGTCCCGTTATGCGACACTACCGCCCTCTGCCTTACTCGCTTCGTCCGTGTATGCTCCAGTAAAAGGCCGACCAGATATATTTATTTATTAAATGAAAAACTTACATCTAGCCTAGTTAGTATTATAAAAGCTAATTAAGTCTAACGGGCTAGGCCTTACGAGCTAACTAGTCTACGGTGTTGTAAAAAATATATTTCTTAATAACTAACTTATATCTAACTTATATTATCTTAATTATACCTAGCCCGCGCCTATGCTACACTATGCTAACTTATAAAACCTACTTCTATTACTACGCCGGCCGCTGCCTTACTACTCTATTTCCTATACTAATTTCCCTAAGCTAATGATGTGCCGACTGCGGAGCCGTCGTCGTCCGCCACACAAAGTATTTGTAATTTAATTATAATTATATTTATAATTATATTTTAACAATAGTTAACATAAATTTAATTATTAATAATAGACACTAATCTCCAGCAAATCCTCGGTATTTAGTGAACAGCGGCGCAAGCCTATCAGAGTCGACTGATTTGCTTGGAGTCGGGGCAGAAATTAATAAAAATTCATCCACCACCACCACCGCCTCAAGTATATCCGGTTCTCTTGCGGCGACAACCCCATTCGCTCGCTCGAGTTTCGAAATTTGGCTTGGCTTCGTTTCTTTAACTAGGGCGACTCCCTCCACGGCCGCCAGAGGGCGCCACCTCTCTGGAATCTGGAATCTGCGAAGGAAAAAAGGTATTAGAGAGCGTTTCAATGGTTTCAACTAAAAGTTCCCTTCGCCGTTATGTTGGCTCCACTGTCAGTGTCACTGTCAGTGCTTAAATTCGTGTTGCCAGTTTGTGAAGATTATATTACCTAATAATGTAATCGGTATTTACCGTATAATAAATACGGTAAATACCGATAATTACGGGTAAATCTGTACACATAGCTTACCGACTAAGCTTACCGAGCATATCCGAGACCACTTGGAAGCAACATGATCGATGCCTAGCCGAAAGACTTGACCTCCCAGGCTGCAGGCAGAGTCCCGAAGATCAGCTGTATGACTTCCAGGGAACAATTTACAATTACTTCTCCGAATTGTACCCTGTTCGCAATCACCACAACCCAATGGAAAGAGAAAACACTTTCAAAGCAAAGCTTAGGAGAAGGAAGAGAGAGTTGATAAAGCAGCTAAGGAAGGCTAAAGCCTCAGGAGACAGAAATCTATGCCACCAATTAGCCAGAGCGATGAGATCTATCCTAAAACTCATCCAGAAAGTATCTGAGCAAATTACGGTTGCTGGCAATGAATTTCGAAAGGCTCAGAATATAGCAGCTTTCGAGAAGAACCCCTTTTATTTTGCCAAAAAAGCTTTTAAGGAACAGCAGGGTACAATTAGGTTAAGTACGCACGAAATGTTCAACTACTTTAAAACCACATATACCACCCCGGAGGCAGATATAACTTACAGGGATCCACCAGCTCCAAAACCCAAAGAACCTGCTCTAGCATTTGATGCTGATTCACCGACGATGGAAGAGCTGGAACACCACATAAAAAGAAAACCAAATAGTTCCGCCCCGGGACCCGATGGCATACCATACATCATATACAAAAAATGCCCATCAGTGCGGAAACACATGTTGAACATCTACAAAAGAATTTGGACGAACAGAGAAGTGCGAGACTGTCTTGGTAAAGCCGTGTTTGTTCTTCTACCAAAAAAGAAAGAAGTTACTGATCCCAAGGATATTAGACCTATAGCCCTTACGAACACAATTTCGAAAATATTCTTCTCCATTATACAGGCCAGACTACTCAAACACATGTGTACCAACGACTACTTACCGAAGAAGTTTTTTTTTTTTTTTTTTTATGGAACCTGACACGGTTGGCTACATCACCTATAACATCCGTGATGTCAGCCCATAACACAGGGTGAACTAGGTGCCATGTCAGTGCTTCCCTTCATTTCATGTCGGCTACACTAAACTGGACGGAAAACACGAACTATTTACATAGCCGTTTCGACCGACGTTTCGTTCAGTGCGGTGGTACCAACCCGGCCGGAGGTACCAGAAAGGTTTTCTCCCAAGAGTTGCAGGGTGCCTCGAACATAATTCTTTGCTGACTGAATGTCTTAGAGATGCAAGGAAGAATGAGAGACAATTAACTGCCACGTGGTTAGACTTTGAAAACGCCTTCGGTTCGGTGCGCCATGAGTTACTATTAAAGGCGCTAGAGTGGTATAATGTGCCACCTCTGATCTGTAATATAATAGCCTCCTACTACAAAAAACTTTCCTTTGTAATACAAGTAAAAGGCGAAACGGAGAAGACACCGGAAATTCGTTACGATTCGTTGCTGCCTCTCTCCTGTCACATTTAACATTGTTATCAACATTCTAATTGATACGCTTGTCGTAAAAGAAAACAAATGGGGATACAGGTTCAAATATGGAGACACATATATGGCGGCCATCCTGGCATTTGCGGATGATATTACGCTGTTAACCCGCAATCCAAAACAAAATCAGACGCTTCTTAAGGTGGTGGATGACTATTGTGAATGGACCAAAGGGATGAAGATAAAACCAGCGAAGTGCTACTGTTTGAGCTTAACCAGGAAAGGTTCAAAGTTTACCTCGAGCAATCCAGGTCTGACAGTAGCCGGAGAACCAATCGCAACCGTGGCTGATGAAGCTCCTTTTAAATTCTTGGGAAAAAGGATCACCAGCAGAGGAAAGGAGCATCCTACTGATGATATTGTCCAACTTTTCGAAGAAAGCCTCCGCCAAACTGACAATCTTCCCCTCCTGGGTACACAAAAGGCATGGATTTACGATAACTACCTGACATCAAAACTTTCATGGCCATTTCTCGTCTACGACTTCACAAAGCAAAACCTGACTAAATTAGACTCGTATGTGACCAGATTCCTGAAATCATGGTTTGGACTGGCTCACCCGGCTGACTCGTCAACGCTATACAGATCTCACAATAACTTTGGACTGAACATTAAGAAACCGTCGATATTTTATCAAAAGGCGAGAATAGCCAAACGATGTATACTCAAAGACTCCAATGATAGCGCTATTCAAGCCTTACTCAACACATCACTATCAGATGAACTGGAATCGAGACTCGACTTCTACAAATCATTCCAAGTTGGTACACGCACCAATAGATCTGGATTGGGCATAAAAACAGCAAAGTCTGATAAAGAAATACTGAAAGGTTTTGCTCAGGAGGACATGGAACAAGGCTTCAAACTTCACGCCTTAAACCTAGAAATGCAGAATGATTGGCTAACAGTGGGTGACTTCTGCATCCCTCCTGCATTGAAGTGGAAATCCATAATATACAACTGGTCCCCTGAGCTGCTTAAGTTCTACTTAAATGCATTCCAGCTTACTCTCCCCGACCCGAGTAACCTAGTTAGATGGGGAAAATCTAGAAATAGACTATGCCCGTCATGTAAGGAGTTCGTAGGCACGGCCAAACATTTGTTATGCGGATGCAAAATACTACTTGAGCGAGGCCAGTATTCCTACCGTCATGATAAAGTCCTCCAAATCATCAGAGAGGCCATCAACCTGTCAATTGCACGGACCAGGAAAGGGCAAACCAGTAGCGGCTTCCAGAAGGTCAACTTTGTGAAACCTGGAGCCAATAAGCTGCCCAAAGATAGGACTAAACCTTCTTCAATTTTGGGAGCAGCAAAGGATTGGGAATTGTTGATGGACACACATGAGAAGCATTACCAAATGCCTTCGGAAATCTGTACCACAGCATTAAGACCGGATATACTCATATTCTCAAAAGCGACAAAGCATGTAGTACTTGTTGAACTTACAGTTCCATGGGAAAGTAACATACCGAAGGACCACAACATCAAACTTAACAAGTACTGCAACTTAGTAGACCGGATTGTGAGAAACGGATTCAAGACTGATCTCTTCGCTGTGGAAGTCGGAGCAAGAGGACTACCAGCGAAGTCGCTCTACAGTCTCTTCAAGAATCTAGGGCTCCCAAGATCGACGCTAAGCTCATATATGGAGAGAGCCTCGAAAACGTCACTGGAAGCATCCTACAGAATATGGATAGGTAGAGAGAGGGAGGTCGAGAGCGGGACTGGTGGTTTCCCCGCGTCGAAACGTGAATCATGCGCGGGAAATTTAGAGTGGCCACTCGCTAGTCCCGGCCTCGATTAATACCCTTCTCTACTGCCGATGGGCCCGGATATGTTCGGTGAAGCCATCGCAAGCTTAGATCCACACCTTCCTTCCTTCTTCCTCAACGCTGTTTTGATAGATAGACAGTGGAGCCAACATAACGGCGAAGGGAACTTTTAGGTGAAACGCTCCCTAGTCGTAAGACACCGGTATCACACTACACAACCGGTCTCTCGTGCGCGGTAACCGCGCAGGGCCTGCCGTCACTTTGTCCGCCCTATATAAAATAGGGCAGTCGCCGTGGCCGGCCGGCTGGCGATTTAGTAGCGGTCACTTTGTCCGCCCTAAGTTAGGGCGGTCGCAGTGACCGACTGCTGGCTAAGGGCGAGCGGCATCGAAGCCGCTTCTGCTGCTGGCACGTTCTGCAGTCTCTCGACTGCTGCAGCTGCCTGTGGTGAGGAGAAAAGCGAATTGTTGTTTATTGTTGTTGTTGTTTATTGTTTATTTAGCATCTATTGGCAGTACACTGCGCTCAGATTTGTCATATTTACATTGTAACATTCCGCCAGTTCGATTATCACAGCGAAGAAGAACTGACAAGAAACTTCACTGGAAATTTTTTCAATGTCCACTTAGTCTATACAAAAATGTTTGCCACTGCCTAGACACGCATGTGCTGATTTGTGCTGATTTGTGACATGCAGCAATTCATGACAAAGTGAAAACATTTTTACTATGAAATTGTATGGACTACTGGTTTCTGTCACAAACCACCACATGTCGTTATCGCTTAACTAATTAATTACATTCATATCGCATCATTAATTATATTTATTTATCATGTGATTCTGACAACTTCTGAAGTATATAGGTATTATGTAGAAAGTCCGGTGTATAGTGCCATCGTCAAATTTGATAAGAAATTTTATCAAGTCATTATTTCATTTTGTTAGTAAGCAAGTAACATACTACAATGTAGTATAAAATGTCGAGGGTAAAAAAAAAATAGATACACAAGTACCCATTGTCTTAGAGTTAGTAGAGAACATTACGTTATGTCATACTTTTGTACTTAATTTATTATGTGTCAGAATCACAAAATTCGTCAGTTAAGGCATCTTTAATACTGTAATAGCTTTTTTTGGTTAATATTTTTTTCAGGGTTATTTTGAAAGAATTTTCACCTAGATTCCTTATTTCCTGTGGTATTTTGTTATAAAATCTAACACTATTACATATAAAACTTTTTGACATTTTAGACAACCTATGTTTTATTCCCAGTAGGTTATCCTTATATCTAGTATTATAGTTGTGATTGTCCGAGTTAAAAGTGGAGACTAATAGATGCTTTCTTGCATAACAAATGTTTTGAAAGATGTAGGCACCAGGTAAAGTCATTATTCCTATTTCATTAAATGCATAACGACAAGTGTCATAGGTTTCATTCCTAGTATACACCGTAGGGCTCTTTTCTGTAATACAAATATTCGGTTTGATTCCGCTGCATTTCCCCAAAACATTAAACCATATGACATAAGACTGTCAAAGTAGGCATAGTATACAGTCTTTGCGGCTTGAATGCCGCAGAGCTCTTTAATTTTTTTTATAGCGTAGCAGGCTGAGCTTAGTTTGCCTGCTAGTTTATCTATATGAGCCTTCCAGGTTAAGCCATTATCAAATATTAAGCCCAGAAATGTAATTTCATTAGCCATTTTGAGGGATAATTCATTTACAGTGTTCACAATGTCATCTTGTATGCGTTTCCGAGTACCCAATGCGAAGTGCATTACATTAGTCTTATTTACATTCAATAGTAAATTATAGATTGAAACCATGACTGTAGTGAATTTATTACTATTACAAATGACTTCCGTAGTTCCTCCATACATAAATCTTTCAAGACAACAGATATATCATCAGCAAACATGACTAATTCTATGTCCTCTGGAACACAGCTAGATATATCATTAACATATATTAAGAAAAGAAGTGGTCCTAGTATTGAGCCTTGTGGTACACCTATACTGACAGGTTCTACGCCCGACTTTACTCCATTAATATCACAGATTTGTTTTTTATTTTTTAGATATGATTCACATAGATTTAATGCTTTCTCTCTTACTCCGTAGTGTTCAAGCTTCATTAATATGATATCATGGTTTACGCAGTCAAATGCTTTAGATAGGTCACAAAAAATTCCGTATGTTTGTTTTGATTGGTCTAGTGAAGTTAAAACTGATCTGATCATTGATGCAATCGCATCTCCGGTAGACTTACCCTTTTGAAAACCAAATTGTTTAAAATTAATAATATTATGCCTATTAAAAAATGTGATTAATCTTTTTTCAATACATTTTTCAAATACCTTGCTGAACACTGGTAATAGAGAAACTGGGCGGTAGTTGCCGATGTCTTTATGACAACCTTTTTTGTATAATGGGATGACTCTGGCAATTTTTAGAGCATCAGGAAATGTTCCACTTGCAATACACTGATTCATAACAACTAACAAAGGGTCCACGATACTGATTAACGATTTTAACAGCTTTGGTGACATGTTCCATAGGTCCTGTGATCGTTTTGATTTGAGGTCGCGGAGTATTCTTTTAATTTCTGAATGTGTTACAGGCTCAAAATCAATTGATACAGTGTTGCGAGGTGTGAAAGCTTCCAAATGTTTCAAAGCAATGTCTTTACAAGGTATAATATTTTTTGTGCTGTTATGTGCAATGGTTGAGAAATATTTATTGAAATGATTTGCAACACTGCTGCACTCAGTTATAAGACTTTCTCCAATTTTTAATTCTACTTGTACATTCTCATCCCTGATAGATCTGCCTGTTTCGTCTTTAATTATATTCCAGGCCATTTTTATTTTATTGTCGGAGCTTAATAATTTATTTTTCAGAAATATCTGTTTGGCACTTATGGATACTTTTTTAAATATTTTACTATATGAAGAGACGTATGCTCTAAAGACACTACATTTTTTATCTTTCAATAATTCATACAATAAAAAAAGTTTTTCTTTAGATACTACAATGCCTGGTGTCGCCCATTCTACAAACTTTTTCTTTTTAAGTACAGACTTTCGCCTTAAGGGCATATGTTTATCAATATAGGTGACAAAAGTGTTAAAGAAGGATTTGAAACTGGTGTCGCTAGCTATTTGTGAATATTCTATTTTTAAATCTATATTTAAGGCATTTATTCTGTCCTCATTTATTAATCTCGATGTCCTGATGACAATATTTTTATTTTTAATCAGTGCATGATAAATAGAGATTAATTGAGCTAGGTGGTCTGATTGAATACCACATACTACTTTCGTTTCAAAAGTTGTACTGTCTGTAAAAATATTATCAATGCATGAAGAGCATGATTCTACAATCCTCGTATGTTCAAATATAGTCTGACATAGTAAAAAACTATCCATTAGGTCTGACAGCTCGTGTTTGTCATCTTTGTGCGTTGGGAATTTAATATTAAAATCTCCACATAATATTATTGACTTATTGTTATTAGAACTTAGTGTATATAGGCATTGTTCAAGTCTTTCTGTGAATACAGAGATGTTCCCTGAGGGGGACCGATATACGGACAAAATAAAGAATGACATCAGTTCAGTACAGCTTACTTCAAAATCTTTTTCAATTGACATGTTGACAATATCTGATCGGTTCTTAGCTCGTAAGGATTCCTTTACATAAATCATAGTGCCTCCTCGTTTATAGTTTTTTCGGTGACTACTGCTAATTACATTGTAATTGTTAAGATTACAAATATTCAGTTCATTAGAGTTGATCCATGATTCGCTTATACAAAATATATCTATATTATTGTCCTGAAGAAATAGTTCTAACATTAGCGTCTTACCACGCAGACCTTGTACATTTTGATGGCATACTAGTAGTTTGCCTTCTGAATTATTTTTCCTTATTGTCCTATTATTATTATTTGACAATGTCGATTTATGTTTACATTGTATCTTGATTTTATTTTCATTTTCATTTACAGATGGGAACGCATTTTCAATGTTATTTAACTCACAGTTGACAATATCTTTGGAACTTGGTCTAAAAAATAATTATCACAAGTTTTAATAAAACGTAGGTTAGATGCCTTAACGCTATAATTACATGTTTGAATGGTCCTTGAGATGAATTTCAGTCCTGCATTAGTCATATAACCTATTCTAGTGTAGCTACTGCTGTCTAAATTATTCAAATCGATGTAAACCATATTGGGTATGGTTCTTGTCAATCCATAGGTTTGTGTGTTGGACCTGTAGGCAGTGGCATTTAATTTGTCTGAATTATGTAGCGTGAGTGGCACATACAAGAGTGAAGTGACAAACAGATTTATTTGTTTATGGTTGCAAACCTCAGCTACATATTTCACACATTTACAGTATATGTTAGTGTCCTGGTTTGCTTCAGAATTTCCTGTCAGTAAAATGAGTCGCGAATGTCGGTCCAACCGCCTGCTTGCTCGACATCGCCCCGGCGGCGGCGCGGCGGCGCCCGCCGCGTAAGACAGACTGCCGGACAGCGAGATGCGGCTGTGCCAGCAACAAACAAAAGTTTATGATAGGAGTATGCCATATCGGGAAAGAATCGTGTTTTAATCAACATAATTTTGACGACGATTAAATAATTAATACGTTTGATGACACACACAATTTTAAATAACAATGTGGGGTGTGTGTGATAGACTGATAGTAGGTAATTTTGTACAACATAAGAACACATATGTATGTATATATTTAGGTATTATGTATTATATAAATTGTAATTCATATGTATTTAATTTAATCTATAAATAGTAATTTATACGTTTAATTAACTAGTATGTACCTACTTATATGTAGTGTATATTATAGTATATTATAGTTATTTTCCTTATATTATATTTTACATTCCCACACTCAAGTCTTTTGCTACTACCTACTTATATCTCGCAACATACGACTCTCAAACATCCAAAGGTTGACTGGGAGAAATCCCTGTAAGGGATAAGTCCGCCTTTGCCCCTCATGTAAATTTCTTATTGTGTGTTTATGTTAAATGTTTTTTGGAGCAATAAAGTATTTCTATCTATCTATCTATCTAACAAACAACCTTCCTTGTGTCATCCTTATCCTTCCTTATCCTTACCTATAATAAAATCCAACGTCTGCTTTCTGTCTGTCTGTCTGTCTGTCCGCTTATAACTCGAGAACCACTGAACCGATTTTAATAAAACAAAATTCTACGGATAGCTTGATTCTTCCCATCAACTATAGGCTACTTACTATCACGCTAAATAGCTAATGAGGTTAGCAGTGAAGTGAAATATGAGAGCGGGCGGAGCCGCGGGCACAGCTTGTACATACTAAGAGACAAATTCACACAAACTCACTGACCTACTAATCAAACTGAACAACTTATGTTTCAGTAATTCCTCAGAAACTTCTATAATCAAATCATACAAATCGTCAGTTTCTATGGGAATTTAATAACTTTGGTTTGCTCACACCAAAGAGATTAAGAGGGTGGGTTTAATGTCTTTGGCTCACACATAACTATATGACTTCTGTTATACTTTGTGTTTACAGTTTACTTCATTTAAATGTGTGTATGAAAAATTATAGGTACTAAAACATAGTACTTAATAGGTTTATTGTTAACTTGGTGAATACATACTTACTTCTTGTTTGATTGACGTGTGGTGCTGGTGTGTGCGTGTAAAAGCACAGTAAGAAATATAAAACAAAATAATGTTATTTATTTTAAATATTTTTCTTTTAATTTATGTTTCTTTGTTACACCTTAGAAAACATAAAAGCTTGTAAAAATTTAATACACCCCGGCGCGCGGAGGCGGCAATAGCCGCGGAAGTCAAGCGTGCGGTGGCACCTTGCTTTACGGAAATGACCACAACTTTTTTGTTTACTATCGTATGACAATACGACTGATATTTTTGGTAAGCTGAAGAAATGTTTCATAATTTATGTAGTGACATAAATTATGCTAAAGGTTCTGTTTGTTGAGTTATACTGGAAAATATGAAAACACATGAGGTAAAAAAATCATTTTTTTTCAAATATTTTTATAACCACTACATTTACGCAATAGGTCTCAAAGAAGCAATCATAGAACATTTAATTAGCTTTCCAACAACACCTCACACCATCAATTTGATGAAACAGAACTCGAGATATGTGCAAAAATCTATAACTGTCGCCGCCATCTTTGTGACGTCATAGCTGCCAAAGTCCCCACTTTTCCGCTTTACGACAGGCAGTTCGGTATACTAGAGACCAAGAAGAACACATAAAGCAGCACCACAGAGCATCAAATACCTACCGCGGGCGCCCCCTACTAGAGGCGCCCTAAGCGATAATATTAGAAACCCAATAACCGTACGCTGAGCTGCTAGCGCTTCGTATGTGTGTGTGTGTGCTAGTATCGACACTACACACAAAGAGGAGCAAGTTAGGCACACGAACAAACAAATGCACACGCACAACACACATATTATGTAAGTCATAGGCCACGCCCACAGGCTTCAACGCCGTTGTAGAGAAATCGCGCTCACGGCGCCTCTAGTAGGGGCGGGCGCGCGCATTTCATGCTCTGTGGGCAGCACGAATTTAAGCACTGACAGTGACACTGACAGTGGAGCCAACATAACGGCGAAGGGAACTTTTAGTTGAAACGCTCTCTAAAACAATGTGCTTGTGCAGGAGCGCAGCGACTGATACAAACTCTTTGGCTTGTGCACGCCTGCGGCCTGACACATTCATATCCAAAGAGACTTCATTAGATAGCTTAAATTTTTATTAATTTGCACAAAACAAGCAACAGACGAGAGCTTTACATAGCATCGTCAATAGAAGACAAGGAGTCCAGATTATTAAAGCCGCGATAAAGAGTAAGGCGTTGAGGAAACTACGCCACATGTTCATAATACGTAAACAAGAGGGGTAAAACCTAGGATACCGGTAGTATACCCACAAGCACGGTTTACGTTTTAACGTGTAAAAATAGAGAGGGTGGGGGCATCCGAATGCATCACCGTTCTTCCGTTTTTTGAAGCTCTTCGATTGATGCTTCTGTGCCTTCTTTGCGGTCTTTTTTGTTTTCTTTCTAGCTTCTTTTTCACATTTCTTTTGCAATTTCTTTTGCAATTTGTTTTGTTCTTGTCTAGTTTTAAGTGTTTCATTTTTTCCTTTAATTCTCTGTAAATTTCTTTCAGATTGGTCTTTCTGCACTGAGACGTCTCCTCCCTTCTTCTGCATTTGAGTTTGTTTTGAATGTTGCTTCTTTTGTTGCTGTGCTTGCCGCGCTACTTCTTTCTCGTGTACTTCATGTTCTTTTAAGGTAGTTTTCTTGGCGTTTCCTTCTTGCTTTTCTGCTTTTATTTTTAATTTGTCTAGAGTTTGTTTTGAATGTTGCTTCTTTTGTTGCTGTATCTTTGTTTGCCGCGCTACTTCTTTCTCGTGTACTTCATGTTCTTTTAAGGTAGTTTTCTTGGCGTTTCCTTCTTGCTTTTCTGCTTTTATTTTTAATTTGTCTAGATTTTTGGAAGATTTTGTATCGTTTGAATACTCTACTTCACCAGCCGATTTTCTACCTTCTTTCTTATTTTTCGTTTCGTCAATGAATGTTACTTTATGTTTGCTTATATCTTCACTCTCGCGGTGTCTACGCGACACATTTCGTCGTGTCTTAGATGGTTGTCTGCCAACCATTCCTTCTTCGGCACCTCTCTGGTCATTCGTACTTTGTGATCTGGACTTATCGTTGTAATTTCTTCTTTCCTGGAAATCTCTTTGGCTTTGTGTGGGCGTTAGTCTTTCTCGTCTTTCCGTAGTCTCTCTTCCTTTTTGACGGGTGTTCCTTCGCTCTGACGCCATTCTCTCTTTTTCTTCACATTCTAATGAAGTTTTATCTGCCCAAATACAAGATCTGGGAGGACAAAAATCGCCACGCTGCTTCACCCAAGCTGATGGCGGGTTACATATACACTTGGTATGGAAAGCCGCAATTGGCAATACATTGTTCGAGGCAATCGTTACTGGTTCTTTTACCATGATTTTGAAGTTATCGCAAGACCGAATAGATGAAGCTCTTTGAAAATGTACAGTGACAGATGTATTCCTTTTATTTACTGAATATCGACTGCATACCTCGTCAAGTGCCAAAACGCCTGTGTTTATTTTATTTGCTTCTTTGACTTCGGGATTAGCATTTGAAATTTCAGTCATTTTAATTTATAATTTGGACAGGTTAAAATCGTCGGTTAGCACTGGTAATAGTCGCAGAAACAAAATGCCACTCTGAATTTCTACAACTCAGCTATGTATGCTGTGACCAAACTTAATTATGTACTATGGAAGTACATAGTTATTAACTAATATTGTGCAGCAAGCACAGATCCCTATCTAGTTTGCAAAGAGAATATAACTAGTTTATGAGCAAGTATTTGTAAAAATACTTTCAGCATTCATGGTGACAATATATCTTCTTCTTCTTCTTCTTAATTCTGGCGATTAACCGATATAACTTTGGCTTATTTTGCCAATGTCAAGTCTTGAAAGATCTACGGTAATAAATATTAATTCACAAATAGAGAAAACAAATATTTTATAATTGTCAAAAATGGTTGAAGGGACAGGAAAATCACAGACTTTTTTTTCTGTGATTTTCAGTTCAGGTCTTGGAGGACCCCAAAGGTTGAGTCTAAATTGTAGTATTATATTCTTTGGACTGGCTGTGCCAAAGATCCAAGCGAATTCAAAATATTGGGACAATGTCTAAAAATATGACTACTAGTCACAGACTACATGTTGTCTGTGCTACTAGTCAACAAATTTTAAGTATGTAGATTAATAAAACCGGCCGAGTGCGAGTCGAACTCGCGCACCGAGGGTTCCTTATCGCCATGTCATGGTCAGCGCCACTCACGCCATGTATGGCGTGTTTTATGAAATGCTTCATAATAGTTAAAATTCATGATTAGTTAAAATTGTTCATACTCTTTTCGGTAGATGGCGCGCATACACTTTTTAGTTGCTTTTATAGGGACTAGGGACCCCAGTGAATTTTTAACTTTTTCTTTTTTTTATTGTTTTTATTGTCACGTTTTCTTATTAATAATCCTGTACATATTTATATTAATTATACACAGGGTCCGTCACTCGAACTGTTACCAATTTAAAATCATGTTATTTGGTTAATTAACATACGATTTATTAAAAATTGTGACAACATGCCAAAAAAACATAGAATTTTAAGAAAATCATTGTTATTGTTCAATAGGCTATATTGAAAATCCTACATTGAGAATCCTTTGGCACGGATGATGGCACCAAATCTTCGGACAAAGGCATCGCAGGCTGCACGAAGATGGGTTTGCGGTGTTCTGTTCCATTCACGACGGAGAGCTGCCTTCAGCGTATCCACACTTTCATATATTTTTGTTGACATGGCTGCCTCCAAAATGGACCATACCTAGAAGTCAATTGGATTCAAGTCTGGAGAGTAGGGAGGCCATTGTTGTGAAGAAATGAACCGTGGAACGTGATTCTGTAAAAAAAATTGTGTCAGGCGAGCTTTGTGGGACGGTGCTGAGTCTTGTTGGAACGTCCAGCTGTTCGTACAGAATTTCTTGCGTGCCCACGGTATGAGCGCATTATTTAACACCTTTTGTTGGTACACTTGCTGGTTGACTTTGACGCCCTGCTCGATAAACACGAGTGGAGAGCGACCATTTGCGGTCACTGCAGCCCAGACCATAGCAGAAGTAGGCGCTTGCTTTCGAAAGGCAACTCTGTCGTCCAAATTCTCGTTAGACTTACCCCGCAGCCAAACACGATCATTTTGTTTGTTTACATACTGTTGGAGAGTAAAAAAAAATTCATAAAAAAAAACATATTTTCCAGCTCGCCACATTCGTGCAAGGATAAACATTGTTACGTTTAATGTCCATGCCGAAAACTTACTTTAAAATTAAAATGTTTTTCCGCTCTTTTCGCCCACTTTAAAACAATAAACAAACTGCCGTTTCACCAAAATTTGGCGCGCTGTCATTATTTTTACAGGAAAAGCAGTGTGAAGTTAGTAACAGTTCGAGTGACGGACCCTGTACAATAAAAAAAATACATACAAAATGTCTGCAAACAGACAAAAAAAAAGAAAACGGTAAAGTTCCGCCGACGGACTGCGCGGCGCACAGAGGAGTATTCTAGGTAAAAATTTGATCGAAAGTCGAATACTCGAATTTTATTGCATTGCATTAAAACTTATCAAATCAAATAGTTTATTAACAAAACAGTAAATTAAATATTACATGTTTAACCTATCGACGATAATTTTTACAATTGTATCCCAGATGGAGCACTAGGCTTACGCCTGTGTCGCCTCGACCTGTTTTTTTTTTTCTTCATGACGGATCGTATAGCCTCAATTAGACCAAAAATAATAATACAAAAAGATATTATATATTAAATATTAAACAAAAGACTAATCATTGAGAGAAGAGGAAATTGTTAAATATATGTATATGTAAGAATATATAGGTAAATATTATAAATGTATTGAGTATAATAAAATGTTTAATATGTATCCATTATGTGGGAGGGGGGGGGGTGTGTTTGTGTGTGTGATGGTATGTGTGTGTTATGTGATTATTATGTAAGTATGGTTAAAGCCCTATAACCGTTACATCACTAAATGGACATTTCGGAAATTTTCCGCCTCTCCCCGAACCGTGACAGCAGTCGGAACCCAGTCATTGCGTGAGTCGCCTCTGTTCGTTCTCGGCGATATACTATTAAAACGTAATCTTTTAATCGCATTTTAAGCTTGGGTTCGGTAGAATTTTACAAAAACTATTGTGGATATTGAAGAAGAGGGCATGTACTTTAATTATGAATATTTATTTTTGGTATTTTAGTTGATAAAGTGACATTTCTCGTCTTAAACGTTCTGCTTTAAAAAATTTAGCTTTTTTTCTTGTAAACACTATATTTAAAGGTGGTTTTGTGCAAGAGTTAAGCCGAGTTAACTTATAATTTTGGATGTTTCGTAAAGATTGGTTATTGTTGATAAGATTTTCAAAGGAAATGTCCCGCATATATCCGCCATTTTTTTTTATTAGCAGAATAAGACAAAATCAGGTTTTCTGTTAAAAAATAAACATTATCTTTATTTTTATTCCAGAATCTCCAATCACGTCGATGGAGATGATAGAAATCACTCTATGAAGTCATAAAACAATATTTAGACAGGAAGATAGACGAGAAGTTAGTGTTTTTAGAAAATCGATTTAAAATAATCACGAAATGCCCTGAAAATAAACAAGATTGATTGAGACATGCCATAGCTTTTGGGTTTCAATTCAAACAAATATGGATAGCTACATTCAGTAAAAAATAAGAACGCTTTTTAACCAAAAACCGGCCAAGTGCGAGACGGACTCGCGCACCGCGGTTTCCGCTCCACAAAAAAAAAAATTTTAAAACACGTTTCTTGTATGCGTACCCCCCCAAATGTTTCACTTTTTCATTTTTTTTATTATTTGTTATTATATCCGCCAAAACAATACATATTCTGTGAAAATTTCAACTGGTTACTTACGTTTCCAAAGATACAGCCATCGGACGGACGGAAGGACGGACGGACAAACAGACAGACGGACAGACGAACAGACAGACGTTGTAGGCTTAGCAATACGCTTCCGTATAGGCCCTATACTATAGGGTACGGAAACTCATTGTTAATTTTTAAACAATGAGTACCTAGGTATACATCCTATTATATTTCCTTACGTAAAAACTGTTTATGTACAATATCATGTATGTACATATGATGTTTTATGCAAAAATTATCACCCCAAACTGCTTTTTATTATATAACAAATTGATACAAACCACATAATAATTTTGATCAACTTTCGAGGTTAAATACTCCTATATCGAAGCTATAATGGTATAATTTTGGCTTTTGTTTTCCATAAACTTTCAAGTTCTATTTTGAGTGCATAAAGTGTACCAGCCGTATTATTTGTGGTTATACGAGTATCTTATATAATCTTCTACAACTTTGAGCGCAGTCGAGCGCAGTGGTGTCCTTTATAAGAATTATGTATTTGTTAAGATATTTTACAGTCAAAATACTTCCTACATACTCAACAACAAAATGGGTAAAAATAAGCTGTTTAATAAATAAGATGCCGTGCTGAAGGGCGACAGGCTTGCCACCTTGGCACGGTACTTCCACCGAGTCATGCATGCAGCAGGTAGTGTAGTATGGTATGGTGCCTTACTTGCTGCTTGATCGATTGAATCTTGTTCGAATACTTTGCGAAACGTGGCGGTCGGTGTTGTGCTGTAATTTACCAGAGATCTTGTAGCACAACACCGATTACTCTGCTTACCCCGATTGTTGGGATTCAGCGTGTGTGATATGTATGTATGTGGCGAGAAACGTCATTGTATGTAACCGACAGCTCAGTCACCGGTCTGTCGTCGCCCCCGCCAGTGCGCCTGCCGTTATGGACGGGGTGAGCTACCTCAGTTAATTTAAGCGCGAAGATATTTTTCAGCACAGCAACACCTGCTGAAGATGGCGGGGCGGGCGGCGTGTTCTCATACAGCTGCTCCGTTTTAAACCCATCACAGACGGAGCTATAATATACAGGGTGTTGTAACGGCCACTACGTTAAATTTAGGAAATGATTATTGGGATCAATAGTAACAAAAAAGTCTAATAACCTTTTTTCTGAATTCCCTTTAAATAAAAAGTTACAGTTTTCATACAAACTAATTGATTAATTTAGTGTAAAAAGCATCTTATGTTCCACACGAACGTGGGAATGAAAGGCGCGCGGTGAGTGCGCGAGCAAGGACGAGTGCCGGGCCTTATTCTGAAACCTAACGCCTAGTCAGCGAGAGTGGCTCTCGTCTCGTCGCCGTCATTTATTTTTACTTTTTTTACTTTTTCTTATTTTTATTATTTGTTGTTAGGTATATCGATATCGGCCATAATAGATAACACATATTCTGTGAAAACAACGGGCTACCTATATTATCTAGAGATACAGCCCTCGGACAGACGGACGGACGGAGGGCGGACGGACAGATAGACAGGCAGACGGCGTAGGCTTAGTAATAGGGTCCCGTACCGGATACGGAACCCTAAAAAGACCCTTGGTGTACTGGGTGTGCTATGTCAGTGCCTCCCTTTTCGTTCAGTTTAATTATATTAATATTCATATTTTAATTATTGGCTATTATTACAATTTACTGTTACAAGAAAATAGAAAAACTCCGCCTGTATTAAGACGACAGAGGAGTCTGCAATATTACCTTTATTGTGGTGAAATCCACAAGAGCTTGACAAATGGCGGCCGTTATGTGCGCTACCCAGGAAGAAAGATATGTAGACCGGGCATCAACATTGTCAGCCTCGGTAGCTCGATGGTGCGGTCGGTCCGTCTGTCATTCGCGATCATAAGCACACCTGCGCGCGGTGCACTTGGATGGGTGACCGCTCGGCCGTTGTAGGCTTGTGGCTCGGATTCCAGGTAAAACTGTATTTTCATTTTTTATGAGCTTATGCGACGCGTAAGGAATGAGGCCTACACTCCGACTAACCCCCGCGCGCCGCCAGTACTATTTCTATTCTGTGCCCGCGCGGTAGGATGCGGGTGGGAAGCGCGCCTCCCCTTCACCCTTTACTTCTGGCCGCGCAGCGCATGAGCTCGCGCGCCGATATAGGTCCCTTCCCTTCTTACCTCACTAGGTGGTAGGGTTTGTACCCGCCCGGATTGGTACCACCGAACTGAACGAAAGATCAGTCGAAACGGCTATGTAAATAGTTCGTGTTTTCCGTCCAGCTTAGTCGGCAACTGTCATGGCATCTAGTTCACCAAGGTCTTATGGGGTGACATCATGGGTGTTGCAGGTGATGTAGCCAACCGTGTCAGTTTCCATCGCGCCCGTGACACCTGAAGATCCTCAAGTGACACGTGCCTCCTGGGTGATGCCAAATGAACGACAAATGGTCTGCAGCCGCCACGGTTATATTGTGGCCTTCGTGGAGGACAGAGGCTGCCTGAGGTGGATGGAGATCGAGGAGTTTTGCACGAAGGTCCCCGACCAAGCGGGACTAGTTTGCAGGTTTAGAGCCAACCCCTAATACAACAACAACAACACAACAACAAGGGCATCAACATGTCAAGGAGGTGAAAGGAAAAATTGACAAAATACCTATGGATTAAAAAAAATACCAAATGTGACAAGTTCGAGAGTAACTAAGCAACCTTTGCACCTACATTACATGCATAACATAAGGCTGTAGAAGAGAGTGGATCTCTGCCAACAAACTGCTGTGGCAGTGGGTATAATAACTGTATTGTATGTACTGAACTGAATGTGTTTTCTTTAAAAAAATTAAATCTCATGAGCTCCAAAATCACCCCTTCAAATTTTGGAATCATTCAGTTAATACAGAAAAGAAAATAGCCACAATCATTTTTCTGAATTGTCCGGAAAATAAAAAGTTCATACAAACTGATTTATATTTTTAATGCAAATTAAAAATATATATTCTTTGCGTCGGTTCGTGCGCGTGCGTAAGCTGAACAAGTGTCTTTGCGGCGTCGTCGTAAATAAAAAGTATGTGTGTGGGGCCAGTACTTTAAAAGAATAACCCCACTGCATCTCTCCCCGTGTATGTTTTAAAAGGCGACTAAGAGATATGACTCCCTAGGTGGTAGGGTTTAACCCGCCGGGTTGGTACCACCGCACTGAACGAAAGGTCGGTCGAAACGGCTATGTAAATAGTTTGTGTTTTCCGTCCAGTTCAGTGTAGCCGGCACGACCGAAGGAAAGCGCTGCGTGGCAACAAGTTCACCCGGTGTTATAGGCTGACATCACGGATGTTGTAGGTGATGTAGCCAACCGTGTTAGTCTACATAAAAAAAAGGCAACATTATGTAGGTAATGCTGTTTTGCATTATACGTAATAAATAATACATTTTAAAATATATGTGTTGTCAATACCACCAGGCTATTTAAAAAAAATCTTCACTTTTTTTTCCAAAGAGTGCGAGGATATTTTTTCTCCAAAGAGTGCGAGGATAATTATTAAATGAAGAAATTAATGCAGTCACTGCGCAATCAGCCCGTATACGTATGTCACTGTAAAATCTGTTGCCTCGCGCGTTTCTGTCTGCCGCAAATGGTGTGCACGCCGATCAATTGTTCGAAATAAGGTCAAATGTGTGCAATGTATGGCAATACCATTTACGCGTATATACTGTTCCTCCGACGGCCTTTATGCACGCCACCTGTCGCCGTGGGATCAGCCTCCGCACCCGAAGAACAGACAGACGGGACAAACATCCACCTTTAGATAAATAGAAATATAGTACTTTATTGCACTAAAAACATTTTACAGTAACAAGTTCGATATATAATTTACTTGAGGGGCAAAGGCGGACTTATCCGTTGCGGCGATTTCTTCCAGTCAACCTTTGGATGTTTGAGAGTTTTATATTGTGAAATATAAGTAGGTACAGTCCGCGCGCGAGCTTCGAGGAATCGGTGGCTGTAGAAATTAATTTATTATAGAATTTTTATGTATATAATTTTTATATAGATTCACAAATTCAATAATAAATTAATTTCCACATTTTTGGACCGTGTGGGGCCGGTACTATAAAGGAATAGCCCCACTGCATCTCTCCCCGTGTATGTCGTGAAAGGCGACTAAGGGATATGGCTCCCTTCTTTTATTACTAAGGTGGTGGGGTTTAACCCGCCAGGGTTGGTACCACCGCACTGAATGAAAGGTCGGTCGAAACGGCTATGTAAATAGTTTGTGTTTTCCGTCCAGTTCAGTGTAGCCGGCACGACCGAAGAGAAGCACTGACGTGGCACCAAGTTCACCCGGTGTTATGGGCTGATATCACGGATGTTGTAGGTGATGTAGCCAACCGTGTCAGTTTCCATAAAAAAAGTCTGGTACAGGTATCTAAGAAATAAGAAATATTTATTTTTCCCTTGCAGTATTTTGTCAGCCTCGGTAGCTAAGTGGTGCGGTCGGTCGACTGTTGTTAAGCACACCTGATCCCGATCAGTACTTGGATGGGTAACCCCTAGACCGTTGGAGGCTGACCGTGGTTCGGATTCCACGTAAAACTGTTGGTCCCTTCCCTTCTTACCTTACTAGGTGGTAGGGTTTATCCCGCCCGGGTTGGTACCACCGCACTGAATGAAAGGTCGGTCGAAACGGCTATGTAAATAGTTTGTGTTTTCCGTCCAATTCATTATAGCCGACATAAAATGAAGGGAAATCACGGATGTTGTAGGTGATGTACCCAACCGTGTCTTGTCAGTTTCCATAAAAAAAAGAGATTTTTTTTGCAGCTTATCTGTGGAGAGATCCTTCTAGCTAGAAGCTAGTTCATTTGTTCTTTTTCCGAGGTTTTAAAAGACGTTGCGGCGTTGCGTTACTCACTCGCCGATGTGAGTATGAGAAACGATCTCACTCAACCAATCAGAAGGCGTTCGGTGAGGCATCCAGCCCGGCTATTGGTTGAAATATGCGAGTAGTTAGCGAGTGAGTTAACGCCGGTAGACCCCCTGTCTGGTGACTTTGACGCTTTGGGAAAAGAAATGTCGCTTTGGGTTGTGAAAGGGATGCACCCAGAAAGGTACCAGGAACTCGCATCCGGCCCGGCTATTGGTTGAAATATGCGAGTAGTTAGCGAGTGAGTTAACGCCGGTAGACCCCATGTCTGGTGACTTTGACGCTTTGGGAAAAGAAATGTCGCTTTGGGTTGTGAAAGGGATGCACCCAGAAAGGTACCAGGAACTCGCATCCGGCCCGGCTATTGGTTGAAATTATGCGAGTAGTTAGCGAGTGAGTTAACGCCGGTAGACCCCCTGTCTGGTGACTTTCGACGCTTTGGGAAAAGAAATGTCGCTTTGGGTTGTGAAAGGGATGCACCCAGAAAGGTACCAGGAACTCGCATCCGGCCCGGCTATTGGTTAAAATATGCGAGTAGTTAGCGAGTGAGTTAACGCCGGTAGACCCCCTGTCTGGTGACTTTGACGCTTTGGGAAAAGAAAGGTCGCTTTGGGTTGTGAAAGGGATGCACCCAGAAAGGTACCAGGAACTCGCATCCGGCCCGGCTATTGGTTGAGATATGCGAGTAGTTAGCGAGTGAGTTAACGCCGGTAGACCACCTGTCTGGTGACTTTGACGCTTTGGGAAAAGAAAGGTCGCTTTGGGTACCAGGAACTCATATTGTTTTATCAAAACACAGAGGTTATTTCAATATATTATTTTATTGTTTACTAGCTTTTGCCCGGGGCTTCGCTCGCGGTAGACTCGGGTTTAATAGCAAATTCGATTTAAACGCAAATATGATAATAAACTATCGCTTCTCTTATATTCTCTCTCTCTCTTCCTAAACCCCATCTCTTCCCCTCCCGCCCTCTCCTTATTCCTTCCCACCCTTTTTTTTTTTTTTTTTTTTTTTTTTTTTTTTTTTTTTTTTATGGAAACTGACACGGTTGGCTACATCACCTACAGCGTCCGTGATGCCAGCCCATAACACCGGGTGAACTAGGTGCCATGTCAGTGCTTCCCCCTTTTTGATCGTGCCGGCTACACTGAACTGGTCGGAAAACACAAACTATTATACATAGCCGTTTTGACCGACGTTTCATTCAGTGCGGTGGTACCAACCCGGGCGGGTTAAACCCTACCACCAAGTAAGATTAGGAGGGAAGGGACCTACAGTTTTACAAGGAATCCGAACCTCGGTCAGCCTCCAACGGTCAGCGGTCACCCATCCAAGTACTGACCGCACCCAGCGTTGCTTAACATTCAATAGCGACAGTTGACTGTCTGCACCACTGAGCTATCGAGGCTGACACTACTGACATTAATGCAGCAATCAATCTATACACTTCACATAAATATATATTCACTTCGACTAGCCACGGCAACGAATTACTTTCTCCCACCAGTGATGCGAGAGAGGACTTATCCAAACTATCAACCTGAGAAATTTAATAAGTTTAACAATAGAGTACCCTTACCATTAAGTTGTTACAAATTACGTATCAAAGTTTGACAAAGGCTCTTACGCCTGATACACTTAATTAATAAGTCTTTGTTTGTAGTCAGAACTCTCAGTAAAATTGTTCATCTTGCTCTCAAGCTGCGTTTTCAATAGACTGTGGGCGGTGATACTATGTGGATAGTCACTAAAATACTTGTAATACTTAATATGTATGGAAAAAAAGAGCCTGCGAAGTTTCTTGCCGGTTCTTCTTCATGGGTGTATAGCCCAGTGAATCTAGGCTTTGAGCTTTGTACCGTGTGGGGCCGGTACTTTAAAAGAATTTCCCCACTGCATCTCTCCCCGTGTATGTCGTAAAAGGCGACTAAGGGATATGACTCCCTTCTTATATTACTAGGTGGTAGGGTTTAACCCGCCCGGGTTGGTACCACCGCACTGAATGAAAGGTCGGTCGAAACGGCTATGTAAATAGTTTGTGTTTTCCGTCCAGTTCAGTGTAGCCGGCACGACCGAAGGGAAGCACTGATGTGGCACCAAGTTCACCCGGTGTTATGGGCTGACATCACAGATGTTGTAGGTGATGTAGCCATCCGTGTCAGTTACCATAAAAAAAAAAAAAAGCGTTCATTAATATTCATAATAATATTTTCTTTTTCTCGTTCGCTAGTGTATCCTTATATGAATTAGATTTTCAGAGATCTTAGTAAGATCTCTGAAAGGTTGACTGTAAGAAATCTCTGTAAGGGATAAGTCCGCCTTTGCACCTTATGTAAATTTTCCAATGTATTTGTTACTGTTTAATGTTTACTGGAGCAATAAAGAATTTTCTATCTATCTATCTATCTACTAGCGAATGAGAAAATAAAAACGCTATTATGAATTAATGCAAGCTTGACCACTTTTTCAAGCTTCAAACGCCGGGCTAGTAATTGAACCAATTGATAGAACAAACTGTGACAAGTTCGAGTGCAGTCTTACTGTCATATGAATATATTTAGGAAGAAAATAATGAAATTTTTTTTTATACAATCTATTAGTTGCTATTATAGCATGGTATACTTTTCCGCTGGCGTCCTTTACCACGTTCAGACGGGTGTACCACCGGTGGTGCACTCAACGGCTGGTACATTTGTACAGACGGGTGTACCACCGGTGGTGCACTCAACGGCTGGTACATTTGTACAGACGGGTGTACCAACGGTGGTGCACTCAACGGCTTGTACATTTGTACAGACGGGTGTACCACCGGTGGTGCACTCAACGGCTGGTACATTTGTACAGACGGGTGTACCACCGGTGGTGCACTCAACGGCTGGTACATTTGGCGTGGTATGCCACCAGTGATGTTCCTAGTATTACAATTTTTTTTTTTTAGCCTCTGGGATTAAACTTTTTCTATGTAATGCTCTGGGGAGTTCTATTTATTTTTCTTAGTCTGGCACAGTTGGCTCTAAAGGCAACGTAAAGTAAGCAATAAAATTGTATGAAATGAAAAAAATGTTATTAGCCCAGTCATTATATCCAAAAAACCGACCCTACCCGTGAATAATTTGTTCTTGGATTTTTTTTTCGTACGTCCCTCGGTGGGCTCACTGGGAGTGTAAATTCAAAAAGTAGACTGAATCAGGCTCCTGCGTATATTCGAAAAACGGTTTTTAAAAAAAAAACCTTTTTCTTGAATAACTCGGCCATTTTTTATTTTACTGTAAAACCGTAAGGACAAAAATTTTAGGAAATTTAATTCTCTACAAGTTTGGTCCTCACAATTTTTCTTCTAGGATCGATAATTTGGAAATTAAATTTGAAAAAAGCGACAAATTCAAAATATTATCATTATCTCCTATGTTCCACGTTTTACGGCATGAATGAAGAGAAAGAAACTTGTAGAGAATCAAATTCTGAACAATTTTGGTTCCAACCCTGGAGACAGAGCGTAAACTCGTTTCAGGTTAGGTATATAAAGGACGCTACAGGTTAGGTATATAAAGGATCGCGCGTTTCAGGTTAGGTATATAAAGGACTCTATGACCGCCACTCCTTTTGTTCGCACAGCTGCCTATACCCAGTGCCGCCAGCGTCTGGGGCACACTGGTGAAACAAGTCCCACTATCTGAAATGGGTAATTAATTAAGTTGTAATTAATTAATGGGTAATTAATTAATTAAGTTTAATTTCCAAAATATCGATTTTGGGGGAAAAAAGGTGGGAACCAAAATTGTTCAGAATTTGATTCTCTACAACTTTGTTTCTCTTCATTCATGCCGTAAAACGTGGAACATAGGAGATAATGATAATATTTTGAATTTGTCGCTTTTTTTCAAATTTAATTTCCAAAATATCGATCCTAAAAGAAAAATTGTGTGGACCAAACTTGTAGAGAATCAAATTTCCTATAATTTTTGTCCTTACGGTTTTACTGTAAAATAAAAAATGGCCGAGTTATTCAAGAAAAACCGTTTTTTTATTTAAACCATTTTTCGAATATACGCAGGAGCCTGATTCAGTCTACTTTTTGAATTTACACTCCCAGTGAGCCCCCCGAGGGACCTACGAAAAAAAAATCCAAGAACTAATTATTCACGGGTCAAAATCTATAATGACTGAACTATATCAGTACATTTTCGCCCGCCACGAGGGTATAGTGAGAAAAAAATATTCTCGGTCTGAACGTGTTAAATAATTCACAGGATCTCGGATCTCAACTGGGTCCAATTTACCTTCTTTACTATGTACACATGCTTTTCATATTCATCATTCTTAATATATTGTTACTCATACATACGGCCATAGACACACACACGCACACCTACCCACGACATCACACCGACACGGCACTTGAGAGCACAGGCAGGCAGGAGAGGAGGAGCGGTGGACTGACACATTCTGCGCTGGGACACAACCAACACTCTACCTACGTGCATACTTAATCTAGTTCATTCTTTTGTACTGAGAAGACCTTAATTAAAAGTGTGTAATAAATGACCATCGATATTTTTTTTTTCTCCGTGCTCCATCTGTCATCAGCTTTATAGCCTTTATCAGATTCGTTGCAACCCAATGTCTCAAATGAAAAGGCAATAGAGACTTGACGAGTACCTACAGAGCGACCAGCAAATGTCCTTGCCACCGAAACTTACAACTCCAAGAGAAGTGGTAAGGCTGATCAGGCGGCTACAAAACAAACGGGCACCAGGACATGACTTGATTACAGCCGAAGTGCTTAGAAAACTGCCAAGGAAAGCTGTAGTGTTCCTGACTGTTCTTTTCAATGCCATGCTCAGACTGCATTATTTCCCGCGACTGTGGAAAGTGTCTCAGATAATAATGATCTACAAAGATGGAAAACCACCAAACGAAGTTTCCTCCTACCGACCAATCAGCCTGCTTCCCGTCATGTCGAAAGTATTTGAAACAATTTTCCTAAGTCATCTAAAGCCAATAATGACTGAAGAGAACATCATATCTGACCACCAATTTGGATTCCGATCCCAACATTCAACAATCGAGCAGGTACACCGTGTTGTTCAAAAAGTAAGACAGACATTCGAGAAAAAGGAATACTGCTCGGCAGTGTTCCTGGATATACAGCAGGCCTTTGATCGAGTCTGGCATAAGGGACTGCTATATAAGATAAAGAAAACACTTCCCAATACGGTACACATGACAATAGCCTCGTATCTGGATGGGCGGTCGTTCCAAGTGAAGTTTGGAGAGGAGTTCTCCCCCTTCCACGTATGCGGAGCAGGAGTTCCCCAGGGATCAGTTCTTGGCCCGGTATTGTATACCATCTACACAGCTGACTTACCGGAATCAGATAACATCCTCAGCGCAACCTATGCTGACGACACGGCATGCCTTGCTAGCAGTGCTGACCCTATACTGGCATCAAACATACTGCAGAAACACCTCCACAAAGTTGATGAATGGCTAAACAAGTGGCGTATACAAGCAAGCTCATCGAAGTCCGCACACATAACTTTCACTTTGAGGCGTGGTGACTGTCCACCGGTACAGATGAAAGGCGAGACTCTACCCCACAAAACTGTCGTCAAATACCTGGGTTGCCATCTGGACAGAGGACTCTACTGGAGGACACACATTCTGACAAAAAGGGATCACCTAAAGATTAAATTTAATAACATGTACTGGCTGCTTGGTGGACGATCCCGACTTTCACTGGCAAACAAACTCCTAGTATACAACCTGATTCTCAAGCCTGTTTGGACCTACGCCATAGAATTGTGGGGGTCAGCTAGCACATCCAACACGGAATTACTCCAACGCATCCAGAACCGAATCCTGCGATGTATTAGCAAAGCCCCATGGTTCTCTCGGAATGATGAGATCCACCAATACCTAGAAGTTCCAACTGTGAAGGAGGAAATCCAGAAGCGGTCAATAAAATACAAGATCCGCCTCCAGCAGCACGTAAATACTCTGGCGGTGGGCTTATTGGACAGAACAAACGTAGTGTCGCGACTAAAGCGGCAAAATGTACCGGCCGAGCAGTTGTAATCCTGCTGCACAATTAAAGTTGAAGCTGTAGTTGATGGGCAGCAGCTTCCAAAAGGAAAATTACATGCAACTATCGATATGGACTATTATTTGGCCTCCTGTAACAATATAGACTCCTCGATGGCTTCCGCTTAAGTTTTTTTTTATGGACAACCGGCATGGGTTGATGTGCCTAAAAGTTCAAAAGATGCCTAGACACAGCCAATATCACCACTCCTCGCGAAACCACGCTCATAGAGGCGCTATGTCGGCTACACAAGGTATTTTTTTAAAAGATAAATTTATTTAAAAACTGCCATTTTTAGAGTTCCATATCGTTTTTTAAAACTTGTCAAGCCTATTTCTGAACATGTTTGTCGTGGGTGCACAAACAAACTTTAAAATATATTTCTTCTGTTCTTGATTTAAGTTTAGTGTTTTAACATCAGTACCTGGGCGACCGAGCTTCGCTCGACGTCTACACCTATCTAGATAGACTTGAAAAAAATAACATCTAAATACCAAATTTCATCCAAATCGTTAGAGCCGTTTCCGAGAAACCAATTATATATATAGGTATATAATATACAAGTATATTTATTTATTTATTTATTTATTTATTTTAGACAGGCAGCCTAGGCTGATACGTCTAAATCCAGTTAAAATTTGTTGTTTTTCGTCATTATCTTAGATTTTTTTTTGTTTAATTTTTTTTTGTTTTTTTTCGTTCTTGAGCACTCACACACAAGTTTAGCTCACTTAAAGTAATAGGATTCAGTTATGTCAACCCCAGGGTGACTTTTAAATTGATAGATTTCTAAAAATTACTTAACAATATATAGTACATTTGTCGACAGCTATCAAAGCCGTGACGTGACCTTTCAAAGTTTGTTTTTTTTTCTTTTTTTGGATAGGACTTTAGCCGCCTTGCCACTATGCCGCCCTCATATATTCCGTATTAAACAATTCTCCAAACCATCTCTAGTCTCTGAGGATTTCAAAATTAGCTTCAAAGATTTCAAAATATAGTCCCTCACTTCGAAGTGGAGGTAATCTCGTTTTTAGGCATATAGTTATGTCGTTTGCGTAGCCGCTGCTGAATTTTTGGAGAAATTTTGACATTGAAAAAGTGGTTTTCTGGCGAATGCCTCCTCGTATGCAGACGTCCTGGGCTGCAGTCCAGAATCCACGTCAGCAGCCGACGACTGGTAGAGAACTTCAGGTTGCATCGATGCAACTGAAAATTAACGCCAACACAATTATTAGAATCAAATAGAAGTGAAGCAAAGCTTTTTGTGTATATTTGTATTTTTATGTTGTACCGTGTGGGGGCTTAAAAAGAATAGCCCCACTGCATATCTCCCCGCGCACGTCGTGAAAAGGGGACTAAGGGATACGGACAAATTGCCGTGATAAAGGGCGACAGGCTAGCCACCTTATGCCGCAGGTGGGTCTTCATGCCTTAATTACTGCTTGATAGGATATCTTGTCGTAATACTTTGCTCAACCTGGTCTTTGGTGTTGCGCTTTAATTTACCAGAGTTGCAGCACAACACCCGTGACTCTGCTTACCCCGATCGTCGGGACACAGCGTGTGGAAGTTGGCATACCGGAGGCTTTCCTTTGGATTACTAGAGAACACAGCCGAGGCTGCTGTGCGGTCATCTTACATCCAGTATGGTGGTATCAACCCAGGCGGCTGCAATTTGACAAGGGAAGGGGCATACAATTTTACACCGGTTCCGAACGGTGAAGCAGCAGGTGTAGAGATGCACGTAAATTTTTCCATCAGGAAAAACTCATTGGTAGGTACACGCCTACAAGATTGGAACCTCGGATCTCTCGCAAGAGAATCCGAGGTTCCGATCACTAGGCCACCTTAAGCAGTAGTTCGTCCCGTGGTTCGGATTCCAGGTTTTTTTTTTATGGAAACTGATGCGGTTGGCTACTTCACCTACAACATCCATGATGTCAGCGCATAACACCGGGTGAACTAGGTGCCATGTCAGTGCTTCCCTTCATTTCATGTCGGCTACACTGAACTGGATGGAAAACACGAACTATTTTCATAGTCGTTTCCACCGACGTTTCGCTCAGTGAGGTGGTATCAATCCGGCCGGGATAAACCCTACCACCTAGTAAGGTAAGAAGGGAAGGGACCTACAGTTTAACGTGGAATCCGAATTACGGTCAGCCTCCAACGGTCGAGCGGTCACCCATGCAAGTACTGACCGCGCTCAGCGTTGCTTAACAACAGTCGACCGACCGCACCACTGAGCTACCGAGGCTGACAATATATTGTGTCAGTGGCGTTTTCCCAGGTAAAGCAAGTGAGGCGCCGCCTCACGCCACCTCACTTAATTATCTTGAAGGTAAAGAAAAAAAAATCAACATGGATGTTTATTTATTGCTAAACTTTGGGCATGTCCTGTCCTCGAAATGAAAACTGCAATACAACATTAATAAAAAGCTATTATGTAGGTGGTGCCTCAATAAAATTCATTGGCAAGAGCCGCCACTGTATTGTGTTCCTGGTACCTACTTACCTAGATGTCGGTTTATGTGTAATCCAACAAGTGCTCAAAATGACCTCCGCCTGTCTGCAAGCACAACTGAGCCCGCCGCCTCAAATTCTCTTTTAGTCCACTAAACATGGCGTCTCTTCTCAGTTCACGAAACGCCGCTCTTATCCGTCTTTTAAGTTCACGCGCCGTTCGGAACTCCCTGTCGTACACACTCCACTTGACTTCATCCCACAAAAAAAGTGTAAAGGGGTCAGATCGGGCGAGTGCGGAGGCCACGCTACGGGTCCACCGTGCCCTATCCAACGGCCGGGGTATTGAGTGTTGAGTAAGTTTTGCACTTTTTGTGCACAATCTGCTGGAACACCGTCATGTTGATAAAACACATTTTGATACATATTGAGCGGTACGTCATCGCACATTTTCTTTGACACTTTCTGCAGTGTCTGCACGTAGTCCAGTCCGTTCAGACATTCCTCGATGAAGTAGGGCCCGAGTATTTGGCCTTCCACAATACCGGCCCACACGTTCAGCTTGAACCGATTTTCGAAAGAGCTCTCCTTGGCAACGTGATGACTCCACAAATGTCCGGTGTGGACGTTAAACACACCAACTTGGGTGAACATGGAATCGTCGGTGAATAAAACACTTTCGTCTGCGCGATTCAAGAACCATTCGCAGAACGCCACCCTGGGTGCGTGGTCGCTCAACTCCAGTATCCGTTGGAAGCGATGCGGGCGCTGTTTCTCGCGATGTAGAAGATTCCAAACCGCCGACTGGCTCACCTTGAACCTTCTTGCTGCTCTCCTGGTACTTCGCCGCGGATCCTTCGCGAAATACTCTAGTATCGCTTCCTGCAGATCCACTGGTAACTGCGCATTGTCCTGGCCGCGAGCGTGAGCGAGCACCGTGAATTGTCCGTAGTCGCGAAGCCTCTGCGTTACGTGGAAAAACGTTTCTGGGGCCGGTACGCGTCTACCGGGGAACAGTTTTGCGTATAACTTGGCAGCTTCGCGGGTGTTATCGCCTGCGACAGCATATGTTTGCACCAAGTCTGTGTATTCGGAATTTGTGTAAGCCATCATTTAGGACGACGTCGTATCTTGTTTGGAAATTGTTGATTTTTTTTTATTTTTTTGGCAATCACACGTGTATTTATGCCAAAGTCCCGTATTTAGAGTTATATAGAAGTTGCATGAGCAAAGCATTTATATTTAGTCATTAAAACCAATCATATTGAAAAGGTAGAAAAAAAACGCGCATACTACGAAACAAGCGAACAGTGAACAGCTTGCATGCATGAAAATAATAAAAGGAAGTAATTATACCTAAAAAGAAACACGATATTATACAACTATAAAAGAAAATACACATTATTTCTATATTTACAGTTTTATGTTGTTCTCTGCAATAAATTTAGCTATTAATTTCAGTATTTTGAGATTGTTAATAATCAGTAGACAATTAATGTTAGTGGGGAGGGGAACTTTAAATGATGGTAATGAAGAGTACAGTGGCGGAGTATTATTATTTAAGGGACATGTAAAAAAAATATGATTTAAATCACCCTCTTCCAAGCCGCACTCACACACGGATGAGTCTAAGATGTGGAGCCTGGCCAGGTGGACGGGAGAGCAACAGTGGCCGAGCCTAAGTCTGCATATAACAGAAGTGGCAACTTTAGATATGTTTAATTTATAAAACCACGGTCGCGCTGGAATACTTGCCTGGAACTGGGCATAATGTGAACCTTTATGTTTACTAGATGATTTCCAAACATTAGACCAGGATTGGGATAAATAAGATTGAGACAATGAAACCAAGTCATGAGAGTAATTGACATATGGAAATTTGTCCCCCCGGACCACAGCATCCTTAGCAAGGGCATCAGCACGCTCGTTGCCTACGATGCCGCAGTGCGATGGAATCCAGGCCAGGACGATCTCCTTTTTATTAAGGCAATTAAAGATTAAAGACTTTATATTAAAAATTATGGGATTATGCAATTTGGTGTAAAAAGGGTTTTGCACAAGGGCCTGCAGTGCACTAAGTGAATCTGTAAATATGATAACTTTTTCCAAGTTTTGAAATACATTCACAAATTTAACTGCTTCCAGTAAAGCTGTGCACTCTCCTGTATAGACTGAAGTCTCCGGGGGGCATTTAATTATTTGATAAGTATTGCTACTTTTATGATAAACTGCGGCCCCTACACTACCTTTCTCTGATAATTTTGAAGCGTCGGTAAAGATAAGATCCCAACCTTGGCAATCTTTAGAGATGATAGAGTTAAATAATTTATCGGCTTTTTTAGAATCTTTATCTATACCAAAATTTTTTATAACATCAGGTTGGTAGATGACTGCCTCGTATGGAGTCATGTATATGGGAAGATGAGGTGATCGATGCACTGGAGCTCGAAGATAATTAAACTTTCGGAAGCTACGAACCAATCTAGTTGCTGGTTTATTAGTCCAATATGGTTTTTCAAATGACAATACAGAAAGAAGTTGCAGTTTGGGAATAAGAGGATGACTTGAAAGTTGTCTGGCCTTAAAAAGAAATCTGTCAGCCAAAAACTGACGACGTAAAAACAGAGGAGGGTCAACACACTCGACCTGAAGAGCATTGACTGGACTGGATTTCATAGCTCCCGTTATGATGCGAAGGCACTTGGATTGGATCCGATCGAGCTTCTGCATAGCAGATTTGTTAGAAGGTTCCAATATAAAAGTGCCATAGTCAAGATGGCTTCGTATGAGAGCATTGTAAATTAATTTAAGTGAAAATGGATGGGCACCCCACCACACTCCAGCAAGAGTGCGTATTATATTAATATTTTTTTCACATTTTTTAACTATTTGCTCCACATGCGGAGCACCAGACATTTTGGAGTCTAAAATTACGCCTAAGAATTTAGCCTGATTAGAAGTGGGAATGCGAACATCTTTATAACATATGTCTATACGAGGTATGAGCCTTTTCCTAGAGAAGACTACTATGGAACTCTTGGGCGCTGATAAGTCTAGGCCGTGAGCATCAAGCCATGATGACAAAGATAAAATGGCACGGCTAACCGAGCCAGCAGCGTCTGGGATTAATTTATGAGAAGCATAAATAAGAAGATCATCGGCATACTGTAAAACACGGGCAAAAGGATTTATAGCTCTGTCAAGGTCGTGGGTGTACAAGTTGTATAGAAGGGGGCTCAGGACTGAACCCTGGGGCAGTCCCTTCCAAACAACCCTGGCATCAGTCACAACATTTTCCGACCGAAGAACTATGTTTCTTTCAGTGAGTATATTTAAAACAAAAGATACAAATTTCTTTGGAACTCTTAGATGAATCAATTTCTGCCTGAGAATTGGAAGGATGACATTGTCGTAAGCGGCTGAAATGTCCAAAAAGGCAGCGACAATTGATTCATTCCGGCTAAATGAAAGTCGGATATCCGTACTAATTATTCCGAGACTGTCCATGGTACTTTTGCCTTTTCTAAAGCCAAACTGACTTTTGGCCAAAAGGCCCCTACTTTCCAATAACCACTCGAGCCTATTTTTCACCAAGTGTTCTGTGATCTTTAAGAGCGTGGCCGAAAGGGCAATAGGTCGATAAGAGGAACCATCATTAGGGTCTTTCTGTGGCTTGAGAATGGGAATAATTAACTGCCTTTTCCAGTCAGCTGGAATTACACCGATTTCAACTATTTTGTTAATGATTTGGAGATAATTGTTCAGTTTTCATCTTAACATGCTGAGACAAATATTTCGCCTACAAAACTTCCTTTGACAAGTTTGCGAAAAGCACTGGACCTTTAGCAACGTGAATCTTCTTTTTTTTAATTTCTCTGTGGTTGTAAATTATCGAACTACCTTACTTATACACTCTTTTCGATGAGGCCAAGCGAGCCACACTTCATTTTGTTTTACTCTGCATTTTTCGAACCTTCTCGTCATATTTTTCATCAACAAAATTTGTTTTAATAATTTCGCATAACCGCTCACTGGTTGCCGTACGTACGTGACACGTACGGGACACGTGCCCGTGTCCCACACAATCCTCGGCGGGGCCCCTAACCGGTGGAGAGTAGCGGCATGGCACCTCTTCGGCACCAGTGAAGGTAACAGCTACCGTCAAAATCAAGGTACTCTCAGTTAATCTCATAATTTTTGGTTTACTTATTGAACTTTTTACATTCATTGAATTTTACATACAGTCCATCTTCTCGCAATCTCACATTGATCCTTCAGCCGAATTCTATTGACCCATCGACTAGTTTAATAGTCAGTCATGTTCTATAGATTCAGTGTTTTTTCGCAAAAATGTTCGTATTTCCGTGCTAATTTTCATGAATTTTCGTATTAATTTGTCATATTGTCGTTTTTTTGTGTGTTTGTACTTAACTACAGCATGGAAATAATTTAAATTCTTTTCGCTCTCGATTTTTTGTTGTTGTCGTAAATGTGTAATTGAGTCTGTCAAATTTTCGTGATTTTTTTTCGTACTGCAAATTTTATATTATTGGTACTACTAGCTACCACTACTGTCATAATAATTTGCAATATTACATCATAAATAATTTGTGGGCAACTTATTGGCTACTATTGAATTTCTCATTAAACAGTTACTTGGGGGTAGTTTGAAAAGAAAAAAAAAAGTTACAAAAATGTTTATTGAAATTTACTGGTAAGCATTGTCAATGTGTCAACTGATAAAATATTAAAGCCTCATAATAATTCACTTTTGCTCACCTGTAAAGTTTCGTTTTAGTGAAGTGTTTGTCGTTCCTGTTTAAAATATGGAAAAGAAAGAATCAAAGGCCAACTCAGGTGATGGTGACAATGGTGACAAGTGGCGCGTTGCGCGTGATTATGCAGTGTTAAGGTTAGAAAATCTTGTGGAATTGTCGAAAGAAGAGTCAGTAAATTTTGAAATAGCATGTTCTAGCCTGACTGAGATTATACAAAGCTTTCACAGTGCGCAAATTCAAGTGCTAACTAACGCCGATGCCCGCACTAAACACCATGAATTTCAGGTAACGAAACAGTTTGACAACAATGTAATTATTGTAAAAAGTTGCCTGCAAACTGCTCAGGTACACGCCCCCATTCCTCCGACCGCAGGCACTAACCTTAAGCTACCAAGAATAGCTTTGAAAACATTTGACGGCAAAATTGAAAATTGGCTGCCTTTTATAGAAATGTTCAATTCTCTAATACACAATAAAACATGCATGTCAGATGTAGAAAAACTTCATTATTTAATCTCGTCGTTGGAGAATGAGCCACTTAATTTAGTTAAGGGCTTCCCAATAACAAATGCTAGCTATAAGGACGCGTATAACACGTTATACCGACAGTACAACCGTACGCGTCAACTCGCCTCAACGGTGTACGAAAAACTTCTCACATGTGAGCACGTTAAGGCGTCCAACGCAGTAGAATTAAAAAGACTGGACAATGTTTTCGTGGAAAACTTAGCGATCTTGAATAAATTTCAGCTTCCCGACAAAAACTTTATGTTAGTTCATTTATTTTGGTCCAAATTAGACCGCGTGACCAGGGAGCTGTTCGAACTAGAGCATCAGTCGGACGAAATCCCTAATTTTGAAAATCTGCAGTCGTTTGTTAAAAAACGGTTTAATGCCTTAAGCTTGGCTAATGCTAGTGCACCCCCAGCAGCAGCAACAAAAAAGGATGTGGACAAAAATGCTGCTTCCAAGTTTAACGCTAACAAACGGAAGTGCTTTGTCGCTACGGGTTCGAGTTGCATAATTTGTTCTGAGCCGCACAATGTTTGGTGCTGCCCCCGTTTCTTGGAGAAGGATCCTTCGTCGCGTTTTCTGCTAGCAAAAGAAAAGGGTTTTAATTGTTTATCGTCGTCGCATTCGGTTAAAAATTGTCGATCCAAGTCTCGGTGCTCAACCTGCAGATTCTCACATCATAGTACGCTACATTTTACCCGCACTGAGCCGGAGACTGGAGCTGTTCAAACGACTTCATCCAGCTCACCTGTAGTGCTCACCAGCAATCTTCTCGTATCGCATTCTCGTGTACTGCTGTCGACCGCTCAGGTTGAAGTAAGGGACAAAACGGGCAAATATGTCAAGATGCGAGTGCTCTTTGACAGCGGATCAGAAGCCAATTTTATGTCACAAGCTTGTCAACAAAGATTAGGTCTCAATGCTAAGAAAAGTCAACTATCGATCAACGGCATCGGCCAATCAAAGACTGAACCGCTCGGCAGTATGTCGTGTACGGTCAGGCCTCTCGACACTAAACTCGCCTCGGACATTAGTGTAAATTTGCTTGTTTTGCCGACCATATGTCACAACCTGCCTGACGTTCCATGTGACAGTTCAAAATGGCAACACATACAAGGATTAAAATTGGCTGACCAAGACTTTGCTCGTTCTGGACCTATTGATGCATTGTTCGGAGCGGATATATTTTCGTCATCGCTCTTGCCGGGGTTGGTGCGAGGTGAAGCCACGCAACCTAATGCCATAAATACAATATTTGGTTGGCTCTTGATGGGCGGTTCCCAACCCATAGACAGTGCACATTCGCTCAACACTTCTTTCGTGTCACTCCATACTTCACTGGATCACTCCTTGAAACGGTTCTGGGAATTGGAGAGTGTTCCATCTCCGCCGTCCAAAATTTTATCGCCAGAGGAAGTATCGTGTGAAAAGTCTTTCGTTGAAAATTACTCTCGCAGTGATGAGGGTCGATTTGTTGTCCCGCTGCCTTTTCGTAACCAGGAACTAAAGCCAAAATTTTCGGGTTCTCGGGCTTTAGCTCTTAAGCGTTTCTTATCGTTGGAAAAACGTCTGGTAATTAATCCAGATTTTCGTCAAAGTTATGTCAATTTTATGGATGACTATTCCTCTAATAAGCATTTAGAGAAAGTATCGCCCCCGCCATTGGACACTGGTAATTTCTTTTACATCCCGCACCACGGAGTACTTAAACCGGAGTCAACTAGTACGCCGCTCCGTGTAGTTTTCGACGCAAGTGCAACTGATGTTCTCGGCACTTCGCTCAACAGTTGTCTTCTGCCGGGCGAGAAACTACAAACCAATATTTTCGATTTGTTAATTCGTTTTCGTTGGCACGCAATAGTGTTTACTGCTGACGTTAAGCAGATGTACCGTCAGATTTTGGTGAAACCGGAAGACACCGACTATCAGCGAATTCTGTGGAGGTCTTCACCCAATGAACCGGTACAAGACTATCGGTTACTTACAGTAACATATGGAGTGACTTCGGCTCCGTTCCAAGCACTGCGTACTGTCGCTCAGCTTGCTAGAGATGGTAGAGATCGATATCCATCTGCAGCTTCAATTCTAGAACGCGATCTCTACATCGACGATGTTGTTACAGGCTCTGCAACATTGGAAGAAGCCTTCAAGCTGAGATCTGAGTTGACTGATCTTTTTGCGTCAGCAGGGTTCCACCTCCGTAAATGGACTTCAAATACAAAAGAATTTCTCGTAGACATGGAAGCGTCAGAGCTCTTCAGCAAGAATTTCCATACCTTTGATGATGTGGATTTCTCGCTCAAAATTTTGGGCCTTCAATGGCAACCTAGTTTGGATTACTTCACTTTCAGGGTTTCAGTCAAAGAAAGATTATGTACCAAACGAACCATTCTTTCTGAAATTGCTCGAATTTTCGATCCACTTGGATATCTAGCTCCGCTCACATTCTATGCTAAATATTTACTTCAGCTGCTCTGGACGGCGGGCATCGGTTGGGACGATGCCCCCCCTCCTAATATTGAGCATCAATGGTTAAAATACATCTCGGAGCTAGCATGCTTATCGTCTCTAGAGATTCCTCGTAGAGTAGTCTCTGACTCACTAAACTTCGAACTGCATGGATTCTGCGATGCCTCCGAACGAGGCTACTGTGCTGTGGTGTACTTCCGCCTCAACAGTGGTGAAAATGGGCGCACGGTACATCTGGTTTGTGCAAAATCCAAGGTTTCACCATTGAAACGCATCACACTTCCCCGCCTGGAGTTGTGTGCAGCGGTGCACATCGGTTCTTATCGGATCTTATATGTTCAGTGATTGCTGCATTAGAACCTTTTCGCGCGATTGAAAACATTTATGCTTGGTCAGACTCCAGCGTCGCTCTGACCTGGATTAAATCATCTCCATCAAAGTGGAAAACATTCATTAGTAACCGAGTCAGCCACATTCAAGACCAAGTACCTCCTCAGTGTTGGAGACATGTGAGGTCTGCCGACAACCCCGCAGACTGTGGGTCCCGTGGGTTGTTGCCGCGCGCACTCCTGGATCACAACCTCTGGTGGACCGGTCCCACTTGGTTGCATGAGTCTGAAGAAAGTTGGCCTCAGTTTGACTTACTGATCGACCAAGACTCTATCGAATGTGAGCGAAAGATTTGTAGTCTTTTATCATCTATTAATTTAGATTTTGTTCAAGATTTTTTAAATAAATTTTCGTCACTCAGAACTACTGTGAATGTACTAGCTTACTGTTTTCGTTTTATATTCAATGCCAAATATCCCAGTCAAAAGATTACCGGACATATTTCTCCTGCAGAAAGGGATAGCTCTTTGGCCTTTCTGATCAAACATACTCAAGAAGTTGCTTTCGCTACAGAAATCACTGCAATATCACGATCACAATCGAACAAACTTCCTAAATCTTTTCGTAAATTATTGCCTTTTATCGACGAGGTAGGTCTGATGAGGGTGGGCGGTCGCCTTGCAAGAGCGGATCTCCACTATGACAGCAAACATCCTGTATTACTTCCTCGACAACACCGCTTAACCTTTTTGATAATACAGGACTATCATGAAAAATATATGCATCCCGGCTTGCAAACATTGCACCATTTACTATGTCAAAATTATTGGATTTTGTCACCTAAGCGAGCCATTCGTTCAGTCATTTCGCTCTGTCATAAGTGCTTCCGCGCAAATCCCAGGTTAGCACCCCCTCCACTCATGGGTAACCTCCCTTCTTATCGAATAAACCAACTTAAGGCCTTTTCGTCTTCGTCCGTCGACTATGGCGGTCCCTTTACAATTGCTCTGGGTCGTCACAGAGGGGCTAAATCCTTTAAAGCCTACATTTGCCTATTTGTGTGCACCTCTACCAAAGCTGTGCATATAGAGTTAGCATCCGAATTAACCACTGATGCTTTCTTAGCTGCATTGCGACGCTTCGTAGCTCGCCGCGGTAGAGTCAATCGCTTGGTATCCGACAGAGGCACAAACTTTGTAGGTGCTAGCAATACCTTACAAGCTATAACGGCTGGTGCAGCTGAACAAGAAGATATTACTTTTGAGTTCAACCCACCAGGTAGTCCACACTTCTCTGGACTAGTAGAGGCAGGTATTAAATCAGTCAAGACACATTTGGCAAGAGTTATTGGTCTTCAACGGCTCACATATGAGGAATTTTATACTGTATTGGCACAGATTGAAGCTCTATTAAATTCACGTCCTCTGTCACCAATAAGCTCAGACCCCATGGATTTGTCAGCCTTAACCCCAGGTCACTTCTTGACCTTGGAACCGTTATCGTCTGTGCCCGAACACGATGTGAGCACACTCAATATTAACCGACTAGACCGTTGGCAATTGATTCAACGTATGCACCAAGATTTCTGGAAGAGATGGCATACTGAATATCTTCACTCCCTACAACAAAGATTGAAGTGGAGTAAGGACCATCCCAATTTACAGGTTGGTGCAATGGTCTTAATTTCTGATGAGCTTAGTCCTCCTATGAAATGGAGAGTCGGTCGGATTGTAGAGTTACATCCGGGCTCAGATGAAGTTTGTCGTGTCGTTACAGTGCGCACTTCATCAGGACAGGACTACTTAAAAGACCTGTTGTGAAGTTGTGTCCACTTCCTTTCTCTCCATAATAGCTCTATGTATTTTTAACCCCCGACGAAAAAACGGAGGGGTGTTATAAGTTTGACGTGTGTGTGTGTGTGTGTGTGTGTGTGTGTGTGTGTCTGTCTGTGGCATCGTAGCTCCCAAACGGGTGGACCGATTTGGATGCGGTTTTTTTTATTAGGAAGCTTGTTTAATCGGGATGGTTCTTAGCTATGTTTGTAATCAAGTAATAAAGTAATTAAGTAATAAAAAAAATAATTCTCTTAAAAAGTGGACCAATTTGCATACGGTTTTTTTTAAAAAGCTTGAAATAAAAGTTAAATTACAAATTTAAAAAACCCCCGACTCTTAAAAAGTCAAAAATAATTTCCGTTTACTTACTTAAAGGAGTCGGGGGACCGCTAAGTAAATTAAATATAAAGACTCAAGAGTTGCGCGGGAATTTACTTAGCGGTCCACCGACTCCTTTAAGTAAGTAAACGGAAATTATTTTTGACTTTTTAAGAGTCGGGGGTTTTTTATTTGTTTACTAATTTTTTCGTATAAGTTTTTTTTTGGTGATGGTCTCTGGTACGTTAATACTTCCTTTTAACCATATTAAAATACTGTGTATTTTGGTGGGCGGAATGTTCAGTTTTCATCTTAACATGCTGAGACAAATATTTCGCCTACAAAACTTCCTTTGACAAGTTTGCGAAAAGCACTGGACCTTTAGCAACGTGAATCTTCTTTTTTTTAATTTCTCTGTGGTTGTAAATTATCGAACTACCTTACTTATACACTCTTTTCGATGAGGCCAAGCGAGCCACACTTCATTTTGTTTTACTCTGCATTTTTCGAACCTTCTCGTCATATTTTTCATCAACAAAATTTGTTTTAATAATTTCGCATAACCGCTCACTGGTTGCCGTAAAATACGTGCCCGTGTCCCACACAATCCTCGGCGGGGCCCCTAACCGGTGGAGAGTAGCGGCATGGCACCTCTTCGGCACCAGTGAAGGTAACAGCTACCGTCAAAATCAAGGTACTCTCAGTTAATCTCATAATTTTTGGTTTACTTATTGAACTTTTTACATTCATTGAATTTTACATACAGTCCATCTTCTCGCAATCTCACAATAATAATTGAGTGTGGGCTCACTAGCATGCTTAAGAAACGAATATGGGATGCCATCTAAACCAGGGGAAGAATCCTTGACATGATTAGTAACTAACTTAAGTTCTCTGAGCAAGAAAGGAGCATCTATGGGAGAACTGTAAGGGGGAGACACGTAGACTAAAGGCAATTCTTCAAAACGAGGAGCCGATGGAGGAGCCAGTTTATTTAAAAAAGACTCTTTCCATAAGTCAGAAGTAGCTTTATAATTTGAATTGTCAATAAAAGCCGAACGATATCTCTTTACATTCTGCCAGACTAGGCTAGCTGAAGTAGATGGGGAGATGGATGAACAAAAACGTTTCCAACCCAGACGTTTTTTTTCCAGAAGCGTACGCTTGGTTCTTGCTTGAGTTTTCTGAAGCTCTAAGTAGTTAAGCCATGACATGTCCTTTGCGTATTTAAGCTCGCTTTCATTTCGGGAGCGAATCGACTCAGTACAGTCAGAATCCCACCATGGAGGAGACGAGCGGTGAGTCTTGAACTGTTTTATAGGTAAAATCTCATCAGCAACCCGGATGAGAGTATCAACAAACTGTGAGTAACAAGAGGTGACATTATCTGCTGAAGGAATAGGCAGACACATGATATTATCTTCAACTGCAGAGCTAAAGCTATACCAATCAGCTCTTTCTAAGCGATACTTCAGTAAGGGGATAGTTTGAATGGGGCTAATATTACCAGACATGGGAAGGGACAAGATAATTGGAAAGTGATCACTACCATAAGTGCTAACAAGAGTACGCCAGGAGAGAAGTGATGCCAGTTCCGGGGAACATAAGGACAAGTCAACTGCACTAGGATTCTGGAATGGGGAAACACGACGAGTCGGAGACCCATCATTAAGAACACAGATGTTAAGTTCGTCCAAAATATCGGCCAACCGATTTCCAGCCAAGCCGCTCTCGGACGAACCCCACATTGTGTGGTGACAATTAAGGTCACCGAGTAAAAGGAAAGGTTTAGAAATTGATTCGAACAGTAGCTTCAAGTCACTAAGGGATGATGATGAAGGATGAGGAATATAAATAGAAATAATAGTGAAACCCTTCACCCCCACAGCTACGGCATTAATACCGTCTCTGAGGGGAGGAAGAGTTACAATAGAGAAAGGAATTTTACTATTTACAAATAAGGCGCAACCGCCTTTGCCATCGCATCTGTCGTCCCGCAGGCTGGCATAGCCAGGAACTCTAAAATGAGAATCTGGCTTGAGCCAAGTCTCCGAGACTGCAGACACAATAGGTTTAAATTTATTTAAAAGAAAAATAAAATCAGATTTATTTTTAATTATACTTCGACAATTCCACTGAAGAATCGACTCGAAGTGAGCCATCGCTGGCCGAGAGAGAGAGAGGAGTTTGAGTATTGGAAGCAGCGTGGTACGGTAAAGCATTTGATGATTTCAAAAAAGCCAAAAAGTTAATAAAGAGGCCATGGATGTCCCCAAGGTCGACACCATTTTCAGGACTCAGAGAATTCTGAGATTGTAAGGCACACCCATTCTGGGACGGAGAAGAATTAAATTCATTAAGCATTTTTTGATGAGCCTTCCTGTCGTAACCCTGTGACAAAGGGGCACGAGCACGAGGTTGAGAAGTTATAGTTTTCCTGTGAGAAGAGGTCGGAATGGAAGGATTATTAATTTTGGAAATGAAGGGTTTACTGGCCTGAGAGAAGGTGGATGACGAAACTACATCTGCATAGGAACGCTTAGGAGCCGAGAAACGTCTGGCAGCCTGTGCGTAAGAAATAGCCTCTTGGGCCATTACCGACTTAATATTCTCTTGTCTAGAGCGCTCTGGACATTTTTTATTAATAGAGAAATGCCTGCCTTCACAGTACATACAGCAAGAGTTTTCTTCCGAAAGGTTACACTCGTCTCCAGAGTGCGACTGAGCACACTTGAAGCATCGAGGCTTAGAGCGGCACTGGGCCTTGGTGTGCCCATATCGGCAACACTGAAAACATTGAATGGTGGGATATTTGTATATCTCCACTGGAAGGGAGTTGTACATAAGAGTTACTCGAGAAGGAAGCGTTTGACCGTCAAACGTCAGGACAACGGATTGAGTCGGTTTCCAAACTGGGTTGCCATCTACAAAAGTTTTAAAATTGAGCCTTCTGGCCTTCAAAACTTTGCCGCCCTCGGGAACTCCCAGCTCCTCGAGAAGTTCTTCAGGGGAAGCATCAGTCGGGACTCCCCTGACCAAACCGAGTCTAGTAATATTAAATGATGGAACAAATGCCTTATACATAATATGATTGTCTACAATATTATTTAAAAATGTGTTGGCGAAATTTGCTGTAGCAAATTCTACTGAGACACGGTTACGTCCGACACGCGTAACGCCTCCGTCCACGATGCCACTGAAACCAGTTCGTTTGAGAAATTTGCCAAAATGAATTGGATGGAGCACAGTTCCTGCAGATGGGTCTGACTCAACACGTTGAACGTGAATAACAAAGGGAGCACGATCGTGGTCCCTATATACAAGTATGTTAGATGAAGAGGCAGTTGGATTTTTCTGTGATGGAGGAATGATAGAAGAACTCTCCGTCGACCTGACCGTATGACAAGAGGTCGTCTCAGAGTCAGAGCTGCTGGTACTGCTCTTCTCTTGGAGACGATCCTCCTTCCTTCTGCGTTTCCGCTCGGCTTGCTTCTTCCATTTCGACTTTTCCCCAGTGACTCTTTTCAGAGACTGAGAATCTTCAATTGTTATATATTCCGCCACCGGAATCTCCGATGCCGGGAGTGACACATTCATAATATTATTTTCTAAACTTCCTAAATATGGGTTAGGACCCAATTGAGAATCATACATAGGCATAGGCGGGTCAGGGGGATCAGGAGGTTTTTTCACCTCCATGAAAAAAATTTAAAGATCTACACTTAGAAAAGAATAATACGATACAAACTGCACGCAAACTAACACCGACACTATTTTCGAAAGTATATAACCAGAAAAAAAGCCGGAGATTTTCAAAAACACATGCAACAACCTTCAACCACTTGACAGGACCTCATTGTTGATTTGATTGGGATGGATGGATGGGATTACCCCTACCCCGACCGAGAATGACAAACTGTCAACTGACTGTCAGACGTCAGTCAGTCCACCCAATCAATGATTTTTTTTTTTTTTTCATTTATTTAAAGGGTTTGTTTCATTAAATGAAAATGCCAACCCTCTTCATCCAACAACAAACATAACACAATAAAATAATAGACAACAACAACTTAAAAACTAACCAAACTAATTCGAGCGAGCAGCTCTTTCTTTCATAATAACATTATACATTATAAACAACTTCGCAGCACCCTCGGATGCTGGATGAGCCAAATTATCTATATATGGCTCAGAGGAAAAACCATAATTCAAATGTTTCCTAACTAAATTTCCCCTTGCACATTCGGTCAAAATATGATATACATCTTCAGGAACTCCGCATAGATCACAATTTGGAGATGATACCTTTTTCATTAAAAAACCAAATTTATTTAAAGGAATGTGACCAGATCTTAAACGAAAAGCCACGACAAGACGTTCACGATTCATTTTTAATTTGTCAAACCAGGGTACTAAGGGCGGTTCATTTTGTATGATTTTATACCATATTCCTTTATCTCTAGATCTAAGATCAAAATATTCTTTCCACCTAATATAACAATTATACTTAGCTAGACACGTTAAAGTCAAATACGTAGGCTTAACTTCTAATGGAATACCATCACAAATTGCTTCCTTTGCTAGCCTATCAGCAGTTTCATTTCCATTTATACCAACATGGGAAGGAATCCATTGAAGTTTTATTTTCTTATCCAGTTGTAAACTAAAAGCGTGACCGCCAAAAAAAAAAAAAAAAAAAAAAAAGTGTCAACGCGGCAACGTCGCTTGGTAGGCTGACTGACCGCGGCGGCGCCGCGCCTACCTACCTAGGTTAGGTACCTACGGACGGACGGAAAAGACAGAACGACCGACCGAAGCAACGAGCGAGCGAACAGCGCGTGCGAATGGCCGTTTTATTAAACGGTTTTATTTTCTATTGTAATTGTTGTCAGACACGAATCGAGCGAGACGCAGTGGATTGTGCAGAATAAGTACAAGTACAAAATAAGTGTTCTTGGCCGAAAGACAGTGCAAATAGCAACCAAAGGTAAGTTCCGGTTAACCTTGCTTAGGTAACCTCAAAATGTTTTGGTGACAAAAAATATTTTTTTTTAATTTTGTATGAAAAATTCATTTTATATGGGTATTTTTTTTTCCTCCGAAACTACACATTTGCGGCAAACAATTATTTCACTATAGTTCATCTCTCAATTCGGCCTACACAATAAGCATACCAGCAATTTGCGATCTGTGTAGTCGTCTACTAATCCACACCCTACTAATTACTTAAAAACATGTAGGTGGGTCGTTCCGCCATTTCGTTCAAATTTGCATGTTTCGGCGGAATTTTTATTTTTTTATTTTCTAAAATATATTTATATATATATGAGTTCCTGTACTTATTAGATGTAGTAACATAAGAGAGGCATCTATGTACAACTTTTAGTTTTGGAGAAAATTGATGGAAGGTAATGAAGGTGTGGATGGTAATGAAAAACACCTGGATGGTAATTTATGCGGTTGGATGGTAATGAAGCATGCTAGTATGTCTTAATGAAATTTGCTTTATTATATTATTATTTTATTCCTTTATTAACACATATATTTACAATAATTTTACATATAATAAACTATACCTAAAATATACAAAAATTATATATAAAATTATTATAGAATAAATGGAGTTTCCACCACCGGCGGCGGGGCGAACCCAGGCTACCGATGGTCGGGTCCCAAAGAGAGAAACCTCCGAACGATGCGTGCAGTGTCAAGCAGGGCTGCCTTCTGGATCTGGCCCTTGACCCAACCACTCAGTGAGAGCCTCTCAAGGTGGTCGTCGAGGCTCTTCGCTATCAGCCCGTGCGCCGAAACGACTATGGGCACAACGATCGTCGAGTCGACGGGCCACATTTTGGTAACCTCGTGCTGCAGATCCAGATACTTTAACATCTTCTCTGCTTCCTTACTGACGAGGTTACCATCATGCGGCACGGCGATATCGACGAGCGTTGCGCGCCTTGCCTCCCGGTCCATTATCACAATATCAGGTCTGTTCGCGAGAATAGTCCTGTCTGTGATAATGGACCGGTCCCAGTAGAGTGTGACATGACCGTTCTCGAGAACTGGCGGCGGATTGTACTTATAGTAAGGCACCTCGGTACCTACAAGGTTGTACTTTAAGGCAAGTTGCTGATGGATGATCCTGGCTACTAAGTTGTGTCTATGCAGATACTCGGTGTTGGCAAGCTGCGAACAACCGGAAATCACATGTCTGAGGGACTCGCCAGGTTGATGGCAGGCGCGGCAGATGTCAATGGTCCCGTCCTTCATTATGTGTTTCCTATATGTGTTATATTATTATTATTATGATAATGATAAAGATATCATTATTTAGCTGATGGTAGTAATAATGTTAACGATTATCAAAAGTTCGACACTATTAACATAAAAATTTTAGCTAAGTAATTTATAATTCATAGTGTAAAAAGTTTTAACTGGAATAACAAATCCCCTTTCCACCTTCGCACCACGCGCACTGGGCAGGGATTGCATCCCTACACGCTGGACTTACCGCGGATGCGTACCAATCGAATCTGCAGATCATTCCTCTACAGAACCGGTAAACTCTGGAACGCTCTCCCTGCCCATATATTTCCCCCCAAGTACAGTCTCGGGTCCTTCAAGAGGGTTCCGGTTCCTTCATTACAACCAGCAACAAAACAAAAATACATTGTAAAAAACTTTTTAACAAAAAATTCAACCGGCAAAAAACTGAAAAACGAAAAATATAATTTCGGCGGGTAATAAACCCTTTTAGTCTTAATAGCTACGCAAGTGACTAATTTTGAGACTGTTAGTAAGACTAGAAAGGTTTATTACCCGCCAAAATTGGATTTTTCGCTTTTCAGTTTTTCGTCGGTAAAATTTTTTGTTAAAGCTTTTATTTATTTATTTTTTCAAATAAAAATGGGACTAACTTTGACGTATACCCTATCCAATAAAATACTTATTGGTCATATACATATAAAAAAATATATGAGCTTCGAATTGAGAACCTACTCCTTTTTGCTTTCGTCAGTTAATAAGAGAAGAAGAAAAAAATAGGACTGGCCACAACCTATGCTGAATCTAGTGAATATTTCACTACACTCGGGGCTGTATTGAAGTCTAACCGTTGCGTTGCTACGCAATTAAAATACAGTAACTTAGTGAACACACACACTATGCACTGAGTGGAAACAACTATACTCTTACATATCACTGAATTGAACCGGCTACATTTAACTGGTCAAAAACATGAACAATTTTTATAGCATTTCGACCGAACTTCAGTCAGTGCGTTGGTGCCGATCCGGTCGGGTTAAACCCCGCACTCCAGTATACGTTATGTCGATACTTTACGTGCCAAATAGAATTAAAAGTCCAGTTTTATTGGATTTTTATTATTTATGTACTACTTACTACGTGCACACAATTTTTTTTTGTGAACACTGACATGTTTACATCACCTACAACATCCGTGATGTCAGCCCATAACACCTTGGTGAACTAGGTGCCCTGATAGTACTTTCCTTTCATCGTGTCGGCTACACTGAACTCGAGTGAAAACACGAAATATTTTGCTTTATTTAAAGCCCGACATATGGCACGAAGCCATCCATACCTACTGTCTCGCTCGCACAACTACTCTTTCAGTCACACAGACACTACTCGCATCAGCCACAGCAGCACACAGCACACAACAAAGGCGCTCGGAGGATGCTTTGCTTAGGTATATAAAGTTTAATAATATAATTATGAATGTATAAAATCTGGCCATTTACATCAAGTATAGTGTATAAATAATAGACGGCGACAAAACTGCTTTTGCGGATAAGCCTTGTAGGCTTCGCAGAACATAACATTGTAAAATATAGAAGTATGTATAAATAAATAAATAAAAAAAAAAAAAATAAGGTGTCCAACGATGACCATGGACATTCGGACGTTTACATAGCCGTTTGGACCAACGTTTCATTCAGTGCTGCGGTGGTACCAACACGGGCGGGATATAACCTACCACCCAGTTAGGTTAGGTTAGGTTAGGTCAAGTAAACATATCATTACCATCCTAACCCCTTCATTACCGTCCGGCAAACATTTTGAGGGTAAAGGAGGGTAATGAAAAGGAGGGTAATGAAATTTTGATGTATTTCTTCAATTGCTCCCTTATTACTGATATTACAAATTTATTATATTAATTAACGAATATTCTGACTAAAATCTGATTCATTAAGATTTAAATGAAATTTTTTATCGTATACTTATGTTAAAAAAAGCCGGAAGGTAATGATGCCTGGACGGTGACAAAGTAGTTGATGAGCACGAAGATCGTGAGTATTTTCTTCCCCAGCGATGCTCGTCCTCTTCTGTCTAGATCCAGGGACACAATGAGGGGCGTTCGACGTGCGGAGCGTAGAGCGAAGGCTAAAGTCGGGTCACACTCTGTCTAATTTGTAATACCACTTCTGCGGAAGGTAATGACGTTTTTCCACGGACAAAAATGAAATATTAATTCTTTTTATGATATAATGGCTCTAAAAATAAATGAATCCCAAAGAAACATGCGTTATTAGTTACACTATAGGTGGGTTTATTAATATACTCATTTTACTTGAAGAAACTAAAAAATAAAATTATACTAAATACTGATCCTTCGTTTGGAAGAGGATAGGAATGAGAATTTTGAAGGTTTTTATTTTTTTTATTTAATTGAATGGACAAATGTCTGATTCGTTAAATACTACTTTTTCCTTTCATCTAAACCTATATATTTCAATAAAATTATTTTAAAAAACATACATTTTCACACGCTTTTATTGCGTGGGAATGCAATTTGAACGAAATGGCGGAACGACCCAGGTACGTTTAAATTTTAATTTTCTGTTATTTTTTACAAATATTATAGACATTACTTAATGTAAAAATTATATTGTTACTCTATGGCTGACTGATCCTAGCTGACATAATGAAAACTCTAGTCTAGTCTTGTCTCGTTCTAACACAAACGATTTACATTTGTATGAAAAATATACTCTCCAAAACTTGATTGTTGCATAAATTCTTACTACCTAAATAGGATAGGTTTAAAATCAGCGGCACTGCAAGGGTAGTTCCACAACTGCGCCTAGACCTCTTTCTCAATCACAAATTAGATATAAGTTGTATGTATATAACATTGTTTGTAATTCGATACCCTAGTTCCACTTTTGATTTGATCTGATCATTGATATCTATTTTATAGATTGGCCCATCCCACACATCACTCCCGAAAAATTTCACGGGCAGCCGCTTCATACGGCGTGTACGGCGCGTGTTGAACGCACGCAAGTCTGTATCGAGTCGGTGACGCACAAAGCGCGTGAGTGCAGCATGCCCGGTTGCTGTTATAAAGAGTGACAGTGACAAACGTTGTTGTTTGTTTCGCCTGACCATGTTATGGCGTGTTAAGAAGCCATGCTGTCACGGATATAATCGTGTGACGGTGCAGTGGTATCGCGTTCTCGTTCTCGCTTGCCTGCTGGTGATGGGAGTGGGCGGAAAGACGGCAAACGCGCCGGTGGGCGAGCGATGACGTCTTTCTCGCTCGCTCTTGTCATCTGTGGGCGGGTGGGGGCGAGAGCGCGATAGATACGTGATAGATCGTAGGGATCGTGTCACGTATCACAATACTGCGTGTACATGCACGCACACTTGTACCGACGTCTAGAACAAGTTGCATCGTACGACGTTCGATTTATAAAATAGATATCGATAGATCTGATTTGATTCATACATAACCTCAAATTTATAACAACAATGCACTAAGTGGTTTATGTGGTTTTCTTTTCAGATGCCTAGAAAGTGCTGCGTGCCTGGGTGTAAATCGAATTACGATAGTGTAATAAAATTGGAGGGACGCAAAACAACATTCTCATTTCCCAAAGATGATACAGTGCTTATGCAACAATGGATCTTGGCTATCCGACGGAAGGATTGGACTCCAACCAAAAATGCAGCTATTTGCACGGACCATTTCGCGCCTCATCAAGTTTTAACAGAAGAGTGTGTAATGGACTCTAAGGGTCTTCAGTTTAAAAACCCGCTACGTTATCCGAAACTCGCCGACGGTGCAGTACCTACAATTTTGAAGAATTTGCCATCGTACCTGTCCAAACCAGAACCCTCTACATCACGGACAAATCCAGAGACGAGACGCGAAGCGGTCACCCTCAGGCACGAGGAAGAAGTCCAAGTGCAAGACAAGTAGGTGGCGTCTGCTACCTACTAACTCAAAATTCCAGAAGAACATAATCCTTGACCAATTATTAAAATAAAAGAACCAAAAGTTGAAATTTAATCATAATTCTAAAAGCTCAAATTCAATCTAAAATCAATTTCCATCGATCAGTTTCTTATTTTTATAACGAGCGTCTCGGGCAATACATCATTGGCGTTCACTGACTTTTGTTAGTTGAAATATAAGCACATGCACATCTGTTATGTAGGTTGCGCGGCCTCAACATTAGGTAAAATAAAAATAATAACCAGGGTTAATTTATAGAGGGTTAATTTTAGAAGATGAGATGTTCTAAAAACCTAATGTTGAGGTGGCGCATGTCGTTTTTGTTACGTTTCGTTTCGAACCATGCCAGTGAACGCCAATGATTTATTGCCCCGAGACGCTCGTCTATCATACACCACTCAAGTTTCGTACTAGAGTAGAGAGCGTTTCAACTAAAAGTTCCCTTCGCCGTTATGTTGGCTCCACTGTCAGTGTCACTGTCAGTCAGTGCTTAAATTCGTGTTGCCTTGTTGTGAAGATTATATTACCTAATAATGTAATCGGTATTTACCGTATAATAAATACGGTAAATACCCATAATTACGGGTAAATCTGTACACATAGCAAGTAGCAACCCTCAACGCTGTTTTGATAGATAGACAGTGGAGCCAACATAACGGCGAAGGGAACTTTTAGTTGAAACGCTCTCTATGATGGAGGTTACACGCTAGGTTTGGCATCAGTTCAGTCCGTGACCTTGCTCACGACCAGATTGACGCCAGCCAGACTGACGCAAGACGTAAAATGTATTCGCACTATCAGTCTGCCCCATCAGTCTAGTATCAAAATATTTTAATATCCATCAGTCTAGTCCATCAATCCAAACCATCCATCCATCAAAGTAGATTAAACGGTCAGTCTGGCTGGACCATGGTTTAACCAGACTGATGGACTGAACTGATGCCTAACCTAGCGTGTAACCTCCGTCTATCACCAATCAGCCGGCCCACCACTGACAGAAAGACGCAACGTTGCAACATTCACAGACCCATCACCCACACACATCATATTCATACATATCGTGCCTGCTCACTCACTATATGCATGGCATGTGCATGTTTCATGCAATCATTTGTTTGACGTTAGTTTTGACATTACTTCTTTTTGGGTAATCTGTGTGTGGGGTAATTTTTCTCGATATCTAAATCTGTGCTGTGTGTGTTTACTGTTTTCACGTTTCCAACTTCAAACTGCTATGTCGTTCGTTTGTTCGTTCAAGTCGAATTAATTTGTTCGTTTTTATAGTTTTCTTGCTACGGGCGGGTATCATTGGCCTGGCCATTATGGAAACGCATTCACCACCGCACAGTCTTTCCAGTTGGTTCGTTGAGGTTCCTGACGTAGAAACGGTGGAACTCACTACAGACCTAGCGGTAGGAACGGTGGCGAGCAGCTCTTCCGAAAGCCCACCTAACAGAACTTATGCTGCTAATGCTGCATCGCCGATTATGGTGTCCGCATTGTCCGAAGATGACGCTACATCCAATTTATGTCGCCGCCAACTAGATTTCACACCGTTCGTGCTGCAGAAGTCGTAAGCAACCTCTTGTGCTATTCCATTTGATAGTAACGTTGGGTGGGGCTGAGGCTTTAGACTGGGGAGCCGAGGTAGTGGCGAGTGGGCGGAGGGGACAAGGGGGCGCGGGAGGGGCACTGATTTACCCCCCACCCCCTGTGCCGGAGGGGAGAGGGGAAAGGAGGAGGTTTTGGGAGAGGAAGGAAGAAAGGAGAGGGTGGTCTTTTGTATGAAAAAATAATTTTGTATGGCAAATATGTTTTGTATTTTTTTTATATATTATAATGGGAGTGGCTTAGAAAAGGGGAGCAGAGGGGGAGGGGGAGGGATTAAAAAAAGGAAGAAGGTGTGTTATTTTGTATGGAAATTAATTTTGGAACGGAAAGAAATTCACATAATTAACATTTCGCTTAATCGCTCAGGTGTCTGCGCCGGCGCGCGCAAATCTCCATAAAATGTGGGAAATATTCGCGGCCGCCATTCGTTATACAAGGAGAGAAAAAATAATTTTTTCAGAAAAAAATATAAAACTAGCAAATTTTGTATGGTTATAATCGTTACAAAATTTCCTACATAATTATGTATAGGTACCTTACAGTATAATTACATTTGTTTTGATTCCAAATTGTGAGTTGAACATTGCACTAACATCACTCTCCACAAATATAGTGAGGTAAATTGTTTTTTTTTTCTATTTCACACACTAATTCAAAATTCAACATTCAAATTCAAATTTATTAAAAAACACGCATTACAAAACAGGAATACAACAACAGTACAATAAAGGTGGAACTCGGCTAGGACACGGGGAACCACCAGTCCCGCTCTCGACCTCCCTCTCTCTACCTATCCATATTCTGTAGGATGCTTCCAGTGACGTTTTCGAAGCTCTCTCCATATATGAGCTTAGCGTCGATCTTGGCAGCTCTAGATTCTTGAAGAGACTGTACAGCGACTTCGCTGGTAGTCCTTTTGCTCCTACTTCCACAGTGAAGAAATCAGTCTTGAATCCATTTCTCACAATCCGGTTTACTAAGTTGCAGTACTTGTTAAATTTGATATTGTGGTCCTTCGGTATGTTACTTTCCCATATAACTACTTACAGTGAGTACTTGTTGAACTTATTCAACAAGTACTACTACATGCTTTGTCGTTTTTGAGAATATGAGTATATCCGGTCTTAATACTGTGGTACAGATTTCTGAAGGCATTTGGTAATGCTTCTCTTGTGTGTCCATCACCAATTCCCAATGCTTTGCTGCTCCCAAAATTGAAGAAGGTTTAGTCCTATCTTTGGGCAGCTTTTTGGCTCCAGGTTACTGGTTGCTACTGGTTTTCCCTTTCCTGCTCCGTGCAATGGACAGGTTGATGGCCTCTCTGATGATTTGAAGGACTTTATCATGACGGTAGGAATACTGGCCTCGCTCAAGTAGTGTTTTGCATCCGCAGAACAAATGTTTGGCCGTCCCTACGGACTCCTTACATGACGGGCATAATCTATTTGTAGGTTTCCCACATCTAACTAGGTTACTCGGGGCGGGGAGAGTAAACTGGAATGCATTTAGGTAGAACTGAAGCAGCTCAGGGGACCAGTTGTATATTATGGATAGAATGATTGGCTAACAGTGCAGACGTCGCCCACTGTTAGCCAATCATTCTGCATTTCTAGGTTTAAGGCGTGAAGTTTGAAACATTGCTCCATGTCCTCCTGAGCAAAACCTTTCAGTATTTATCAGACTTTGCTGTTTCTATGCCCAGTCCAGATCTATTGGTGCGTGTACCAACTTGGAATGATTTGTAGAAGTCGAGTCTCGATTCCAGTTCATCTGATAGCGATGTGTTGGGTAAGGCTTGAATAGCGCTATCATTGGAGTCTTTGAGTATACATCGTTTGGCTATTTTCGCCTTTTGATAAAATGTCAACGGTTTCTTAATGTTCAGTCCAAAGTTATTGTGAGATCTGTACAGCGTTGACGAGTCAGCCGGGTGAGCCAGTCCAAACCATGACTTCAAGAATCTGGTCACATAAGAGTCTAATTTAGTCAGGTTTTGCTTTGTGAAAGTCCTGGACGAGAAATAGCCATGAAAGTTTTGATGTCAGATAGTTATCGTAAATCCATGCCTTTTGTGTACCCAGGAGGGGAAGATTGTCAGTTTGGCGGAGGCTCTCTTCAAAAAGTTGGACAATATCATCAGTAGGATGCTCCTTTCCTCTGCTGGTGATCATTTTGCCCAAGAATTTAAAAGAGGCTTCTTCAGCCACGGTTGCGATTGGTTTTCCGGCTACTGTCAGAGCCGGATTGCTCGAGTTAAACTTTGAACCTTTCCTGGTTAGGCTCAAACAGTAGCACTTCGCTGGTTTTATCTTCATCACTTTGGTCCATTCACAGTAGTCATCTACCACCTTAAGAAGCGCCTGATTTTGTTTTGGATTACGGGTTAACAGTGTAATATCATCCGCAAATGCCAGGATAGCCGCCATATTATGTATGTGTCTCCATATTTGAACTTGTATCCCCATTTGTCTTCTTTTACGACAAGCGTATCAATTATAATGTTGATAACAATGTTAAATGTGACAGGAGAGAGGGAGCAAATCTGGAAAAGTCCTATGCCGTAACGAATTTCCAGTGTCTTCTCCGTTTCGCCTTTTTATTTGTCTTTATTTTATTCGCCTTAGTATTACAAAGGAAAGTGTTTTGTAGTAAGAGGCTATTATATTACACATCAGAAGTGACACATTATACCACTCTAGCGCCTTTAATTTTATTTGAGGAGTCGCGCCAAAATTCACATACGAAAATGGCGTCCGTCACCAAGTCTCGAAATCAACTGAGAAATTGGTAATTTTTTTCTCTAGGCTGGCGCCAGAGTGAATCATATCAAGTAGGGCATATATTCACCTTTATTTAAAAGTATAATGAATGAGCCTTATCCCCACATTAAAAGAGTGTGTACAACACGATTCAAATAAGAATAGGATTCTACGAACTGTCAAACTGACGGAACAAACGTCAAAATGCCTTCACTTGATTAAGACTTACGTATGGCGTGCAAAAAAAGAAATATACGATTCGAAAAAAATCAGAAAAATAGAAAGAGAATAATTAATTACTTTTAAATAAATATTTATTTGAACAACAGAGATTCACACAGAGATACATACAAAATTGTTATTGTACTCCAGCTTTTCTATACCACTCATTTCAGCATCGTTGTCTGATTGTTCCGAGTCCCTACTGCTGCTGCTGTTACTGTCATCACCTAAGAGTAAATTAACGTTATTGGAATATACATAAATACATACATACATACCGTCACGCCTGTTTCCCGGTGGGGTAGGCAGAGACAACGGATCTCCACGTGCCACGATCCTGACACACCTCTGCCGCCACCTTATTAGAATATTATAATGAGGTCAGCCTCGGTAGCTCAGTGGTGCGGTCGGTCGACTGTTGTTGAGGACACCTGGGCGCGGTCAGTACTTAAATGGGTGACCGTGTTTCGGATTCCACGTAAAACTGTCGTAACTCCCTTCCCTTCTTACCTTACTAGGTTGTAGGGTTTATCCCGGCCTGGTTGATACCACCGCACTGAATGAAACGTCGGTCGGCTCGAGTAGACTTATTGAGGCATGTAGATATTTCCATCTGATTCTGATACAATTTCCGGGTTCTTCAATTGTTGCAGGATCGCAGAGGTGTGTTCTTTTTCGTGCACGAAGAACTTATCAACATTGCTGATAATTTCTCGAGATCTTCGATGTAAAACAGAACCTCTTTTACTCATTGTCATCTACACACGAAAAGGTCCCAGAGCAAGAAAGTCAATAACAAACTTAACAAAAACACAAAAACAAATAACAAACAAAATTAACAATTGAAATAAAGAAATGCATTAACTTGTAATCCCGTGCTGGTGTGCAGACCGTACAAACAACAGTTTGTTCTGTCAGTTTGACAGTTCGTAGAATCCTATTCTTATTTGAATCGTGTTGTAGTTATTTTAATGTCGAAAGTCGTCCGGGACAATTTCGGCCCTCCGACACCTGAGCGGTTAAAATCACCAACAAAGTCACTTGACTGATCTCTTGCTATGCCATAGTTGCTCATCCATTTGCTTGTTTGTCTACATACAGTGCCTTCGTGAAGAAAAGTGTAGCAGTTCAAAACGTAGATGGCAACCTGTTGCACTGGAATGAAAATAGTCTACAGTTAACTTGTTTGTCTACAGTGCCTTCGTGAAGAAAGGTGTACCAGTTCAAAACATAGATGGTGAGCTGTCACCATCACCGTTGCCGACAAAACGGTAAGCAACCTGCTGACTTGCTTTGCCATAGTTATCATCACTTCTCTGTTTGGATTGAAATAGTCTACAGTTAGCTTGTTTGTCTACAGTGCCTTCGTGAAGAAAGGTGTACCAGTTCAAAACATAGATGGTGAGCTGTCACCATCACCGTTGCCGACAAAACGGTAAGCAACCTGCTGACTTGCTTTGCCATAGTTATCATCACTTCTCTGTTTGGATTGAAATAGTCTACAGTTAGCTTGTTTGTCTACAGTGCCTTCGTGAAGAAAGGTGTAGCAGTTCCAAACATAGATGGTGAGCTGTCACCCTCACTGTTGCCGATAAAGCGGTAAGCACCCTGCTCACTTGCTTTGCCATAGTTATCACCGTCTCTGTTTGGATTGAAATGGTCTACAGTTAGCTTGTTTGTCTACAGTGTCTTCGTGAAGAAAGGTGTAGCAGTTCAAAACATAGATGGTGAGCTGTCACCCTCACCGTTGCCGACAAAACGGTAAGCAACCTGCTGACTTGCTTTGCCATAGTTATCATCACCTTCTCTGTTTGGATTGAAATAGTCTACAATTAGCTTGTTTTGTCTACAGTTACTTCGTGAAGAAAGGTGTAGCAGTTCAAAACATAGATGGTGAGCTGTCAACCTCACCGTTGCCGACAAAGCGGTAAGCAACCTGCTCACTTGCTTTGCCATAGTTATCACCTTCTCTGTTTGGATTGAAATAGTCTACAATTAGCTTGTTTTGTCTACAGTTACTTTGTGAAGAAAGGTGTAGCAGTTCAAAACATAGATGGTGAGCTGTCACCCTCACCGTTGCCGACAAAGCGGTAAGCAACCTGCTCACTTGCTTTGCCATAGTTATCACCTTCTCTGTTTGGATTGAAATAGTCTACAATTAGCTTGTTTTGTGTACAGTTACTTCGTGAAGAAAGGTGTAGCAGTTCAAAACATAGATGGTGAGCTGTCACCCTCACCGTTGCCGACAAAGCGGTAAGCAACCTGCTCACTTGCTTTGCCATAGTTATCACCTTCTCTGTTTGGATTGAAATAGTCTACAATTAGCTTGTCTTGTCTACGGTTACTTTGTGAAGAAAGGTATAGCAGTTCAAAACGTAGGTGGCGAGTTGTCACCCTCACTGTTGCTGACAAAGCGGTAAGCAACCTGGCTCACTTACTTTGCCATAGTTGTTGTTGTTGTTGTTGTTGTTGTTGATTTGGGGTTGGCTCTAGGCCTGCAAACTAATCCCGCTTGGTTGGGGACCTTCGTGCAAAACCCCTATCCCTTAGTCGACTTTTACGACATGCGACGGGGAGAGATGCAGTGGGGCTATTCTTTTTAAGTACCGACCCCACACGGTACTTTGCCATAGTTATCACCTTATCTGTTTGGATTGAAATAGTCTACAGTTAGCTTGTTTGTCTACAGTGCCTTCGTGAAGAAAGATGTAGCAGTTCAAAACGTAGGTGGCGAGCTGTCACCCTCACTGTTGCCGACAAAGCGGTAAGCGACCTGCTCACTTGCTTTGCCATAGTTATCACCTTCTCTGTTTGACTTGAAAGAGTCTTCAATTAGTTTCTTTGTCTACAGTGCCTTCATAAAGAAAGGTGTAGCAGTTCAAAACGTAGGTGACGAGCTGTCACCCTCACTGTTGCCGAAAAAGCTGTAAGCAACCTGCTCACTTGCTTTGCCATAGTTATCACCTTCTCTGTTTGGATTGAAATAGTCTACAGTTAGCTTGTTTGTCTACAGTTACTTCGTGAAGAAAGGTGTAGCAGTTCAAAACGTAGGTTGCGAGCTGTCACCTTCACTGTTGCCGAAAAAGCTGTAAGCAACTTGCTCACTTGCTTTGCCATAGTTATCACCTTCTCTGTTTGACTTGAAACAGTCTTCAATTAGTTTGTTTGACTACAGTGCCTTCATAAAGAAAGGTGTAGCAGTTCAAAACGTAGGTGACGAGCTGTCACCCTCACTGTTACCGAAAAAGCTGTAAGCAACCTGCTCACTTGCTTTGCCATAGTTATCACCTTCTCTGTTTGGATTGAAATATTCTACAGTTAGCTTGTTTGTTTGCAGTACATTCGTGAAGGCAGATTCAGCAGTGGAAAATGAAAATTACGAGATGCCAATCTCACACTATTGTACAGAATGTGAAATACAATTCAAACAAAAAAGATATTTGCGCGTTCACATGAGAAATTTTCACGGATTGAAGACGGCATCGGCATCACGTAGAGAACGGGAATTTAAATGCGAACACTGCAAGAAAATGTTTGGCTACAAGCAAAACTTAATTACGCACGTGAAAAAGCATCATGAGGTCGCACCTTCTCGGCGGAAAGCCAGAGAAACAAGATTGATTTGTCCTTGTGAACCGTGTGATGAAGGGTTTATGTCATATGCTGAGATAAGGTCTCATTTGCATGATGATCACAAAGTGACAGTAGAGCTTGAGTTACTGTCCTTCAGATCTGTTGAAGGTAAGGCAAACTAAATATGAAGCTTGCTTGATGTTGCATTCTCTCCCATATTGACTTAATGGCTCTAAGAAAAAAAATTCAATTTTTTTTTTTTATGGAAACTGACACGTTTGGCTACATTACCTACAGCATCCGTGATGTCAGCCCATAACACCGGGTGAACTAGGTGCCATGTCGGTGCTTCCCTTCGATCCTGCCGGCTACACTGAACTGGACGGAAAAAACTATTTACATAGCCGTTTCGACCGACGTTTCATTCAGTGCCGTGGTAGCAACCCTGGCGGGTTGAACCCTACCACCTAGTATGGCAGGAAGGGAAGGGACCTACAGTTTTACGTGAAATCTGAACCACGGTCAGCCTCCAACGGTCGAGCAGTCACCCATCCAAGTACTGACCGCGCCCAGGTCTGCTTAACAACAGTCGACCGACCGCACCACTGAGCTACCTACGACGCCCAGCGTTGCTTAACAATCAATAGCAGCAGTCGACTGTCTGCACCACTGAGCTATCGAGGCTGACTGACTGACTTTGCATTATTCATGCATGCATCATATGGAAAGCCAAATAACTATATGAAAGATTTTACAGTTTAGTTGAAAAATATAGATGGATTTTGTCACTAGTAGCACCTAACAACTAGTAACTTAAGAATTTAACAAGAATACATCGATGCAGGTGCTCTTTTCGGTCAAAACAAACGAAATTGTCATCCCGCCTCCACGGCTCTCACTATTTCATATTCATCCTTTGACTATTTCATAACTGACTCAGTATTAGTTGTCAATAATTAGTAAGCACATGCGTTTTTATGCATGTTTCATTACCACAAAATTAACACAATGTTCTTCCACGTTCAACGAAGAAAAATTATATTTTTCATACAAAAATAATTTCCTTAACTGCAAAATGGAATTTGCAATTGTTTATTAATGAATGATATCGGCTTACCGGTGCGATTATGGCGAGCGCATCGCTGCAGCTCGACGTTTCGAGTCCTCTATGGGACCCGTTCCCGACCCGGACCGTGTTGACTGCAGTGTTGCCAGTACCGGCTTCCATATCGGCGAGATCTTGAAAGAATCTTCGCGGTTGAAGTTGTCGTGTTTAGAAATTTCAACTAGACAAATAGACAACTTCAACCGCGAAGATTCTTTCAAGATCTCGCCGATATGGAAGCCGGTACTGGCAACACTGCAGTCAACACAGAACCGAAGCGACGATTTCCGAGAGCTAGACACCGTCAGCAATTTCTGTAGGTCCGAAGAGGCAAGGAACGCAGCGAATCCTGAAATCATACCTACCCACCACTACAATTTGAGAAGCAGGCGGGCTCCTGTCAGTGACGTGCTGGCTGCCCGAGGAGCTAGCACGTCCTCTTGAGAACGGGTCCCATAGAGGACTCGAAACGTCGAGCTGCAGCGATGCGCTCGCCATAATCGCACCGGTAAGCCGATATCATTCATTAATATGAGTGACGGTGCGGGACTAAAAAGTAAAATGCAATTGTTTAGTTTTGATTATTTTGTTTTTGATCATACTTAATAACTGAATCGACCTACTAACACTTTACTTCTGTTTCAGAATTTAAACAGTGGAAAAATAAATTTGAAGAAGAAACTGTATCATTCTACGTCTTGGGTCAAAATAATCGTTTACTGACCGGTGAGAAAAAACTACTATATAATTGCCATCGTTCATTTAAATATAAAGGCAGAGGCGCCGGTAAAAGAGCGATCAAGTACACGGGTTCTAATAAAACGGGACGATTATGCCCTTCGGTTATCGATGTAATAATTACCACCACGAATGAATACGTAGTAAAAGTTTGGAAGACTCATGTGGGTCACGATTGTGATGTTGGACGACGCAGTAACCTGCGCAAGCGTGCCAGAGGGAAAATTGCAGGTACTTACAATATTTATTTTATTTACATACATACATTACATACCACACACGCTGTATCCCGACAATCAGTGTAAGCAGAGCAGTTGTGCTGCAAGAACTCTGGAAAATTGCAACACAACACCGACCGCCACGTTTAGCAAAGTATTCGGACGAGATAACTATCAAGCAGCAAGTAAGGCACAAAGACCCACCTGCTGCACGACTCGGTGGAAGGACCGTGCCAAGGTGAGAGGTTTTTTTTTAGGGTTTAACCTGCCCGGGTTGGTACCACCGCACTGAATGAAACGTCGGTCGAAACGGCTATGTAAATAGTTTGTGTTTTCCGTCCAGTTCAGTGTAGCCGACACGACCGAAGGGAAGCACTGACACGGCACCTAGTTCACCCAGTGCTATGGGCTGACATCACGGATGTTGTAGGTGATGTAGCCAACCTTGTCAGTATCCATAAAAAAAAACCTACTCTGCGCCGACCATCATGGCGGAAATGCAATTCTAGAGAGACAGAGAGAGAGAGATAGAAAGAAAGAGAGAGAAAATAATTACTATTTAATTAAGTATGTAATAAATAATACATACATACATATCACACACGCTAAATCCCGACAATCGGGGTAAGCAGAGTAATCGGTGTTGTACTGCAAGAACTCTGGTCAATTACAGCACAACACCAACCACCACGTTTCGCAAAGTATTCAAACAAGATTCAATCGATCAAGCAGCAAGTAAAGGCACGAAGACCCACCTGCTGCATGACTCGGTGTAAGTACCATGCCAAGGTGAGAGGTCGCGAGCCCGTCGCCCTTTAGCACGGCATCTTGTCCTTATCCCTTAGTCGCCTTTTACGACATGCACGGGGAGAGATGCAGTGGGGCTATTCTTTTTAAGTACCGGGCCCACACGGTAAATAGTAAATTAATAAATAAATAAAATAAATGAAATATAAGCGCGGGGCGGACATCACTGACTACAAGCGAGGGAAGTGAGAATGTAAGACTACAAGCGAGGGCAGTGAGAATGTAAGACTACAAGCGAGGGAAGTGAGAATGTAAGACTACAAGCGAGGGAAGTGAGAATGTAAGACTACAAGCGAGGGAAGTGAGAATGTAAGACTACAAGCGAGGGAAGTGAGAATGTAAGACTACAAGCGAGGGAAGTGAGAATGTAAGACTACAAGCGAGGGAATTGAAAATGTAACACTACAAGCGAGGGAAGTGAGAATGTAAGTAGTGGTTGTGTACGGACAGCGTGCGCTGGCGCGCGCTTGTGTGAGTGCGAAATTGGAGCGCTTTTATGAGCGGCGAGTGGCCGAGTGGTTTGGGCATCGGCTTCTCATGCGAGAGGTCCGAGGTTCGAATCCGTTGGCGTGTAACAATGAGTTTTTTCTGACGAAAAAATTTACGTGCATACCTACACCCGCTGCTTCACCGTTCGGAACCGGTGTAAAACTGTAGGTCCCTTCCCTTGCCCCTTTACTAGGTGGTAGGCTCAAATTGTAGCCGACTGGGTTTAGTACCACCGTACTGGATGTAAGATGGCCGCATAGCAAGCTCGGTTGTGTTCTCCTCTAGTCCAGTATAGTCAGCAATCCAGGGAAGTCTCCGGTTGGCACCTACCTTCTCGGAGGTGATATTGGCTAGTCAGAGCATGTGCTTTGGCCCCTCTGACTCAGTCACCCATACCGGATTACATAAAAAAAAAAAACAAAAAAAAATATGAAGACTGTTAACTAGTCTGTTTAAACCACAGAGCATCGAATACCGCGCGCGCCTTCTAGAGGCGAAAGTAATAATTATATTTGAAATCAATAACCGCATGCAGTGCTGCTATCGCTTCGTATGTGTGTGTGTGTGTGTTAGTATCGACACTACACACAAAGAGGAGCAAGTTAGGCACACGCACAAAACAAATGCACACGCACAACACACATATGTAAGTCATAGGCCACGCCCACAGGCTTCAACGGCGTTGTAGGGAAATCGCGCTCAGGGCGTCTCTAGGAGGGGGCGCGCGCGGTATTCGATGCTCTGTGGTTTAAACTACGACCGCGGGCTCAGGTAATGTTATGCTTTCATAGTGCACTTTTTGTTTCAGGCAAGCCGTCGCAATCTTCGAATCGTGTTCTTGATAAAATTAGAGATAATGTGCAGGAATTAAAGAGTGAACGCTTAATAAAGCGAAAAGACTTGAATAACATCCTCGAAGATTTCAAGATTTGTGGAATAGAAATTGAAAGCAGTAATTCAGAAAATAATACCTGTGTTAATACGAACGATGAATTGGATGCATTACTGGCTACTAATTTTAATGTTACATGTGACCAGAACCAAAGTTCGCTGGGAATATCGGAAGGTCTCCTTGCAAAAAAGGCTGAACTCTTTATAGGTTTATTGCATAAAACTAATTTTAATACAGAAGAGCATAGAGTTGCATCCAATTTATTAGATAAGCTAATTAATATGGCAAATAAAAATGCGGTCAGTTTTAAAGACATCTGAAAACTTTAAACACAATGAATAAGGTAGACCGGCAGATCTGTCTGCACTCTACACAAAAAAGAAAAATGACAAACATATTTAAAAAAAAAACAATGTTTTCGAGAAGAATGATTTTATCCCTTCTATCAAAGTCGTGAAAAATTTAAGAGCGTTCCGTGCAAAATGACAGGCGACGTGCTGCCACTCAAGTAAATAATATTTATCTCTTAAACAAAGCCATAACTAGAAAAAACAAGCCATGAAGCTGTAGTTCATTTTGATTATGATAATTCTAAGATACTGGAAACAGTTTATGCACAATCATTATAACGGATTTCGATGGCCACCGTAATCCGTTATTATGTTTATGGATAATCAAAGCAATACAAAACTGTTACCAGTGTTTTAGAATATCATAATCAAAATCAACTACAGCTTCATGGCTTGTTTTTTCCAGTTATGGCTTTGTTTAAGAGGTATATATTATTTACTTGAGTGGCAGCACCGTCGCCTGTCATTTTGCACGGAGCGCTCTCAATAATCATATCATAATATACCTCTTGTGACCGTACCTACACTGAAGAGTAGCTGCCTTACACTGGTAAAATCATGGATGAATAAGATTGGATCGATCATGCATAGGCGAGGGGAGTAACCACGCACGGGCGTCAGGCGCACTGACTGCCAGAGTGCGTGCGAACCCGAATTCAGTCGCGTCAGGATCGAGGTCGTGCGAGCAGTGCGTACGCGCCTAGCAAAATGCCGCATTGCTCTGTATTTTGGTGTAAGAAAACAAAGATATATTACGTACTAGATAAATCACTCGGCCAACTAACACGTTCCACCGAGTTGCGGTTCACGATCCTCAAGTCTCTTAGTCGAGCGCGAGAGGCCGCAGCGCGCAGTCGTCGCCTGCCTGCTGCGATCGCGCCTCGCCTACTTTAAACTAATACATTTGTCGATGCGAAGGTGCGATGGCGAATCTGGAGATGAAGTGTTAGAATGAAAAGACAATATGCACACCGACGCACGAGTGCGATCGTTCTCCCTACCCCTTACCTCTCTCCCGCACGCTTCCCGCCCCGCGCGAGCCCCCCACACCGGCCGCCAGACCGTCGCCCACACGCTTCCCGCCCCACGCGCGGTCGCCTCTTACGCTCGACTCTGCGCTCCGCCTCCCCGCTACCTTACCCCATACCTCAGCCGCTGGAACACCGCTTCTCTGTATATTTCCTCGGAGCGATGAATCTATATAATATTTCATGAAAGTAAGAAAATGTCAAATCTTCAAGTGTCAACACCGACAGTGTAAGCTTCTATGGGGAAGTAATAACATTCTATTAAAATGTCGAATATCAAATATAAACGAGGGAAATAATTTCTATGGACAAAGTCGGCAGGTATTATTCATCGACTCAGCCCGAGGTCACAATCTTGTGTGAGAGTTTATTATTTTAAAATTATAAATTTTGCTGGAAACTTTCCTGTTATAAAATGAACATGTTCTGAGAAGACATGTGTGATGTCTTTTTATATAATATGCCCGCGGCTCCGCCCGCTCTCATATTTCACTTCACTGCTAACCTCATAAGCTATTTAGCGTGATAGTAAGTAGCCTATAGTTGATGGGAAGAATCAAGCTATCCGTAGAATTTTGTTTTATTAAAATCGGTTCAGTGGTTCTCGAGTTATAAGCGGACAGACAGACAGACAGAAAGCAGACGTTGGATTTTATTATAGGTAAGGAAGTACCTGGGCGACCGAGCTTCGCTCGGCGTCTACACCTATCTAGATAAACTTAGAAAAAATTATATTATCTAAATACTAAATTTCATCCAAATCGTTAGAGCCGTTTCCGAGAAACCAATTTTATATATATATATATATATATACACAAGTTTAGCTCACTTAAAGTAATAGGATTTTCCCGATCGTTGTTCTGTGGAGTTAATCAATTTCAGATTCCGAGATGACTCAAACATACCTCGACGTCTCGTATGAATCCCGTAACGCAATCAATTCAATTCGAACTGCATCTCGCTCACTCCCGAAGGCACTCGATCGCCTTATCTCTTTCTCTTTAAGTGTGTGTGGGTGAATTCGTAGACAAGGAAAGAAATAATTACTGTGCGACTGCGTGATTGACAGAGATGGAAAATGACTACGGCACACATTGACGTACATCGCATACGCAACGTTCCCCGCCCGCTCGCCGTCTTCTTACCCCTTTCGCGGCGACCCCGGTTCGCTTTGTTGACGACGTTAATGTTTGATCCAGTCTTATTCATCAAGCATGGGTAAAATGCTTAAAGTTTCCAAATACTACCCACATAAGTACAGTTCCCTGCAACAAACAGTGTACCGTGTGGGGCCGGTACTTTAAAAGAATAGCCCCACTGCATCTCTCCCCGTGTATGTCGTAAAAGCCGACTAAGGGATATGACTCCCTTCTTATAATACTAGGTGGTAGGGTTTAACCCGCCCGGGTTGGTATCACCGCACTGAATGAAAGGTCGGTCGAAACGGCTATGTAAATAGTTTGTGTTTTCCGTCCAGTTCAGTGTAGCCGGCACGACCGAAGGGAAGCACTGACGTGGCACCAAGTTCACCCGGTGTTATGGGCTCACATCACGGATGTTGTGGGTGATGTGGCCAACCGTGTCAGTTTCAATAAAAAAAAATAAAAAAATAATGCAAGTCGAACTTTAGAAAGAGACCATCCGATTGTAGAGCGCCATTCCTGTCGCGCGAACTCGCACGTCTGTGTGGATGACGCTTTACAACCGGACTGTCTTTGCTGCCGGGAACTGTACCTAATTGTATAATTTCTCTTTATCATGTCTGTATGTAATATAGGATACCTGAATTATATTTTGAATTATAGTTGTATGATTGTACTCTTACCGTTAATATAGGTATGTAGTAATTGACAATTAGCTTCAACTTGATTTTGTACATACACTTATTAAACTTGACAACCATAATCTGTATTTTTTTTTTTTTTTTTTTTTTTTTTTATCGATAGCGCGACATGTGGCATCGTTACACCTACAAGTAGGTGTCTAACGATGCCCATGGACATTCTGTGATGCACGGGGATTGCGAATGTCATGCCGGCCTGACAGGAGCCTTTTCACGCCCCTTTTGAAAAACCCCAGACTGTACTTGGGAGGAAATAGATGGGCAGGAAGTGCGTTCCACATTTTCCCGGTTCTGTGAATAAAAGACCTACAGAACCGGTTGGTGCGCATGCGTGGTAGGTCGATTGAATAGGGGTGCATCCCCTGCCCAGTACGCGTAGTGCGGAGGTGGAATGGGGACGACGGAATCGCGTTAAACAGCTCCTCCGAACACTCCCCATGAAATAAACGATAGAACACACTCAGGGAGCCGACGTCCCTACGGAGTTGCAGTGGTTCTAAGTCGCGGGACACCACGGGGTCACCCACCAGTCGCACGGCACGACGCTGGATTGAGTCTAGCGGCGCAAGCTGGTATTTAGCTGAGCCATCCCACAAGTGCGAGCAGTACTCCAAGCAGGACCTAACCTGTGTTTTGTACAACGTCAGTTTTTGGCCCGGCGTGAAGTACCGTCGCACTTTGTTCAGTACGCCCAGCTTTTTTGAGGCCAGCTTGGCTTTGCCCTCAATATGGCGCCGGAAGTTCAAGTCGTGCGACAGTTCGACACCGAGGACCCCGAGGTGGTCGCTTAGTTTCAGCGACGTGTTTTGGAAGGAAGGAGCTGGCGTGAACGCCGTTCTCTTCGCACTGAACGCACACACTTGTGTCTTCGATGCGTTGAACACGACCAAGTTGCTCCGGCCCCATTCGGCAATATACCGGAGGGTTTGCTCGAGTTCAGACACAAGTGCTAGCCTCTTCTCGTCCACAACGTTCCGTCCGGCTGAAGGGTGACTGGTGTAGGATCCGTGTGCCGTGCTGTCGTCTGCATAACAATGTATGTTGCCAAGTGACAGCATATCATTGATATGCAGAAGAAACAGCGTGGGAGACAACACAGAACCCTGCGGTACACCGGCATTCACTGGCATGGCGTCCGACGAGCAGCCGTCCACGAGGACCTGAATGCTACGCCCATGTAGAAAGTCGGTGACCCAGTCACAGAGGCTAGAGGGGATTCCGTACGCCGGCAGCTTGCTCAGAAGCGCTTTATGCCAGACCCGGTCAAATGCCTTGGCAATATCGAGTCCAATTGCCAAGGATTCACCGTACCCTTCAAGCGCTTTCCCCCAAAGGTGAGTGACGTACGCTAGGAGATCACCAGCTGATCGGTTTGGCCGGAAGCCGTATTGCCGATCGCTGATGAGATTATTTGTCTCTAGGTACGTCATGAGCTGCGTATTAATAACGCGCTCCATCACCTTGCAGAGGAGGGAGGTGATTGCTATAGGTCGGTAGTTTGACGGATCAGAGCGATCGCCCTTTTTTGGGACAGGCTGAACGAAAGCTGATTTCCAAGCTGCCGGCACGCGGCCAGTTGTGTACGAGAGGCGAAAGAGGCGCGTCAGTACTGGAGCCAGCTCGGGAGCACACCTCTTCAACACCAATGCAGGCACTCTGTCCGGCCCACTCGCTTTCCTGGGGTCTAGGGCAAGAAGCTCCTTCCGCACAGTTCTCTGTCGGAACTGTACTTCTGGCATGGAGTTCTCACACCTAGGTATGGATGGAGGAGAAGCTCCCCCATCATCCAGGTGGGAATTCCCCGCAAAAAGAGATACCAGGAGGTCGGCTTTATCTTTTGCGGAGTGAGCGAGTGATCCTCCAGTGCGCTGCAGAGGTGGAAGTGAGGAGCGGCAGAAATTCGACTCGACAGATTTGGCGAGAGACCAGAACTCACGGCTCCCAGTTGGGTGCCGGTTCAGCCTATCGCCAATTCTGCCGATATGCTCGAATTTGGCCCTGGCGATAGCCCTCTTGCAAGATCTGGAGAGGCGGTTGTAGTTCTTCTTCAATTCGGAGATATTTGGATCTCGTCTGGTACGAGCACGTGACCATGCTCGATATGCCGCAGCTTTAGCCGCGGCAGCATCGGCACACTCCCGGCTGTACCAAGGTTGGCTCTTACCTCCGAGGCGAAGGGTGGCATTGGGAATAAACATTTCCATTCCACCCAAAATCACCTCGGCTACGGTATTGGCGCATTCCGACGGATCGTCCGAATTGAAGCATAGCTCTCTCCAAGGGAAGGATGCAAAATGCTCTCGCATTCCATCCCAATCTGCCGACGCGTAGTGCCAAATTCGACGTGGACCCTCAGTACGTGTCTGAGGGGGCGACGAAGGCACTGTAGATCCCACTAGGCAATGGTCGGAGGAGCCCAGAGGAGCGCTCACTGTTACCTTATACCCAGCAGGATTAGACGTCAGCAGAAGATCCAGCAGAGAGGGTGTATGACCGTCTATATCTGGTATTCTGGTAGGTTGATCTACCAGTTGAGACAGATCATACGTCAGGGCGAAGTCGTAAGCGGCTCTCCCCGCGAAATCGGTTCTGTTGGAGCCAAGCCACACCTCGTGGTGGGCATTAAAGTCTCCAACGAGTACCATATCCGCTGTAGGGAACCGCTCTTGGACTTCGTCTGCCGCTCTACTCAGGTACTCAAATAGGCGAGCTGTCTCCGCATCACCTGAGTGCGACCTGTAGACGCAGGCGTACACGCGCGATTCCGACCCCAGATCCACGTGGACCCAGAGTACTGAAAACGCGAGGTCTTCTTGACAGCGCAGGCGACGACAGCAAATATCCGCCCTAGCAAACAAGCATACCCCGGCACGGGAACGGAAGGCTTCTTCCAGGGTGTACCCGGGGTAGTGCAAGTACGACGTGTCGGCTGGGCGAGATATTTGCGTCTCCGTCAGAAATAACAAAGCCGGCTTTGCTGTCTCCAAATGGTGGTGGACGGCATCCAAATTGGAGTGCAATCCCCGCACATTTGTTACGTCCACGCTGAAATGTGTGGGGTTGTGCACCGCTGAGCATAAGTTTTTTCTTTTATTTTGTGCTGCCATTATTGAAGGGGGGAGAGAAAGCATTGAAAGGCGGCTGCGACGATTTACGGGCAAAGCGTGGATCGTGGCTTCATCACTATCTGCTCAGGATAGTGGAGCGCCGACACGATAGACGGAAGGGCCCCCGGTCCCCCTCGGAAGTGGCCGCCGGGACCCCTACAACCGGTCACCAACCGGCACGACGGGCCACTCCGAGATTATGCGCCGGTTGACCAGGGCAGCCTCTCGCGCTGGTTAGGCGCGATTGGGCCCCTATACTACCCGGCGGGCGGCCAGCGGGACAGCCGTTTCACCGGGTCTCCCTGGCCATCGTGTCGATGCACTACCCCTGGGCAGTGATTCGGCTTTAGAGCCACTGGCCCACTCCTCGTCACAGCCAGCCCCTCCTGCTACTGGGTCCCCGGGATGTACACCGGAACGCAGAGAACTGTTATGGCGGTGTAATTGTTCCCGGGGTGTGGTGGCGAACCCAGGCGATCCGAAGATCTCCCACACGCTTTTGCTGTTCATTTAGCACCACCCAGGAGGCACGTGTGACTTAAGGACCTTAAGGTGTCACGGACGCGAACAGCGATACCCCCCATTTGACTGCATACTAGATTATGTGAAGATAATTTTTTACACTGAATTTTGTTTGTTTTATTTATAAGTAAAAAAATTGTGTTTATATCTTGCCGAGCTAACAGAATGGGTGAATACAAATTTAAATATTGACTTGTCCGTTTTATATTATAGCCTAGGTATTCATAGTAAGTAGGTAACATACCTAAATTAATAGGTACTATGTTTTATTATGTGTAATTTAATGTAATTACATGACATGATGTATGTTTAATGTACCTATTGATTTTGTTTTATTTATTAGTCCCTTTTCGTGACAGACAAAACTAATTCAAGTATACAGCCTTTTCTCTTGTACTTCTAATGTTGTTTTCTTCTCGTATTGCGAGAATCTAAAAAATGTATACTTTTGATGTAAGTAGGTACGACTAATATGACATGCTGACATGTCAATCAAAGTGACATACTAATTGAATGTATTGCGTTGATACAATTTACGTATAAAAATTTGACAAAGGTTCTTTGCGCTTGATACACTTTGTTTTTTTTTTTTTTTTTATCTCTAGCCGATTCCACCTATGCCTACGCCATAGTAGGGGAAGGTGTCGTACCTAGGGACACTTTTTAATGCTGAATAAAAGTATGTCAGTGACATACACATAATTTATTGATTAAACATCTTTGTGTTATGGTTAATATATATTACGATAACATAGTTTCATTCCCTGTAAAAAAATGTTTACATGTATTTTTTCAAGATTTATGAAACCTCTGAAAATGTACGTACCTTGGGACAAATACACGAATTATGGGTTGAAGGAGCTATACACTAAATATAAACAAAAAAATTAAAGTAACAAAATGTTATTAATAAGTTTACAATATATTTATCTGTATATCGCTAGCCAAGATAATATCCAAAGAAAGATACGGGAAAAGAATATCTTTTCAAATTTCTTGAAGTACATAGTTTCCGATATTAATTCAAGGGCGCGGCAAACACTTGGTCCTCAGCGTTAAGAATGAAGAATACTGAATCTTCAGTACGCATTTTCTTCAAATATTGAATTTCTAGTTCTGATCGACGTACCTTGAGACATGTCCCAAGGTACGTAGAGTCTAAGAATACACATAAACATTTTAAAAACAATTATAGGTTAGAACTTCGGTTACAGCAATCATCAAAAAAATTGCTGATATAGCACGCATGATACACGAACTAAGTTGGTTTCAGATTCATAACAGAGTAGGGAATTAAAAAAAAAAATCTTGGAAGAAACCTGCTTTTATTTTGTCGAAAATATATTTAACTTCTCTAGCAACAGTACCTACTTTGGCGCCAGAGCTTGACTGCGGTATGTCAACGTCAAATGACTTTTGGGGCAGTGTCACCAGTGCAACCGCATGTTTAATAGATGATTAATTTTATGTAAACTGGAAATTGTCCCAAGGTACATTTGTCCCTAGGTACGACACCTTCCCCCTAAAGAACTTCACTGCTCCTCGGACCGAGGGTTTCAACCGCAAACGCAACAAATTCGAAATCTTGAATTATACCTATTTCTATAATTGTTGCGTTTGAGACTCTCCGCCCCGGCCTCGGCCGCGCCAGCCGCTCTTGAAAAGGCCTCTTGTAACTTGGTGCCAGTGTGTCGACACAAGTGGCGTCCCACATCAAAGACCTACCCTTAGCCATACCATCCCATCACCATATACCATCGGGCCTCTTGCCATCCAGCCGGGAATAACCGCAAGGTTCTAGGATGGACTGTATGTTTGCCGTCAGAAGCGTGGACTTTATTATAAAATGTAACTTTTGATGCACGAATTGTTGTCGTATTTTTCAAACTACCCGCAAAACTGAAGATATTTCTTTATCTTTGGTTATGTATGAGTGAGTGTATATTAAATAATAACAATATTCTCTGAACATTGTTGTGCAATCTAAAATTAATAATTTATTAACTTAACAAAAATATTTTAAATGCCTTTACAAATACATAATAAATATATATAAATAATATAATAAATACCATGGTAAATTATAAATTAAAGAAATGGCAGAAGGACCCGGCATCCAAGCCAATAATTTAAAAAAAGATATGTCCTCAACTCATCAATCAAACCACTCTACTGAACTCTATCTCTATAGATAGTCTGTGACTGTGAATCAAACAAACCGCGCGTGAATTGTAATGTGAAAATGTCTACCACCACCACACTGTGTTCATGCTGGATATTACTGATAACCACTTGCAAAGGTGAGTTTGATCTTATTTCATGTTGTAAAGTGAATGTGGAGCTTTCTAGCGAGTGTAACAGATCGTTCCAACTCAGTCCCCGAGTGAAAATATTGCCATCCAAAGTTTGCATTGGGGGCGTCAAGCGGGCGTAGACGGAAATTTTTTATGATCGAAGATTGGGGACGCTTCACAGTGTTTTTTTATGTCCAAAAAAGTGACATTCTCAATTCATTGAATAAATTCTCTGAGCTTTCCATCCCAAATGCACTAGTAGAGTAGACTGTGTTCATGCTGGATATTACTGATAACCACTTGCAAAGGTGAGTTTGATCTTATTTCATGTTGTAAAGTGAATGTGGAGCTTTCTAGCGAGTGTAACAGATCGTTCCAACTCAGTCCCTGAGTGAAAATATTGCCATCCAAAGTTTACATTGGGGGCGTAGACGGAACATTTTTATGTTCGAAGATTGGGGACGCTTCAGTGTTTTTTTTTTTTGTCCAAAAAAGTGACATTCTCATTTCATTGAATAAATTCTCTGAGCTTTCCATCCCAAATGCACTAGTAGAACTCCCAGATATCAATTTCGATTACTTTTTCTTTTTTTTTAATATCAAAGTTTTTGTGACCTTGACAAATTGAAATATTAGTTTCAATCGTCAATGTTGGCGTGTAGTATTTTTGTGGGTAGCAGAATTCAGTTTGAGGAATCTTTTTGTCCTAGACAGAGCTTCCACTTTGGTCAACTTCCACTTCCACCCACAACCTAAAAAGCGTGTGGATTAGAAGACTAGGTACTACATTGATCGCAAATTGCCGTCTGCCGGAAAGGGGTAGTTTAGGAGATTTTTTTTTTTAAACATTTCTCATACAAAAAAAAATTTCTATTTTTTTTTTAATGCACCAAAACATTTATTTTGAATAGGAATTTATGCAAAAGCGACATGCACCGCCTCAACATTAGGTTAGGCTTAATTTAATCTCCTATAAATTAACCCTGGTAATTTTTTTTTTTAAACCACCAAAACATTCACCCATACAACTTCCCTTGTTTTTACATACATTATATAAAACATCAATGTTTTAGCAATATGAACGTTAAAATAAATTTGTTTTAATTTTGTATGAAAAATTAATTTTGTACCTATGGGAATTTTTTTTTCTCCGAAAATACCTGTCTTCGGAAAATCATTCTTTCACTAAAATTCATGTATCATCTCGGCCTACACAATAAGCATACCAGCAATTTGCGATCAATGTAGTAGTCTTCTAATCCACACCCCCTGAAAAGGTTGAGAAACGACGGGCTAGCGTTTTCCAGCATGTGGTGCTAATGGAGTTGTTGTTGCCGGCAGGAGGGCTGCCCTCTCGCGATGAGGAGGGCGAGGGTTCGCAGGCGGAGCCGGCGCACGCCGCCGGCCCGCAGTCGCTCGACGCGCTGAGCAGGCTGATGGTGCACCAGGCCAACAGCAGGTAGCGCATACACTACCCGGCAGTACTAACGTAGTAAATGAGTGCTCAAATAAGGGGTGTAGCCGGAAAGCTCGAAAGCAGAAAGTTTGACTTCGGAACTTTGTTCTGACTGGTTAGGAGGTAAACATACTAAAAGTCCCCACCACTGGGGGGTGCGCTGTGCCCTTCGGGGGCACAAAGAAGGTCCCATTTTTCGGTTTTTCGCTTATATCTCGAAAACGGTGCATCATAAGAAAATCTGTTCAATTACGGAATAAGAGGTGATAAAATTCTCTACAACTTTGATATTATACACTTTTTTACAAATTCTCAATCGTTGTCGAGATATAAATCGAAAATCGGCCTTTTTTCGGACCTTGTGCGTTTTCAAAAATGAGTTTTTTGCCTCACGTTTTTTGTCATACATTGCTTTTATTTGCAAATAAAATCGGCCTTTTTTCGGGCCTTATATCTGGACAACGATTGAGAATTGGTGAAAAGTGTATAATATCAAAGTTGTAGAGAGTTTTATCACCTCTTATTCCGTAGGTAATTGAACAGTGTTTCCTATGATGCACCGTTTTCGAGATATAAGCGAAAAATGGGACCTTTGTGCCCCCCGAAGGGCGCACCCCCCAGTGGTAGGGACTTTTAGTATGTTTACCTAGGCCTGCCACCCCTCCGGGTTTGACCCGGAGTCTACGGGTTTGAATGGTGTATATCCGGGCTACGGGTTAGCATAGTATATCTCCGGGTCAGACCGGGCGGGCGGTGCGTCGAGCCGAGCGGTGAATTCGGCTCGACTGACTGAATCACTGGATGATCGGAGCGGAATGGGTGGACATCGGACGAATTGGATGCACCGTTAGCGTGCGCGCGCGATTATAGGTTCAATTATTATAAGTAACAAATTTCACAGAATTACCGAAAATAATTGGGTTTTTTTTTCTCAATACCGATTATCAATGTTTTTGTGGAATGCGTTTTTTCCTTAATGAAAAATGTATGGACAGATGTAAGAAACTGCTTATCAGTCGACATGGTGACGTCGGAGTTAATTAATTGTAAAGATTAATATTATAATATGACCTGTCGAGAATTTTTAAAGTATTTGAAAAAACCAGAGAAAGAAAAGTTGATAAAAAAATCACAAACAAATAAAAAATATGATTTTAAAAATCAAGCTGGTCCAACAATTATCTGTTTTTAAATTATAATTTGTAATACTATTTCGTATTGAATGATACCTACATCTGAAAATTTACATTTATTTTATAAACATTTTGAATTTTCTGAATACTTCGGGTGTCCGGGTCTACCATTTTTTAAAGGTGGCAGCCCATGTTTACCGCCTAACTAGTCAGAAGAAGGTTCCGAAGTCAAACTTTCTGCTTTCGAGCTTTCCGGCTACAACATTCGTTTCCTGGACTATGTTGATTCTACATTACCTACAAAACTATTATAAGGTGTCGAACTGAGCTCGCGATGACTTTACCGAACATATCCGGGCCCATTGGCAGTAGAGGAGGGTGTCAGTCGAGGTCGGGACTAGCGAGCGGCTAGTAGTTCTCCAGCGTGCGTTACGTTTCGGCTCGCATCAAGCCCTCGTCAGCTAGTCTGCGGTGTCTAGGACGCGGAGAACCACCAGTCCCGCTCTCGACCTCCCTCTCTCTACCTATCCATATTCTGTAGGATGCCTCCAGTGACATTTTCGAAGCTTTCTCCATATATGAGCTTACCGTCGTTCTTGGCAGGCCTAGATTCTTGAAGACACTGTAGAGCGACTTCGCTGATAGGCCTCTTGCTCCGACTTGAAAAACTAGACTAATGACTAGATCCAGGAAAGTTACTTACGATTGAGAAAAAATTTCTCCCATCAAAGAAGTTTAGAAAGAGCTGACTAAAATTATATGTAGGTACACATTCAAATATTTCTGTTTACTTTGCGCCCAAGGAGATGACATCATCGCAAAAGGTAAGATGGTCTAACTACTTACGTGATTAGAAATGTCTATGTGATTCTCCCAAAATCCTTGCAACTAAGTAGAGTGTTTTCATTTTACGAAGGCACGAGGGGTATATGGTAGGAAGTGGTGTGAGACCGCACGGAGCTCAGTAGGGAACGACTTGGTTCGACGGAGCGATGCGGAGAACTGTAGAACGTGTGTACCCACCGGGCACCGAGTTCGTTCTCTACTGAGCTCCGCGCGATCGCCTCTCGCATCACTTCCTATCTCGTACCCCCCGTGCTTTCGTAAAATGAAAACACTCTACTGCTCTCCGCAACTCCATGGAGTTGCCGAGTTGACAGTGAGAGAAGGTGAGAGATGCCTAGCCTGTCGCCCCTTTAGCACGGCACCTTGTCCTTATCCCTTACTCGGTTTTTACGACATGCACGCCGAGAGATGCAGTGGGGCTATTATTTTTAAATACCGGCCCCAAACGATAAATTTATAATCTAATAATACCTTTTTCATATATTATTTATGCTGCATCTTGTTTTGCACAAAATAAAAACTTGCACTCCTAAACACTTTCGCACTTTCACTTTCGCCACCTTCGCCACTTTCGCCACTTTGGGTTGTATTGATGGCCTAAAAAGCAATCATCGATGTATCATTGGTGTGGTACCAATTTGCCCATTGCCCTCCGCAGACGCAGATACAAATGCCACTCGTGCGTTCCGCCGTACTGCGACGCCGATGCGTCCGACGGCCAGGGTCTGTGCCGCAACGCCCTCTACTGCTGGAAGGCGTCGGTTCGCGTGGGCGGCCAGCTGCGACACTCGCGCGGGTGCGCTCTGAAGAACAACCGCTGCTTCATGAAGGTCTATGCCCCGTGCGTAATTCCCTTGTTTTATTTTCGAGCATATTGTTTGTGATAGCATTAAGGGGGCTCCTTCCTAAATCTACCCTCTCTTTCTAACATTGGCCGTTTTTCATACATTTTATTTTATTATGAAGAAATTATACAACTTATAAAAAAATTCTATGGGAGATACATGCATGATAAAATTATAAAAAAAATTCTATAAAAATATTGGGTACTCGACATATAATAATTGAAAAAAAAAACTAAAAGTTTATTAAGTTTTTTTTATTATTATTTTATGTATTTATTTTCACATTTTTACCATATTTATATTAATTTTACATATTTTATAATATTATACAAAAACTTATAAAAATACACAAAATTAATAAAAATCTAAATAAAAACGGTAAATATCCGCCGGCGGCGGGAGGCAGGCCTCCAAGCACGCCGGCGGGTGCAGGCCGTGGCTACGGAGCTCTCCGAGACGACGCGAGGCAAGCTACGAGCGATAGGTGGTGGTACTAGACACGTAGGCCACCACCACCCCCATCTCGGAGAGCTCCGTATCCGCCGGGCTGCGGGGCGACGTCACGCAGCTCTTCTATACTTGAAAGGCCTCTTGCGTGCGTCGCTGTGGCGCACGGCGCTGCACCGGTAGCGGAGGCTGCAAGCGGGCGGGACACAGGGCCGCGATAGCCCCAAGCTAACCGGTGGCGGCGGACTTCGTCCCGTCGTAGCTGGTGTGGCGGGGCGCGTCCCTGGTTCGCCACCCTCACCGGCAGACGCGGGCGATGGAGTAGCAAACCGTGGTGGATTGTGTGCGCTGCTGGTGTTGAAAGAAGCGGCAGGTCTTGTCACTGGATCCTCCGGCCACACCGCGAGGAGGGCGAGGCCTCGGGAGAGGCGCTGTTGACTCGGACGCGTTGCATCACTGGTCCCTCCTCTGACACAGCGGGGTGGTGAGGCGCTGAGGCGGTGTCGCCGGTATTCCGCTGCCGAGGCTGTCGACGACTAGTTTTATAAAATTTTCATTTTTCCGGAGAAAATTTTTACACCCTGTCAGTCTGACAGCTTTTCTTCTTTTTTTATTATTATTATTATTATATGTTGAGTACACCTACCAAATATTTTTATTGAAAAGCATTAATAATTTTATCATGCATGTTTCTCCCTCCCATAGGATTTTTTTATAAGTTGTATAATTTCTTCATAATAAAATAAAACGCGCATTGTTAGAGTGAGAGGCACAATTTAGGGAGATGGCCTCTTAAGGGCCTTATCGACACACCGGTGTGCAGGTTCTGTATAAAAGAGGATGAAACGCCCGTACACATCCTTTGTGAATGTGAAGTGCTCATTCACAGTATGGAAGCCGTATTCTTGGGGTGATATTTTTAACCCATGTCAAATACGGGCGCTCAACCCCAACTCGGTTCGTAGCTGAAATCGGACTTGGGGGTGAGCTCTAAACTCTTAGAAAGAAAGATCACAATAGATCTTTCTAGGTCGCAGTGACAACAGGTCAGGGGCCCTAACTCTCACACTTTAAATCATAATTAATAACATGCCATCACGTTGTATTTCGACAATCGTCGTAAGCAGAGTAATCGGTGTTGTGCTTCATGAAATCTGTTAAATTACAGCACAACACCGACCGTCACGATTAGCAAAGTAATAGGACAAGATAAGATAATAATAAATAAAATTCAGTGGGCAGATTAGACTTTAAATTAAAATCAAAAAGACATGTTTTTGATAAACAAGTAAATATAAAATTTTGCCGAATTCCTTAAATTAAGTTTTATATTTAATTTTTTTTTAAATAAATTTATTCATATACTAATTTTATTCGTTTATTTACACATTTTTTCTTTTTTTATATTAATTTTACAAATAAATAATTTTATCATTATTACAATTATTATATTAAAGATAATTAATTAATTTAAATAATAATAATAATCAAGCAGCAAGTAAAGCTTGAAGACCGTAAGCCATGACTGTAGGAGGACCGTGCCAAGGTGAGAGGTAACTATCCTGTCGCCCTTTAGGACAGTATCTTGTCCTTATCCCTTATTCACCTTTTTGGGCCATCCACCGGAAGAGATGCAGTGGATGGGACTCGCTCGCTCTCCAGCTGTCTGTAGGACCGGCCTGTCTGTTTATACTTGTGCTAAATTTTGAGCGCCATGCTCTACCTACAGGGTGTTCGGCACATCGAGCGACAAATTTATTTTTTTTAGGTTAGTGGGGTCATTTGCAACGTTTTGACCCATGATACCTATAGAGATACGATTTTTTTTTCTTTATTTTTGAAAATTACCAAAATCCCAGCTTTACACCCTTGTAATATATTTGTTTATGATTGTATCAGAACGAAATAAAATTTATTGAATTTTACTATGTATCCTTGTTCTAGAAAAAATATTATTTGATGAAGTTAATACCATGAAAAGGTCTTATGATATGACCCCCCAAAGTCCTGAGAACGAGTAAAAATATGACGGAATCTTAATTTCTTAATTCATTTAAAAAAAACTGACAGCAATTGATAGCTTCATTTTCTTTTAAAAAGTTCGCTAGTTTACGCCCTTTCCAACGGTATACCACATGTCGTACAAATAATTCACTATGTGGTCAAGATTAGGGATTGAGGTTCCACCGGCGACGGGTGAGCCCAAGTCAATGGTCTAGTGCAGTGGTTCCCAAATAGTGCTACACGTACCCCCAGGGCTACGACTTTTGTTCTACGACTTTTTAAATTGAAGAAAAAAAAATTTTTTTTCTCCATACATTCTGAGAATAGGTATTTAAAATTTGTATTTTTTTTTATGTAAACCAGCATGGGTGGCTGTGCCGAGGGACCAATGGTGCAGTCGACAGAGCCAAAATCACCTCTCCTCGCGAAACCACGCTCAGTTAGGTGCCATGCCAGCAGATTTGCGGACTGCTGCTAGGCTGTCTAGCCCGTTAATACGTCGCTTGAAGATACCCAGGTTAAAGGATTCAGGAAATACACTCGCCGGAAGACAGTTCCACACTCTAGCGGTGCGACAAAGAAACGATTTAGAAAACCGATGGGTTCTCAAAAGCCCAATGTCAACAACAAAAGGGTGCTGAGTGTCTCTGCGACGAGTCATGCGGAGATAGGACGGGTGGCAGGGAATAAGGGATGCTAGTTCCGCAGAGCAGCGTCCGTGATAGTATCTGTAAAACAGACTAAGCGAACCCACAAATCGTCTGTGACTCAGGGACTCCAGGCCATCTGTAAGTTTCGGGTCACCAACAAGACGGATGGCTCGGCGCTGTATCGAGTCCAAGGATGCTAGCAGATAATGGGGACTACCCTCCCAGATGTGACTGCAATACTCCATCACCGGCCTAATCTGTGTTTTGTACAACAGGAATAGTTGTGCCGGTGAGAAGAAGATCCGGTGAGAAGAAAGAACAATGGAAAAAATAACTTTTTTTTGTTTCAAAAAAAATTTTTTCCCCACAAATATTGTTTAGTTTCACATATAGAATAACCCCCTTATGTCAGTTAAAAATATTACGGGGGCAACTGCAACACAGTGTATTGTGATTAGTAATAATTAGATATTAGAATCAAACAAATGACTACCAATGGAAAAACAACTTTATTACATAGGTAAAAATAACAACCATATGGAAATAGTTTTATTCAAACATTTTCCAGTCCAGTATAGCCAGCATCCAGGCATTTTAAGCGGCGGGTGGCCGAGTGGTTTAAGCATCGGGTTCTCGTGCGAGAGATCCGCGGTTCGAATCCGGTCGGCGTGTATGTACCAATGAGTTTTTTCTAACGAAAACATTTACGTGCATACCTACACCTGCTGCCTTCACCGTTCGGAACCGGTGTAAAACTGTAGTTCCCTTCCACCTTACTAGGTGGTAGGCTCAAACTGTAGCCGACTGGGTTGGTACCACCGCACAGGATGTAAGATAGCCGCATAGCAGCCTCGGTTGTGTTCTCCTCTAGTCCAGTATAGCCAGCAATCCTGGGAGTCTCCAGTATGGCACCTACCTTCTCGGAGGTGATATTGACTGGTCGGAGAATGCGATTTGGCCCCTCCGACTCAGCCATCCATACGGGATAAAAAATAAATTACTCAAATTACTCGTATTTTCTGAATCCCAAGTACCCACTTGGGATTCAGGAAATACGATAAGGGGTACCGATTAAAATATAATTGGAAACCGCTGGTCTAGTGTATTATGAAGACAAACCCTTCACACAAGCCAGCTGACAGCTTCAGCATTTGTCAGACTCGATAGCTCAGTGGTGCAGTTAACTGTCGCTATTGAATGTTAAGCAACGCTGGGCGCGGTCAGTACTTGGATGGGTGACCGCTGACCGTTGGAGGCTGACCGAGGTTCGGATTCCTCGTAAAACTGTAGGTCCCTTCCCTCCTAATATTACTTGGTGGTAGGGTTTAACCCGCCCGGGTTGGTACCACCGCACTGAATGAAACGTCGGTCGAAACGGCTATGTAAATAGTTTGTGTTTTCTGACCAGTTCAGTGTAGCCGACACGATCAAAGGGTGGAAGCACTGACATGGCACCTAGTTCACCCGGTGTTATGGGCTGACATCACGGATGTTGTAGGTGAAGTAGCCAACCGTGTCAGTTTCCATAAAAAAAAAATCTGATGTCATTGTTTACAGAAAGAGGCACACCGCCGCCGCCGGCCAGCTGAACATCACCTGCTGCCAGGGGGATCTCTGCAATGGTGGGGACTTCCCGGACCTGTACGACGCCGTTACTGTCACAGAGGACAACGACGTGCAGACAATGAGCTCCCTAGGCGAGTCGATTATATTAGCCTATACTAGGGCTGCCACACAAAGAACTACGTTTAGCTCACTTCAAGTAACAAAACCAAAGATTTAGACTTTTGAATAGGATATAATATGATAGTATTCAGTGTTTATATCATTTCGATAATATTGTTTAACAAGCTGTGCCCGCGGCTCCGCCCGCTCTCATATTTCACTTCACTGCTAACCTCATAAGCTATTTAGCGTGATAGTAAGTAGCCTATAGGTGATGGGAAGAATCAAGCTATCCGTAGAATTTTGTTTTATTAAAATCGGTTCAGTGGTTCTCGAGTTATAAGCGGACAGACAGACAGAAAGCAGACGTTGGATTTTATTATAGGTAAGGAAGGAAGGATAATAAATAAGTTGTATAATTTGTACTTACCTATCACGATCCTTGGGATATGTAAAGGAGATGTTTACATTCCTCCTTCAATTATTCGTACTTCAAGTGTAACAGTTTACCATGTTTCAATAAAGTACTTGTAAAATATGTTTAAAAAATATATACCTACCTACCCTGCGAAGTTTCTTGCCTGCTCTCCTTCGTGGGCATAAAGATAAGTTATAATGATGTATAACTGCTTAAGAACGCTCAATAAACAATAAATAAAGTATTAAAAATATATTATATACCTAAGCCTGCGTTGTTATTCGTTCGAACTACAGTAGGGCCCCTCTCTCTCTCTCCCTCTCCCCCTCCCCCTTCCTCTCTCCCTCCCTCTTCCTCCCTCTCCCTCTCTATCCCCCCATAACATTTTCCTTCTGATAGTAAACAAACTCCCCTCTCCACTCCCTGTCCTTCCCCTCCCCCTCCCCCTCCCATCGTTTCGCTACGTCCCCGCCCTCCTTCCCCTTCCTTCATCTCCCTACTTCAACTATTTCTCTCCCTCCCCTCCACACCCTTCCTCCCCTCCCACTTCTCACCGCCCATCCCTGCTCTTCTCTCACCACCCCTCTTTTCCCCCTCCCCTCCCTCTTTTCCCCCTCCCCTCCCCCACCCTTCCTCTCTTCCTTCATCTCCCTATCTTTCATCCTCGACCCATCCATCCTCCCCTCCCTTATGTCCACACCCCCCCCCCCCCCTTCGTTCCCCCCTTCATAGCTCCTCCTCCGTCCTTTTTTTTGTATACTCAGTATATGGGATGGGATATATTTTTTTTTTATGGAAACTGACACGGTTGGCTACATCACCTACAACATCCGCGATGTCAGTCCATAACACCGGGTGAACTAGGTGCCATGTCAGTGCTTGCCTTCGTCGTGCCGGCTACACTGAATTGGACGGATATACACTTAGTTTACCTAAACCTAAACGAAAATCCTAAGCCTTCTAGTTCTCACAGAAAAGGGGGTGGTACGGAACCTTCTTTACGCGAGCTTGACTCGAACTTGACAACTTTTTTTAAAATTATGTTACTCCGGGATACTACCACTATACTAAGTTACGTCAAAACCCGTCCAGCCGTTCAGGAATGAAAGCGGAACAAACAAAACAAATATAACATTGCACTTATGATATTAGTGAGATGAGATGAGATTATAATGCGCGGGGCGGATCTTGGCGTGTCGCCGCCGCAGCGGTTCGTCGGTGTTCTCCCTCGCACCCGCACCGTACTTGTATAGTTTATTCGCGTGGCGGGTCGCCCACTGCGGCGCGGCGACGACACGCCGAGATCCGTCCCGGGCACTATACATAATTTATTATGTCAGTCAGTCAGTCAGAGTTTTAAATAAAACATAACGTAGGTATAACGTATATTATAGGTATTTCATTAGTAGGTAACTTTACGCTAAGGGGTGTAGGTATTATAGGTATGTGTATCAGATGATCACGTTCCCCATATAATTTTTTTTTTACGATATAAAAAACCTACTCACCCCTTAAATTTAATACGTGAAGTATTTCACCTAAATAAGTAGGTTTTTTAAATCATAAAAAAAAATTGGTATGGGAACGTGATCAGTAAGTATGTACCCTAATCACGAGATTTAACCTACTACGCTACGCCGCGCCGCCGCGCGCCGTGTTCTCCGCATCATTTTGTATGGAGAAACGGAGCAGCGCCTCTAGTGATAGATTTGCGAACTTCGTTTCTCCATACAAAATGATGCGGAGAACACGGCGGCGTAGCGTAGTAGGTATAAATCTCCTTATTAGGGTACAGTATTTTGATGCACATACACCCCTTAAGCATAGCGTTACCTACTATTGAAAGACCTTATATATAAAACACAACGTAACCATTACATTGCAACCGAGATGCACGCGGTGATCGCCGCGTTCTTTTGGCCGTCGTCGCTCGTATCGCTCTGTCCCCGCTTCGTTTTTTTATAGAAAGCGCAACATGTGACGCCGAGCCAAGCCACCCATAAGGTATCTAACGACGCTCATGCACTTTCGTTCGTACGCGTGGGGGTTACGAATGCCATGCCGGCATGACAGGTGCCTATTCGCGCCTCTCTTGAAGAACCCGAGACTGTACCTTCTTGGGAGGAAATATGTGGGCAGTTTCAGAGCGTCCCAAAGTTTACCAGTTCTGTGGAGGAAAGTATCTGCAGAACCGATTGGTACCCATCCGTTGCACAGATTACGTCGTCCGTGGTAACTGGTAAGTTCAGTCCATCGGCATCGCATTAAACAGCTCCTCCGAGCATTCTCCATGGAATAAGCGAAAGAACACACTTAGGGCGCCGACATCCCTACGTATTCGCAGGTGGTTCTAAATCGCGGGACACTTCGTTTGCACAATTTCGAGTTTCGGCTCACTCGGACATTTCAAAGACGCTTTTCGATGTTATTGATGTGTTGTGTGTAGGAGACAATGGTTCGAGCGAGAGCAATGAGTGTCTTTTCTTTCTACCTACCTACACAGACATCATATTCTATGCTCAGTTGCTTCTTTTGCATGATAAACAAGTTTTATTCTCGGAGAGTGGGATCACTACGATTTGCTGGACAAATGAATAAACACATCGTTATGTAAATTAAACGTCTTTTTTTATGGAAACTGACACGGTTGGCTACATCACCTACAACATCCGTGATGTCAGCCCATAAGACCGGGTGAACTTGGTGCTACGTCAGTGCTTCCCTTCGGTCGTGCCGGCTACACTGAACTAGACGGAAAACACAAACTATTTACATTAGCCGTTTCGACCGACCTTTCATTCAGTGCGGTGGTACCAATCCGAGAGGGTTAAACCCTACCACCTAGTAATATAAGAACGGAGTCATATCCCATAGTCGCCTTTTACGACATACACGGGGAGAGAAGCAGTGGGGCTATTCTTTTAAAGTACCCGTGGTACCGGCCCCACACTGTACAAAACAATACACACCACAGACTTTGACTTTACCCACAGACACAGAATACTTAATAGGTCCACAGGGTATATACTTAGGTACCTAACGGTTGTTTTACCCGTGTACGGTGTGGGGCCGGTACTCAAAAAGAATAGCCTCTCTGCATCTCTCCCCGTGCAAGGCGACAGGCTAGCCACCTCTCACCTTGGCGTGGTCTTTCCACCGAGTCATGTAGCGGGTGGGCATTCGTGTCCTAATGGGCAAGTCGCATGAACACATTTTATGGTTCCCTAAAATCAAGCTAAAAATCACGAAAATTATTGCGAAAGAATGACCTCGAAATTATTAGTAATTATTTTTTTATCGATTTTTAAAGTCGACGCTTTCATTAATCCCCGTCTAGCGCGCCAAATTGCGTGTGACGTCATGTCGCGTGAATCCGCGCGGCCCACGGCCACGGGCCGCCCGCACGCATCTCCGCATTCATACGTGAACACTTGGGTCGTTTAGTCAACGTCTGGGTTTCGACGTGTTTGTACACAAATTTGGTGTAGTATGGAGAAAAAAAAACCATATCGATATTGTGTAGTACCTTGTTGTACCAATACAACAATCAAAACTCCAACAAAGTACTTCTTCCACATTCCGAATGACGCGAAAATAAGAAAAAAGTGGTGCAATCTAATGAGAAGAGACGACAAAAAGCCATTATCAACAAAAACGTCCATGCATTGCTGCGAGGATCATTTTAATGTAAGTATCTTATTATCATATTCATATTGTTGTAACTTACGTATTAGGTACATGTATACATAAGTAGGTACTTACTACATTCTTATGCAGCATACGCCGCCGTTTTCAGGCTACGAAGTTCGATCGAACGCCTAAATAATATTTTGTGTTTATGGATGAATAAGTGAATAATTTTCAAATCGACACACCTACGTTTAGTTTAAAGGTACTTAAAAGGTACGGTAGGTGTCCAGATAAAATTATTCACTTACTAAGTAATATTTAGAGTCATGCATGCATGAGAGTGCCCATTGTCATGTATTATTTATGGAACTGAACAAGTAAGTACTTACACGAAATGCTTCAAGTAAAATTAGTGCTGTCAAAAGTCGACAGAATAAAGTGCGTTATCGATTAATGTGTTTAATATTGATAAATAAAAAATATGCTAGACTACATGGCATTGGTACATTTTATTTCAAAATAACTAAATTTTTCAGGTGGAATCCGATGCTGAAAATCTAATAAAATGGAGAATGCTAGGTGGAACCTTAAAATTAAAACGGGGCGTAGTACCAACTAAATTCGACTGTCAGAAACGGAATACTTCACCTAAACCAACTCGTCCTGCGGTTGAAAAGAGGAGAAGAATAGAGTTTTATGAAAAGTTATTGTGTTCAGAAGTTCAGCCGTCAGTAGCACAACAGCCCGTCGAGTTTCATCCATGTGAAAATGAACCAATGGTCCTTGGCGATGATGAACCACCCAATCCATTGCCAATCGATAATACGTTACAAGTGCCAGAACATACAAAAAAGGTAAATCACAAAGGGATACAGGTAGAGCAGAAAAAACAAAACGCACAGACTCAAACTTTTATAAAAAAACAAGAACGGAAGGTTAACGTAAACCAGGATGAAAGTTTCGACAGCAATATAAGTAGTGCTAGTCGCGGTACTGAAATATTATTAACTTCGTGCAGTGAATCTAGCCAAATGTCGAATGAGCTCACAGTCATAGATAATAGAAAAGGCACTATTATAAAAATACAAAATAATCCTAAGCTCTATTGTGGGATCCCAAAAGAGTCATTCTTTATTATAAATCTTTTGGTAGAAAAAACAAAGGTATCATACGTCGATGTGCTTATCTCCCTAAAAAAAATTAAATTAAATGATTCTTATGATCGTTTGGCCATAGACTTTAATATGCACAAAAGCAATATAGGAAGAATTTTCAGAAAAACTATACCTTTATTAGCAAACTGCTTTAAGGAAATTATTTTTTTTCCATCTAAAAAATCCATCAAACAACATCTTCCCATTCCCTTCCGAAAAAGATATTCCAAAACAGTGAGTATCATAGACTGTTTTGAAATCAGAATAGAGAAACCCACTAACGCTTTGCATCAAGCATTGTCCTGGTCACAGTATAAAAGCTGCAACACTATAAAATATTTGGTATCCATTACCCCCGATGGTCTAATTACCTTTGTTTCTCCTGGGTATGGAGGCAGGACCAGCGACACAGAGATATTCGTAGATTCCAAAATTCTGGATCATATACCAAAAGGAGGTGAGAAAAGTTATTTTATTAATTTCATACACTTTAATTTTATCTCTTACCTATTCTTTATATTCCAAGTATTTAAAATATGATTTCATTTCAAATTACGTAGGACTTGTGAGATGTAATAAATTAAAAATTTGTATTTTCAGGCGCTATTATGGCTGACAGAGGGTTCAAGAACATCGCCCCTGAAGTTGAGATGTACGGATGCCACCTAGTAAAACCTCCGAGTGTCAGCGTGGGTAAACCCAGCACAAAAGAAGAAGTTATGGAGACCAAACGTATAGCAGCTCTCCGGATTCACGTTGAGCGGTCAATCAGTCGTCTGAGAGAGTTTAAGTTAACTTCACCTCACGCTTGTGTAGATACAAAAGTTATCGATATTTTAGATTACATTGTTCTAATAGTATGTGGGATAGTCAATTTACAGAGCAAGTTAGTTTAAGATTTACGTACTATTAGAACAATGTAATCTAAAATATCGATAACTTTTGTATCTACATCGTAAATTAGTTTGGTCAATTTTAAATAATAAATAATATAAGTTTCTGATGATAATGCATGATTATTTTTATAGTATTTTCCGTTTCTGGCTCTAAAAATTGCGGGATGAATAATAAAATACGACCCAACTTCAAATTTTTTCAAATATATTTTTTTTCCAGAATTTCATACACTCTTCAATCAGCTCGTCACAATATATTTTATTAAAAATAACATTATGAATATCCAATTTTTTTGTCGTTTCAAAGTCTTCATGAGCAATGCAAAATAGACATTTTTCTTTATTCGAAAAAAACATTTGTAGTTGCATTTGAGCGTAATATTTATTGGTAATTTTTTTGTCGTGTATGTAGTTTTTTATGTTTGTATTACTTATTGGACACTTGATTTCCAACACGCATTCGTCACTGATTCCGTCAGGTGATGCACCCAGTAATGGAAACTCTGGAGATAAAATCAGACCATTTTTTCTAAATTTAATCTTTTTTCTCTTCGATACCTCTTCAAAGACAGCAGCCTCCAAGTATTTACCTCTTTTTATTGCAAATGTCTCTTTAAGTTTGTAGGCACCTAAAAGGTAGTCCACCAAAACTCCATCTGATGTATGGCAATGAGCAGATTCATATGCTTTAGAAGCAGTTATGCGGCCATATCTCAACTCATACCATAATCGAGAATCTGCTTGGGACGAAGTAGCTTTCTCAATAGCTTCGCATTGTTTTACTGTCATCTTTTCTTTGCAGAAAGCGATGAAGCTCTCTACATCTGAATTTATATTCTCCACTTTGAATAAATTAACCAAGTAATGCAACGATATTTTGTAGAGGTCTTCGGTTGGTTCGAAGTAGGTCATGAGCTGAGACTTTATGTTTTGGTCTAATGATTTTTGTATTACCGATTGAAGAAAATTTCCGTTGGATCCTGAATGTGTAGCTGGTTTAGGAGGGCGTTTTTGCGCAGTGCCCATCTCCGTCGCTTTAATGTATTTAATGTTAGAACCAACTGTTGATAATTTCGGTTTTTTCCAATAGCAGGTAACGTCTGTACAGGCAGGCTCTTCACTACGCCTGTGTAACCACATTACCAGCGCAACTGCATGCTTGCACCCTCCTTTACTTGCAGCACAATCATCACATTCGACATTTTCAATTTTTTTTTCCTGTTCATCACAAATAAATGTGCAACGATAGTTAGTGCTTCGTACCCTATGTTCGGGTGTAATCCTGGCCTTAACTGTGCATTTGGTTCCTTGTCGTCGCACTTGTACATATCCCACAGCATTGTCTCCATAAGTCTCTCGGCCTGACCTATATCAAAATAAATATAAAATAAGAATTACTCCCAGCAAGGCTCAATCTCTTAAAATGTAGTTAAACCAGTAACACATATTTGAGTAACCTTGTGGGCAGAGCGTTGGCCTCTGCATAGTAAGTAGGTCGTAGGTTTAAACCCGCCACCCGTGATATGTTATAAATTTATAAAATCTTACAATAACTTTTATGCAAATTACTGAACAAACAGGGAAATTAAAACACGAAACGAATACGAGAAAACCTGCACACTTATCAATACGAAAGTGTATAACGGTTGACTGGAAGAAGTTGCCCATGGCAATAATTCCGCAGTTTGCTTAGCAGAAAAGTATACATTTACATTGTTTTTATATTTTTACTGAGGAAATTTGCATGAAGTTTTATCGATAAAATATCGACTATTAAAAGCACAACACTAGCGAAAGAGCAATCGAATCTCTTCCCTCTTGTCCTGTCTCTCTCTACGCTAAGACTCTAGGTTTCAAGGTTGCACACCTGCTGTTCGGCGAGGTCAAGCGGAGGGCGGAAGAGAGCGCGGGGTGGACGGGTGGATCGGATTCGGTCGGACGGTCGTAGGACGCCTATCCTATGCCACTAAGTAAAACTAGGCATAATGTTAGGTAAGTTGGTAGGTACCTTCTAACTTATTCGGTATAAATAAGGAAACGCATCATCGTGAGGAAGTACATATAACTCCATATAACACTTTAAATGTTGTATAGTATAACAATTTTGAAAAACTGGTTTTCTAATAAATAATAAAATTATAAAATACTCCTCAGTTGGGTTAGGTATTGCTATTGGTATCACTATATTTTAAATATTTTGAGTGCAATATCATCGTACCTAGTAACGACATCAAGTACGTAGGCGGAAAACAGTGGTTTCGTACCGCTGAAGGCCGGGAGAACTGGAGGAAAATTGGAGAGGCGTATGTCTAGCAGTGGACGCAGACACGCTGACTGACTGACTGACTGACTGAGTGCAATAAATATAATGAAATATATTAAAAATAAATAGAAAAGTTACACGGGCACTTACCTTACAAGCTTTAGTCCCCGAATTTCTGCACTTATGTACTTTTCATTATTACTGAAATAGTTTACAACCATATATAAATCTACAGCAGGCAAATTATCGGATTGCCCGCGGACGAAGCCGACTTCCATGTTGGAGGTTTATAATAACTAATTTACGACACGTGTTCTTTCAATCACAGCAGCTAATAAATGAGCGCAAGTGGAATACTTACCTACTGTACTGCGCGGCGAACAGCCGAGCGAGCGAGCGAGCGAGCCAGCACGCGGCGTGACGTCACAGCACTAACAGCGATACACTAGCGCGCGAATTGAAGATGATAACTTTAAAATTATATAACAAAATAAGTAATATACATATTACTATAATTCTTTCACCATTATTAATGTTATTTTTAGGTCATTTTTTTGAGCATAGGAAATCACGATTTTATCTCACATGCGACTAGCCCATTGCTGCTTTTTAGTTATCTTGTTCGAATACTTTGCTAAACGTGATGGTCGGTGTTGTGCTGTTACCAGAGTGCTTGCAGCACAGCACCGATTACTCTGCTCTTACCCTGATTGTCGGGATACAGCGTGTGGTGTGTATGTATGTATCAGATACTGATCACGTTCCCATACCAATTTTTTTCGGATATCAAATAAGCGGCGGGTGGCCGAATGGTTTGGGCATCGGCTTCTCATGCGAGAGGTCCGCGGTTCGAATCCGGTCGGCGTGTACCAATGAGTTTTTTCTGACAAAAAAATTTACGTGCATACCTACACCTGCTGCTTCACCGTTCGGAACCGGTGTAAAACTGTAGGCCCCTTCCCTTGCCCCTTACTAGGTGGTAGGCTCAAATTGTAGCCGACTGGGTTGTACCACCGTACTGGATGTAAGATGGCCGCATAGCAACATCGGTTGTGTTCTCCTCTAGTCCAGTATAGCCAGCAATCCAGGGAAGTCTCCGGTATGGCACCTACGTTCTCGGAGGTGATATTGGCTGGTCGGAGCATGCGCTTTAGCCCCTCCAACTCAGCCACCCATACCGGATTACATAAAAAAAAAAAACTAAGTACCTTCCCACCCTACTAAAATAATAGTTTATTGAACAATTATTTCATATAGCATGGGTGGGTAGGTATTTGATATCGGAAAAAAATAGGTATGGGGAAGGTGATGATCAGTATCTGATACACATCCTCCCCTTAGCGTAAAGTTACTAATGAAATGAAAGACCTTAGAGTTATTATAGTATCTATATGTTCGGGCGGGGCATTTTGTCCTGGTTTAGTGCCACTTGCGAAGCTCGAACACTATTTTAAACATAATATAACTTTGGGATAGTTCCCCTGAGTACCTACTTTCAGCCTTGGATTCTATTCAGCGACGAGCCATTCGCATCATTGGTGACTCTGTACTCACAAATGACCTTCAACCTCTAAAGCACAGATTAATCGTTGGGTCCTATTTAAATGTTCTTAGTTGAAACATTTGAAAGTTACACATGTACTTAACTTGCATTACATAAATGTAACGTAATAACGTTACACACGATTTACTGGCAATCAGTGGGATTCGATAAGAATCGGTGGGAATCAGTGGAAGTAGGTGGTAATCCGTGGGAATCGGCGGCAATCAGCGGGAATCGGTGGAAATCAGTGGGAATCGAGTGAATCTGCTGGAATTAGTGGTATTAGAATGGGCGGGAATCCGATAGAAATCCACGGAAATCGGCCAGATTCGGTGGGTTAACCAAAGGGAAGCGTTTGGTCACGAAATATCGAATCACATAGTCACAATGCAGCCTCCACCCAATTGTACAACCTTGATTGTGCAGTTTGGCTTTTAATAACTTTACCCACAATGTTCGTGGTGAACCCCTGAATATAAAAACTAGTTTGACCAGTAATTTCATACGGATGATGCAGGAAACACACAAAGTGGTCAGAATAAAATTCGAATTAGTCGTATCAAGACGATTATTTTAGTAAACACTCGAGTTAAACATTATTTATTGGTTGGTGTAAGTAAACCTTTTACATATGATACTAAAAATTTTACGAAATAAAATAAGTTTGAATGCGTTGCGTGTGGATTTAAGTCAGTTTTCACTATATTTTCTGCTGTTTGTTGAATGAGCAGTGTCATCAGTCGATCGGAAGGTAGCCATCACTTATTTTGAACTATTTTTTCTTTAATTTAATTTTATTAGTTCGAAGGAACTGGATGGCGATTTCAAAATGTTTTTGTACATTCGATGATGATTTGAAAGCAAGATTTTTAAAACCGATTTTAGTGCCCAAATCGTAATGCCGTTGGCATGTTTCTCCATACAAATACTTGCGTCCAGTCCGGACGGATGATCATGGAACGAACGCTAACAATTCGTAATGACAATGAAATACATGCCCGTGCTGTTTGTTATGGAAGATCTTAAAACATGGTGGTGTTTCGAACGATCACCCAGTCAAGTTCTGACCGCTCCCAGGTGTGCTTATGATTACGAAAGACAGTCCATTGAGCTACAGTGGCTGCATGACAGAATTTCAGCGGTTACTCAAATCTCGAATATGCCTATAGCCACTTCAACTACGTCGAAATATAAAGCCCGCCATGGACGATGGCGCCAATTGACTTCATTACAACTGGCGTGACGACAAATGGCGTGACGCCAAAATATTAGACCATGAACGATCGCTCCAAATTGTGGTCAGTCGTCTGATTAGGATTGCCATTCGTCCCGGTGCGCCGGGACGTGTCACCGGTTTAGAATCTCAGTCCCGGTCGTCCCACCTGACCAGCAAATGTCCCGGTCTGGAACCAGAAGCCAGTTAGTTTTATCCATACTAATATTAGTAGTAGTAGTATTAAAAAAAAAATCTTCAAAGGGCTTAGTGTTTCTTCTTATTTCCTAACACTCCTTACAGAGCGTTTCAGGCATTATTATAAGTCCGTAGATTTCATTCGCAGATGTCAATTATGTGTATTTATAGACAACGAACGTTCATTGGAGAATTTGGAGACTTTTGGCTAACTATCTGTGAGTTTACAGAGCTGCGTGGATCGTTCTGAATCGGAAAATTTTCTGTGGCCTATAATTTATTGGTTATGGATATTCAAAACCATTGCCTACCTAATTATCTAATATAATTTATGCATAATCTAGGGTTTGATATAGTGTCCCGGTCAGTACCTGTACCTTTATGGCAACCCTACCCTAGATGCACGCACGTGCAATCGTACCGCTCCGATCTACGAACATGGATGTGAGTTCGCACATGCACGGGCCGACGGCGTGAAGCCATGGCATGACGCCACGATGGATTATGATGCGCCCGGAAAATCCGTGGGTTGGCGTCACGCCAAATATTGGCTCGCGGATTTGACACGCACGGTCAGTTTTTGGACTGTCGTGGTTCCAACTGACGCGATGGCGCTATCGTCCATGGCTAGGTTGAGACTATTATAGGACAAGGTCAATGGGACTAGTGGGACGGACAGATTCCAATAGGTCAAAACCAAAACACTAATATTCGGAAAGTACTTAATTTAACTTCTATTACTTTTGCAGTTAAGTCGAACACGACATGAGGTGGTTACCAGTCCTTTTGCTGACATGGAGCCTGGCCGCAGCCCACGACGTCTGCATTCGAGGTTATCTCCACGCAATGACTACATTATTTAATCCCGAAAAGGACCAAGTGATCTGGCCCACTCTGGCAATCGACACCCAAAATTCCTTCATGTATTACACGACGGAAAACAAGAACGGCCTTATGAGTGTACGGGATTACTACTTACAATCTCCAACGTACAACCAGGGATCACGTTTGTTTGACTTTAAAGTCGTACGTCAACTTGCTGTAGACAAACACACGACCGATCTTTACATAGCCGGCAACAATGAATCTTCTGCCACGCTAAATCTTTATAAATACTTGAGAGATACGAAAGAATTAACCCTCCTGGCAGAAAACATACACGACGAGGGTGTTCTGTACAATCTGTGCGCGTTTAGAAGCCAAGTGTACTGGGCTAACCCTTTGCACAGCTTGATGCATAGATATAGCAACGGAAAAGTCGGCAAGAGCAGCGTACAAATGAAAGCTTACGCGGAAGACTTCGAGGGGTCCATGTATTTTATTAAGAAGAAACTCGACCAGCACGTGTACAAAGTGAGGAAGGGTGAAAGGGCGCAACTGAGATACTTGACTTCGGACTCTCTGGATATTCTAAAGGTGGACGCCGACTGGAAGGTGTACGCGGCCAGTGGGATAACGCGCAAATTGTACGAAATAAGCGACGAGCACGGAAGGATCGTGGCAGTATCTGACAAGATGCCCGGATCTGTGTATTATCTGGACTTTGATCAAGCTAATGATGTTATATTCTTCAATATGGATCGTTTTTATAAACTGTCGAGCACTCTAAAACAATGTCAATATGTTAATTAAAATGTTCTCCATACATAAGTACTCCGGAGGTTATCCAGGGCATCAATTCATATTTGAATGGGTACCCCTTAGCGAATTTTCTGAAACCCCTGACATATTATCATATGGTTGTTATTGACGTGAATACGTCTTTAAATTTGCTTCCATAGTGGGAGCCAATCCAGAAAACTGATGATACCAAAATCGGGGGATACAGTTTGGTGTTGCAGCTTCATATCATCATCTAGGTACCTACATCCAAAATTTAATTACACCACTCGATAGCTAAACGATCAAAGAATTCGTTACGCACTTTTCGTCAGAGGGCGTGCGCCCGCGCACTCTCCGCCGCCGCGCGTTCTAGACCATATTTCTAGACTTTTTTCTAAAAAACCTATGTGAAAAGCCTATATTTTCGAAATGTACGTTAAATTTACTAGTCATTGCATTAGTAACACGTCTAGGAATTCTACCGGTTTCAATCAAAACATCAAACGAAAAAAAAAATCGAGAGAAGTCGAATTTTTTTTCGACTCGCTTCGAAAACACGGTTCTTCGCAAATAAATCGTTCCTCAACTGTTAGAACTATTGTAAAGTGAAGATTACATACCAGTCCATTGTTCGTGACACAGAAACACCACAATAAACGTCACATTAATCAATTTTAATCGAAAACAAGCGACCCACTCCGCCGACTCAAGTGGCGTGACTGTTTGTTGAGTTTGTTTTCGAGAATTATTTTCAAGGACAGGCATAGAGACGTCATAGAAGTGTGGATTTGTAGAGCTAGCCTGTTCTTTCATGAATAATGACACATAAGTTAGAAGAGTTTGGCACGATCGTCGATTTTTAAAAAATCATTTACTAGGAACATATGCAACCGTCCATTTGCAGGTCGCGAAGGATCGATGCGATCTCTTGAGACGGTCAGTTCTGTATTCACGCGATACGCACACTACCATAATCGCGGTGTCTCGTTTTAGTAATAGTTGAAGTATGAACAAAATGTCTTTGAGTATGAAGTACGGAGTCCAGGCACCGAATTAAAAAAAGTTGAGTCCAGGTTGAGTCCAGGGCTATTTTTTCCATCTACGATGCTGCTGGTGGTGTTATACCAAAGAGATTAAAAGAGGGTGGGTTTAATGTATTTGTGATAAACTTTACAGAATATATAAGTCAATGATATTTTATCAATAAAATTGGAGATTTTACCGACGACGACACGACGACGAATAAAATAAAAAAATAGTAAATCTGATTTAAATGCAAAATTGATAATAAACCATCGCTTCTCTTATATTCTCTATCTTTTTCGGGAGGAAGGAAGGGATTCCTTTCTCGCCCATCTCTCACTCACCTCTCTCCCTGTCTTCTCTCCTCGATCCCGCCTTCCTCCCCTCCTTCCCCTCACCCTTCACGGACCCCCTCTTTGCCGCCTTCCCTTTTGCCCATTCCCTCCCTCTCTCCCTACTTCCCTTCCTCCCCTCATGCCGCCCCTCCTTCCCATCACCCTCGCATTCCATTCCTCCCCTACTACCCCTCATCCTGTCCGCAACCCCCTCTTACCCCGCCCCTTCCCCCTTCCAACCTCTCACTCCCTCGATATCCATTCCTCCTCGTTCCCTCTACTACCTCCCTCCCCCACACCTACCCTCATTCACTAACCCTTCCTCCCTCCATACCTCTCCTCCTCTTCTTCTTTTTTTTATGGAAACTGACATGGTTGGATACATCACCTACAACATCCGTGATGTCGGACATGTCGTGCCGGCTATACTGAACTGGACGGACAAAAACGAAAAAAATTACTATTTACATCAAATCTCTTTGATTTACATAGCCGTTTCGACATACGTTTTATTCAGTGCGGTGGTACCAACCCTAGTAAGGTAAAAAGGGAAGGGTGCTACAGTTTTACGTGGAATCCGAACCACGGTCAGCCTCCAATGGTCGAGCGGTCACCCATCCAAGTGTTGACCGCGCCCAGGGTTGCCTGCACCACTGAGCTACCGAGGCTGACAAACGTACCTCCCACCCACTCCCCCTTCTTTTCTCTCCCCCTTCCTCTTCCTGACCATTATTCATGATTTCTTACCAAAAGCAGTAACTATTGAGTAATCTGTGCCAAAAGCCTAGATAATAAATTTTCATATCCTTACCTAGAGAAATCATGGATTCCCCATACAAAAACTTTCACCCCTATTTCACCCCTTATTTTTAGGTTTCCGTATCCCTGTACGGAAGCCTATTGCTAAGCCTCCGCAGTCTGTCTGTCCGTCCGTCCGTTTGTCTATCCGAGGGCTGTATCTCTTGAACCGTAATAGGAAGCCCGTTGAAATTTTCACAGAATATGTGTTACTATAGCGGATATAACAACAAATAAGCGGAGCTAGGTACAACCAAAGAGTTTGTAAACTCTTTGGACCGGAGTAAAACCGCAAACAGGAAATTACAATCTTACACGTTCAACGCCACATGAAAAATCCAGTATTTCCGTTTGGGCCACGGGGCTCACCGCTCACCGGTTTATTGTTTATTGTTTATTGTATAATTTCATCCATAGTAATTTCATCCGTAGTAGGTAACCTACGCTTGGACATGTCGAAAATTCCGCCCTAAATTCAATGCGAAGAAGAACTGACAAACAAACTTCGCAAGTCACAATGTTTTGTTAGTACCTTATAAGTATTATATTATAGTAACTTACAAATAATTAACCCATACTTCCGCTCACAAGAGCATTAATATTTACAGCATAAACATGAATACTGAAGAATTTGACCACACTGCCTATTTAAATTACCTATATCTGGTGTATAGTGCCATCGTCAATTTTGATACTTCATATTATATCAAGTCAAAAAATAAATAAAAATTAGTTTACATTTATTACAAAGAGATGTAATAAATAAGTCATATAAATAAAATGTAATGATACAAAGTGTATCCAATTGTCAAATTGTCAAAGTTTGTTAGTGGAAAAAACAGTAGTCAAACTCTTAGATAAAATTACGGTCAGTTAATGCATCCTTAATAGTGTAATAACTCTTTTCAATTAACATTAATTTAATCTGTCGTTTGAAATTATTATCATCTAATTGTTTTATGTTAGAAGACAGTTTATTATAAAATCTAACACTATTACAAATAAAGCTTTTTGAGGTTTTAGCTAATCTATGTCTTATTAGTTGTACATTATTCTTAAACCGTGTATCATAGCCTGAGCGTGAGCCTTTCCTTACTGAACTATTCAGGTCATGGGGGTCACCGGTGAGCCGCGTGAGAGGTCCTACGTAAACGCTTCCTACAAGCCACAGAGCGCAGCTACAAAGCCAATATGGAAGTGAGCCGCATGGCCTTGTAGTCGAAGCGGACGGCGTGGTTTTCAAATCCAATAGAAACTTGTAGTTTTTCATTAAGTTAATTGTAACGATGCTAGGGCTGCTCTTAACGATAAGGTAGAAAATAATATTTTTATTAATAGAATTAATAAAACCAGAAAATAATAAGAAAATATTCGTCAAAATAAAAATGAACATAATATTTTCTTCATTACCAAATAAGAAGACATTATTTATTACGAAAATAATTTATGAAATTGAACAAAAGAAAATATTTATGAAATTGAACAATCACAACATTATGACACTTCAGTATTTAAAATAATCAATCATCTTAACCCTTTGGCTCTTAACCATAAACAATAAAGAATTATCCGTGAGTCTTGTTAAAACAAGGCAAACAAAGGAATGGTTTAGTTGGGCTGCTTTGGCAATAAGTGGATACTTTTTTCGACTTGGTTTTAGCCTGTTTGCTACCCATTATTGGTACGTTCTTTGCAGAACATTGGTGACATGTTCTTCTCACTTTTCTGGCCAATCCCTCTTTCCTTTCCAGAGTGTGTTTTATTCTCTTCCGTCTTTCTATACGCATTTCATCGTCGCTATCCTCACTCTCCGACAAAAGAATTCGACAGCATCTTCTTTTCGTTGGTTGAACTACGTCTTCATAGAATCTATTCCGAAACTACGGTTCAGAAGATCTATCTCGATGTTTTCTAACTGCGTTAGCGCTTCTTGTGTTAACTCGAAATCTTCAAAATAATCCATTTTTGGCGAGAAAAGCGTAAAACATCCTCAATTGTCGACGCAGCCGGACCGGGATTGATCGCTGCGTCCGCGGCGCGCGCGCAACGGGTGGGCCGCGGCGTGACCCCGCGGCCCCAGCCAACAGAAAAATACAAATCCTTCATAGGAGGCCACACGATCCACCCGTGAGCCTTTTGCTATATCTCGAAAATTAGACGGTAAAAGTCGCAAATTTTTATTTTCCTTACAAATTACCGCATTTTATAAACTTTGTGATGAAAATCTCAAGTTGATGAAAATTACGGATATAATGAGTTTGGCTTGGCCCGAACGGAAAAGTACGCTAGGCCCACCGGTGGGTCGTATGGCGTTCAACGTGTTAATTGGGGGCTGATTTTGAAAATTCTTTTTTTGTTTGGTAGGTCATACTTCAGAGGTGCTCCCATTGAAATTTTATTGAAATTGATTGAGCGGTTTATGAAAAAGCAACAAAATACTATTGGTGTGTGGTTACCTTCAGCAAAACTTTTGTGATGTGGACTTTTTCAGCAATTTGCAGTTTGACACATGGCGAATAATTCTGTACCACTTCAACCGATTTCGATTATTGTTTTTTATGTAATATTGTTTTAAAAATATAAAACCGACTTAAAAAAAAATAAACTAGAACTAAAAAGTATTAAATAGGTACCTAATATTTTGAAATTTTCTCTGTCATTGTATTGAAATACATGAATCGATATTGTCATTCATATTCGGACCCTTGTTTCATGAATATTCTAAATTTGAAGTCTTTTGCGACCGGCCAGATGCGCTTAATATATTATAATACGAGTACGAGTACCATCGAGCTGGTCTGATGACGGAGACGGAAGGTGGCCATAGGAACTCCTAAACTACACATGATAAACCCATCGTGTTTGGGCTCGTTGAATTTGTCTTCACGAGCAATTTACTTTAGACCTAGGAGATTCTCAATTCGACGGTATGTTTTCTTTTTTTGGATGTTTGTTACGCGATTACTCCGTCAATTATTGTGGGCCAAAGACATTAAACCCACCCTTTGTGGGCCGATTTTGAAAATTCATTTTTTTTTTTTTGAAAGGGGATAACCATGAGGTGGTTCCATTTTAATTTGGTCGAGATCAGATTGGAAAGCGAGGCGGAATCGCGAGGCCGAAGGTCGAGCGATTCCGCCGAGTACATTAATAGCAAAAAATTCCAAAAAAAAACTGTGAAATAAAAAACTATTTAAAAAAATATATAAAAACCGCCTTCAAAAATGTATGAAATAAAAAAAATCGAACCCTAGAGTTGAAGGCGGTGCTAAAGCAAGCAAAAATGATACATGAAAGAAAACATGCGTGGATGATATCCTTTGTGATTTGTGTTTTGTGTAGCCTTCTTTAGCACCGCCTTCAACTCTAGGGTTCGATTTTTTTAATTTCATAAATTTTTTAAGGCAGTTTTCATTTTTTTTTTTTTACATACAATGCTGACATTATTAGAGTGAAGAGTGACGAGTATTTGTTTAACTGTTCAACTAAATAAATACGTTCTATCCACAGAGCACGGAATACCGCGCGCGCGCGCGCGGGGGTATTCCGTGCTCTGTGGATCTATCTATTAAAAGCGCACAAACAGGAAATTACAATCATAATAATATTTTGTTCCGTATACCAAATTATTTTCAAAACATTTTTTTATTTTATTTAATTTGATAAGAAGTGTTAGTTTAATTGTAAATTGTCATAATTTTATTATTCAAATATAATTAAAAATTTTGGAATTTACATAAATAATGTTCTTTATAAATATAAATGAAAGCGCCATCTTTTGTCTAGTAGCAGTAATTCTACAGCCTAGTGGCAATTAAAGGTACCTAGATACTGTTGTATTTCAACTAGAGAGCGCCCTTAGTATAGAAGTATTAACAAACATTAACGCCACCTGTTTGTTTTACGACAACATCAAGAAAAATTATTAACGCCCTCTGTTGGTTTTACGATTTACAACGTTACCAAATTTTTCATATGGAGTGGTCTATCTGTCCCGACAGGGTTATAAAATCAATGCCCTCAAATATTTTTTTGTTTTTTTTTTTAAGCACTGTTATATATTATATGTTATAATGTTATAACCACCTATGAAAGCTTTATTTTCGGAAATACAAACGTAACAAAAACGACATGCACCGCCTCAACATTAGGTTAGGGTTAATATAAAGAAGATGCGTCGCATCTTCTTCTTTCAGGTGGCGGACCGCACTGAATGTAGTTTCGCGAAGAGAAGTGATTTTGGTTCTGACGACTGCATGACTGCACTGTACCTACCATTGGTGCCTCGCAACAGCCACCCATGTTCGTTTACATAGGTACGAGTACATAGATGGTCCGAGGTTCAAAACCCACTTGTTTTATTATATATATGTACCGTGTGGGGCGGGTACTGTAAAGAATAGCCCCACTGCATCGCTCCCCGTGTATGTCGTAAATGGCGAATAAGGGATATGACTCCCTTCTTATATTACTAGGTGGTAGGGTTTAACCAGTGGCGGTTCCCCAGGTGAAGCAAGTGAAGCACCGCCTCACTTAATTATCTTGAAAGTAAAGAAAAAAAAACATTTCAAAATATCAAGAAAGAAAACTTAAAAAAGTCAAGTATATCCGATTCGAACTGATCACAATATTAGCGCGGCGGCGGCGGCGCGGAGGAGGCGGAGGCGGCTGGTGCGACGCGCGCGACGAAATACGTTAAAGATGTGTTAGTGCATCAACACCACCAACACAGCACGCACACACACACACAGACGTGACGTGTGACGTGTCACGTACGGCATGGCATATGGTGACTCACCCCGGTCCGGTGCGGCGATGAATCGCTTATTTTGATATCGCTTCACCAAGCGTAAAGACAACAGGTTGACCTTGGAGGCTTTGGATGTAGGGAGCAGCTGAGGCTCTGATAAATGGCGCCGGACGAGACATCTATATCCAATTAAAATAATGCAGAGCGAGATGGGGCGATTCACGTTTTCTATAAGTCGGTTTGTTTTACCTCCGTGATTAAAATGATGGCGAAATTCGCACTAGTTACGATAAGTTTCATAGCTCAATGGCATATGCTTCGCTTTTCAATCTAGTGACGTTGGTTCGAATCTCACTTTTGCGAATTCTTTTTTTTTTTTTTAGGGTTCCGTATCCGGTACGGGACCCTATTACTAAGCCTACGCCGTCTGTCTGTCTGTCTGTCTGTCCGTCCGTCCGTCTGTCTTTTTTTTTATATAATCCGGTATGGGTGGCTGAGCCGGAGGGGCCAAAGCGCATGCTCCGACCAGCCAATATCACCTCCGAGAAGGTAGGTGCCATACCGGAGACTTCCCTGGATTGCTGGCTATACTAGACTAGAGGAGAACACAGCCGAGGCTGCTATGCGGCAGCAGCAGGTGTAGGTATGCATACCTACACGTAATTTTTTTCGTCAGAAAAAACTCATTGTTACACGCCGACCGGATTCGAACCTCGCACCTCTCGCATTTGAAGCCAATGCCCAAACCACTCGGTCACCCGCCGCTTGTCTGTCCGTCCGTCTGTCCGAGGCCTGTATCTCTTGAACCGTAATTTGGTAGCCCGTTGAAATGTTCACAGAAAATGTGTTATTATGGCCGATATAACAAAAAATAATGAAAATAAGAAAAAGTAAAAAACTCACGGGGGTTCTCATAGATGGCGCGCGCGCATACACTTTTTGGTTTCAAAAAGTGTATGCGCGCGCGCCATCTACCAAATAGATGATGAATCATTTTCTAATCGTGACTAACTAATATGAAGTATTTCATAACACGCCATCTAGATGGCGTGGCGTGTTATGAAATTCATCTAGTGGCGCTAGCCGTGACATGGCGATACGGTACCCTCGGTGCGCGATTCGTTAATAGTTTTTGCCAAAAAAAAATAGGTTTAGGTTTTTCAATTTATCATAAAGTAATAGCAATGTAGGTGGATTTTTTAGTCGCCTCACTAAGATTTATAGGTCAAAGCCGCCACTGGGTTTAACCCGCCCGGGTTGGTACCACCGCACTGAATGAAAGGTCGGTCGAAACGGCTATGTAAATAGTTTGTGTTTTCCGTCCAGTTCAGTGTAGCCGGCACGACCGAAGGGAAGCACTGACGTGGCACCAAGTTCACCCGGTGTTATGGGCTGACATCACGGATGTTGTAGGTGATGTAGCCAACCGTGTCAGTTTCCATAAAAAAAAAAACAAAAAAAAATTTATTTCTACTAGTAATTTTATTCATTATTAAAAAAAATCACAGATCTCGTGTATTACACGACCTATTTAGACAGAAAAAGAGATAAGGGAGCGTTCATAAACCACGTGACGGATTTTAGGCAAATTTTGGCCTCGCCTTGAAAGAGCAGTACGGGTGAATACGGGTTGACAGGGCCATACTCATTTGCATTAATTTGCACACTTTGTCTCACTTCTACAATTTAAATTACGTACGTATCTACGACGCGGTAGTTTAAAGCGCGCAGCTCTCTCGGCGGCGCGGGAATTTTTTGGTCACACGTCACTCGGCCCCCCCCCCCCCCCCCAGGTGACGGGAGGTGACAAAATGCTGGACCCCTCCCCCCCCCCCCCCCCCCCCCCTAAAACCGTCACGTGGTTTATGAACGCTCCCTAAGCTTGACATTATGTCTAACTAAAGTAAAAAATTAATAAAAAATCAAAAATAAAAATATAATAAAGGTTTCTCTCCAAAATATCGCGTCAGAAGATGCGTCGCGTAGCGCTAGCGACGCATCTTCCAACCTAACCTATATCATCAGGATACTGGACATCATATATGACAAGAGTAAGCGCGAAGACAAATCCATTAAAAAATTTCAAAATTCGTATTTTGCTAAAATTGGTAAAATCAGTAAATCAACTTGGCCAAATTGGCTACGTCATCGGCGGACTGAGCTGTGAGCAAAAAGGTAAAACCCTAAACAAGCGAAGCGAAGCCCTTGGCAAAAGCAGTGAATAATTTGCACTCGGATGAAGGGAGAACTACAGTTCTTTATCTCACAAAGGCGGGTTAGTTTTAGTAGTGTGTGTGTAGATGCACATGCACATTGTTTTTGTGTGCGTAAGCTCGAAAGCACTCAGTATCGCTCGAGCCACCTGTCACAACCTACATAAGCCTCGCCCGACTTTGTGATTTATAACTACTAATGTGTACTAATAAAAAACAGCAAAAATATATTAAAGAAGCATTTATTGAACAGAAATGCATCTATTTAAAAGGCGGGGGCAAAAGTAATGTGATATGAATGTGACATAATTTTGCAAATGGCGTCAAATTTCATTGTGCTTTGACATTTATATTTCTCCCTAAACTCGTGTACAACGCCGTGATTCGTAGTCACTTGGACTACGGCATTTTCCTTTTAGAGCCCTGCAACAAATCTGCATTGAGAATGCTTGACCTCGTACAGTCAAAGTCCCTCCGCATAATCACAGGCGCAATGAAATCTAGCCCAGTCATTTAACCCGCCCGGGTTGGTACCACCGCACTGAATGAAAGGTCGGTCGAAACGGCTATGTAAATAGTTTGTGTTTTCCGTCCAGTTCAGTGTAGCCGGCACGACCGAAGGGAAGCACTGACGTGGCACCAAGTTCACCCGGTGTTATGGGCTGACATCACGGATGTTGTAGGTGATGTAGCCAACCGTGTCAGTTTCCATAAAAAAAAAAAACAAAAAAAAATTTATTTCTACTAGTAATTTTATTCATTATTAAAAAAAATCACAGATCTCGTGTATTACACGACCTATTTAGACAGAAAAAGAGATAAGGGAGCGTTCATAAACCACGTGACGGATTTTAGGCAAATTTTGGCCTCGCCTTGAAAGAGCAGTACGGGTGAATACGGGTTGACAGGGCCATACTCATTTGCATTAATTTGCACACTTTGTCTCACTTCTACAATTTAAATTACGTACGTATCTACGACGCGGTAGTTTAAAGCGCGCAGCTCTCTCGGCGGCGCGGGAATTTTTTGGTCACACGTCACTCGGCCCCCCCCCCCCCCCCCAGGTGACGGGAGGTGACAAAATGCTGGACCCCTCCCCCCCCCCCCCCCCCCCCCCCCCCTAAAACCGTCACGTGGTTTATGAACGCTCCCTAAGCTTGACATTATGTCTAACTAAAGTAAAAAATTAATAAAAAATCAAAAATAAAAATATAATAAAGGTTTCTCTCCAAAATATCGCGTCAGAAGATGCGTCGCGTAGCGCTAGCGACGCATCTTCCAACCTAACCTATATCATCAGGATACTGGACATCATATATGACAAGAGTAAGCGCGAAGACAAATCCATTAAAAAATTTCAAAATTCGTATTTTGCTAAAATTGGTAAAATCAGTAAATCAACTTGGCCAAATTGGCTACGTCATCGGCGGACTGAGCTGTGAGCAAAAAGGTAAAACCCTAAACAAGCGAAGCGAAGCCCTTGGCAAAAGCAGTGAATAATTTGCACTCGGATGAAGGGAGAACTACAGTTCTTTATCTCACAAAGGCGGGTTAGTTTTAGTAGTGTGTGTGTAGATGCACATGCACATTGTTTTTGTGTGCGTAAGCTCGAAAGCACTCAGTATCGCTCGAGCCACCTGTCACAACCTACATAAGCCTCGCCCGACTTTGTGATTTATAACTACTAATGTGTACTAATAAAAAACAGCAAAAATATATTAAAGAAGCATTTATTGAACAGAAATGCATCTATTTAAAAGGCGGGGGCAAAAGTAATGTGATATGAATGTGACATAATTTTGCAAATGGCGTCAAATTTCATTGTGCTTTGACATTTATATTTCTCCCTAAACTCGTGTACAACGCCGTGATTCGTAGTCACTTGGACTACGGCATTTTCCTTTTAGAGCCCTGCAACAAATCTGCATTGAGAATGCTTGACCTCGTACAGTCAAAGTCCCTCCGCATAATCACAGGCGCAATGAAATCTAGCCCAGTCAATCAGTGGCGGTTCCCCAGGTGAAGCAAGTGAAGCACCGCCTCACTTAATTATCTTGAAAGTAAAGAAAAAAAAACATTTCAAAATATCAAGAAAGAAAACTTAAAAAAGTCAAGTATATCCGATTCGAACTGATCACAATATTAGCGCGGCGGCGGCGGCGCGGAGGAGGCGGAGGCGGCTGGTGCGACGCGCGCGACGAAATACGTTAAAGATGTGTTAGTGCATCAACACCACCAACACAGCACGCACACACACACACAGACGTGACGTGTGACGTGTCACGTACGGCATGGCATATGGTGACTCACCCCGGTCCGGTGCGGCGATGAATCGCTTATTTTGATATCGCTTCACCAAGCGTAAAGACAACAGGTTGACCTTGGAGGCTTTGGATGTAGGGAGCAGCTGAGGCTCTGATAAATGGCGCCGGACGAGACATCTATATCCAATTAAAATAATGCAGAGCGAGATGGGGCGATTCACGTTTTCTATAAGTCGGTTTGTTTTACCTCCGTGATTAAAATGATGGCGAAATTCGCACTAGTTACGATAAGTTTCATAGCTCAATGGCATATGCTTCGCTTTTCAATCTAGTGACGTTGGTTCGAATCTCACTTTTGCGAATTCTTTTTTTTTTTTTTAGGGTTCCGTATCCGGTACGGGACCCTATTACTAAGCCTACGCCGTCTGTCTGTCTGTCTGTCTGTCCGTCCGTCCGTCTGTCTTTTTTTTTATATAATCCGGTATGGGTGGCTGAGCCGGAGGGGCCAAAGCGCATGCTCCGACCAGCCAATATCACCTCCGAGAAGGTAGGTGCCATACCGGAGACTTCCCTGGATTGCTGGCTATACTAGACTAGAGGAGAACACAGCCGAGGCTGCTATGCGGCAGCAGCAGGTGTAGGTATGCATACCTACACGTAATTTTTTTCGTCAGAAAAAACTCATTGTTACACGCCGACCGGATTCGAACCTCGCACCTCTCGCATTTGAAGCCAATGCCCAAACCACTCGGTCACCCGCCGCTTGTCTGTCCGTCCGTCTGTCCGAGGCCTGTATCTCTTGAACCGTAATTTGGTAGCCCGTTGAAATGTTCACAGAAAATGTGTTATTATGGCCGATATAACAAAAAATAATGAAAATAAGAAAAAGTAAAAAACTCACGGGGGTTCTCATAGATGGCGCGCGCGCATACACTTTTTGGTTTCAAAAAGTGTATGCGCGCGCGCCATCTACCAAATAGATGATGAATCATTTTCTAATCGTGACTAACTAATATGAAGTATTTCATAACACGCCATCTAGATGGCGTGGCGTGTTATGAAATTCATCTAGTGGCGCTAGCCGTGACATGGCGATACGGTACCCTCGGTGCGCGATTCGTTAATAGTTTTTGCCAAAAAAAAATAGGTTTAGGTTTTTCAATTTATCATAAAGTAATAGCAATGTAGGTGGATTTTTTAGTCGCCTCACTAAGATTTATAGGTCAAAGCCGCCACTGCAGTCAATGCTCTTCAGGTGGAATGTGTAGATCCACCCCTCCATCTACGCCGGCAATTTCTGGCAGACAGGTATTTGTTCAGAGCTAGTAGATTTTCTAATCACTCCCTCTTTCCGAAGCTAAACCTACTCGCAGAACACACTCTGAATGGGAGGTACTGGTTTAATAAACTGAAGCCCAGACTCATTCAGAGCGTCACTAGGTTTAGCAACCTTGAAGCCCCTACCTATCGCTCTCCGACATTGCCTTTGCACGGATCGAAATATGAGGCCGTAATCTTAAAACCGAATGTAATTTTAGATTTTGGCCTTGAAAAGGACATGCCACGCGCTGAAGAATCGTTCAAGATTATTCTTGATAGAGATTGGCACGGGTGGGATGTAATTTTTACGGATGCCTCAAAATTAACACCAAAAGGTAACGTAGGAGTTGCCGTATATAAGCCCGGAAGCAACGACTACATGCGCACTCAGTGCCCACCCGAGTCCTCGGTCTATACGGGCGAGTGTATGGCTCTACTGGAGGCTGTCAGATTTGTGTCCCTCTCCGACACACTGGAACGGACCATCATTTTCTCAGATTCCCGCAGTTCTCTTCAGGCATTGGTACAGAACCCATTCAATTGCCAAATTCATAATCCCATAGTTCTATGTATTAAAGATACATTACTCACCTTAGGTCAAAAACAACTTGTTTTTGCCTGGATACCTTCACATACCGGCATTCGAGGCAATGAGCGTGTAGACGCTCTAGCCAAGGAGGCGGTGGTGTGTGGAGATAGGGCTCCGTTCATTAATTTTCCCCATGATTTGTTGGCACTCCCAAAAACATACCTTCATGATTCCTGGTCCGATGAATGGTCCGTGTCCAGTCGAGCGAGAGGGTCTTACTATGCCACCATTCAGCGGGTCATACCCGCAAAGCCTTGGTTTTTTAAAATTACGGCTAATAAAAAGGAAACCTCAGTTCTGTGCCGAATGAGAATTGGACACTGCTGCACTCCAGTGCATCTAGCCCGACTTCATATACTTGACTCATCAATCTGCGAGTGCGGACTGGACGAAGGAACCCTGGACCATATCCTCTTTGGTTGTTCAATTACCCTCGCGGTTAATTCCCCTCCGTTATATGCCACTTTACATTTGTTTAAAGTCCCACTTCCTACTAACATACAAACGATACTGTATACTAACAATTCCCATGTTATAAAATATATATTAAAATTTATAAAATGTAATGACGTAAGACTGTAATTAATTATATATAAATATATGTATAATGTTTTAGTTATTTATTTTCATCTTCTTATTTACAACTAAGTATGTGTCTTCCAGAATTTGTGCATGCAAACTAGTAACTTCAAATGCTTCGTTCCTTTCAAAATTATTTTGTTTTATATATTATAAAAAGTAATCACAAATTTTTACCGTGCAACTCCGTCACTGGATACTGGCAGTAATAAACGAATTTCCTATTCGTTTGGTTGCCACTATTTAAAAAAAGAAGAAGAAGAAGACATTTATATTGTAAACACATAGAGAATTAGGTTGACAACAAGCAATGGAGCGATACACATCCGAAGAACGCGCAATTATTGTTACCACTTATTTGGCCAATTTCCGGGACGTATGATCTCCCGTTTTGGCGATTTGAACTGGTCGGTCAGATCACCAGACCTGACGGCTTTGGGGCTTTTTGAAATCTCGCGTTCACCACGACAAACCACAAACTGACAGCCAACATTGAAGAAGAAATCACCAATTTGGAGCTGGATATTTTGCGAGCAACCATTCAAAATGCCGTAAAACGAGCACAAGTGTGCATCAACTTTATATATACAGTCAAAACTCTCTATAACAAACCTCAAGGGACCGGGCAATTCCTTTCGTTATACAGAGTTTTTGTTATAAAGGGTGAAGAATAAAATAACGCACATAATATGTTTTATTATACCTCCCATATTTATACACATTACACAGTTGCATTTAACTTTTTATAACCACAATTAATTATTTAAAAAAGTCTGTCATTTTAGTTTGACCGCGTTTGCTCTTCCATTATTGCACTTAGTCCTGTATTTTGGATATTTCTTCCACAGTCTTGGTATCCAGGAAATCCCCAACCCACTGAACCCTTATCTATTAGGGGCAATAGATAAGACAATGCCAACAAACAAAGGGGCTATATAGCAGTCCTCCTTCTAGGTAATTCTTATTCTATTGAATGGTTTCCAGCCCCCAAAAAGGCATGTGATGTGATGATTCACACTGAGTCTCAGTTCAACGATTGTAATATTATTACGCTATAGAGAATTGGGTATTACCTTACACAGAGTGAATAAATACATGGGATTATATGACAAACCAAACAAGCCAGACTGATGATTACTTTATAGAGACGTTTTCGTAATAGAGAGTTTTCACTGTATATCATTTTTTCAACTGAATGTCATCAATTTTACACATACAAATAAACTTTCCGTGAATACGGAGCCCAATTTTTTTCATTTCTTACAAAAACGGCAGCAAATACACATTATGACATTACTTTTGCCCACCTGTTACATAATTATTTCATTATTACCTATTTCGCTATGTACATATGATATTTAAATCATTCCGTTGTGTTCTTGTTGGACAACGCCAGTTTAGGGGGATTAATTCCTTAATACTCTTAATTTCACTACGTGCAACTCTAAAGCATCCAAACGTTGACTCGAAGAAATCTCTCTAAGGGATAAGTCCGAATTTGTACGTCATATTTTATTTTATTATATTGTGCTTATGTTTGCTAAGTAAATGTTTTTGAATCAATTATATACCTAGGTATGTAAATTGATCAATGACTCTATATGTACAGTTAGTAAACAAAAAATATTTTATATTTGTACAAAATCCCCCCATATACTCTCTTCGGTCATCCACACATACTAGCCTGGCGGTTGAAGCTTGAAAAAGGGGTCATGCTACATTAATTCATAATAAAGTTTTTATTTTCTCATTCGCTAGTGTATATGTATTAGATTTTCAGAAATCTTACAGTAATTTTCAGTGCATATTTTTTTAATCAGTTTTTTAAGTACCTACTCCTCGAAGGTAGATTTTTGTTCCAAAATGTTGGTAATATTTATATCTACGCTGTAAAAAAGGAATGAAGTATTTTCGATAGAAACAACATTACTTTTTTCGTATACTACAACGACCGGTGCGTTATTGATTATTGACTTAAGTCTAAAATTCATGTTTTTCTTATCGGACATGATTATTATTTTTTTACAGAGCATCAATACAAACATTACCAACAGTTATATATACCAATACTCATACAATACAGAAAGCAATGATACATCTTTGATGTCCACTACATACAAATGCACCATTTGGCGCAACTTCGCACACCTTTTGAAGGAAGATTTTAGGTGTCATGAAACACGCTCACTGTAAGACCGATCCATATTTTCGCGATACGACACAGGAACGATTTTGGCAAGCGGTGCATTCGGTGAGGTAGAATTCTTTGCCGCTTTGACACTTCACGCGTTCGCCCGCAAAACATCTGCGCATCTCGCACAAACATCGGACCCATCGCAAGCGTACCTTCTACATCTAACGCACTGACCGCTACCCGTCTTCTCAAACCTGACACCCCAATTTCCTTGCGCGGAGTCCGAACCCAACAGCTGCACGGACGAAACCTGCATTATTTCACACAAATCTTCGCTCACACTCTTCAACAGCTCAAAACTGCGAGACTCCGCTTCAATTTCGACTTTTAGCTGCTCAAGTCGTACATTACTCGCATTCTTATACAATTCCTTTTTAATATCCAAAACAAGCGACATAACCTCAAAATCATCTGCGTCAGCCGTCAAAGTAGGAATGCTTTCCGTTTTAAAAAACGGCACACCTTTATACAACGGGTGATGCGTCCATACTTCTTCTGTCAAAATCGGCGCGACGGGTCCCAGAGCGCGGCACAACTCTATCAATACGCTGTGCAGGACCATTTGGGCCGCGCGCCGCTCGTTCGATTCTTTCCGCGCGCAATACAACCGATCTTTCACACAATGACAATAGAGTGCCGACACTTGATTACTGACAAAGTGCTGTATGAGCTGCGATACGTTGTTGAACTTAAAATTATTGTAATATTCCGTGATATCCGTCGAAAACGCATTCAGCTCCTTCATCATGTGTCTGTCGAGTGTGTTGAGTTTTGGTTTCGCGTGGAATTGTGTCTCGTTCATGTCGGATATCGCGCCAAGTAGGAATTTGAGAGTGTTGCGAAGTCGGAGCACTTCCGAGTGGCAGTCGTCGAGGAGTTGTTTGCTGACGAGTATGTGAGTGTGCTGTGTTGCGTGGCTTGCCACCCACCATCTAGAAGAGAAACCAACACATGTGAGAATTATTCGTTATCAGCTTTTTTTTTATGGAAACTGACACGGTTGGCTACATCACCTACAACATCCGTGATGTCAGCCCGTAACACCGGGTGAACTTGGTGCCACGTCAGTGCTTCCCTTCGGTCGTGCCGGCTACACTGTACTGGATGGAAAACACAAACTATTTAAATAGCCGTTTCGACCGACCTTTCATTCAGTGCGGTGGCACCAACCCGGGCGGGTTAAACCCTACCACCTAGTAGTATAAGAAGGGAGTCATATCCCTTAGTCGCCTTTTACGACATGCGACGGGGAGAGACTCAGTGGGGCTATTCTTTTAAAGTACCGGCCCCACACGGTACAAAGTACCTGTAAAGTAAAGCTCAACCTGCTATACACAATCGGGATCACAGACAGTCCCCTCTGCAGAGCCTGCTATGCTCTGTGGAACTAGCATCCCTTATTCCCTGCCACCCATCCTATTTGCACATGACTCGTCGCAGAGAGTCGTCCCATCGATTCTCTAAATCATTTCTTTGTCGCACCGCTAGAGTGTGGAACTGTTTTTTTTATGGAAACTGACACGGTTGGCTGCATCACCTACAACATCCGTGATGTCAGCCCATAACACCGGGTGAGCTTGGTGCCACGTCAGTGCTTCCCTTTTGTGCTTTTTTTTTCGTTCTTGAGCACTCTTTTTGAGATTATGTTTTATTTGTTAGATATTTATCTAGTCTATTTTTGAATTGGTTGGTAGTAAGTGCGCTTATTACTTCCTCTGGAAGTTGGTTCCAGTCGTCCACCACTCTGTTTGTTATAAAATGTTTGCGAGTATTGCTGTTAAAGATTGTTCGACTTAGTTTCATGCTGTGGCCTCGAAGATGAACGTTTTGGTTCAATGTGAACATTTGGATCAGCTCAGGGCAATCGCATTTACACGTCAGAATTTTGTACACCTCTATTAGATCCCCTCTCTGGCGTCGAGCTTCCAGGGAGGGCAGCTTTAGCGCTTTGAGTCTCTCTTCGTAACTAAGATGTCGTAACTCCCGTGGTATTTTTGTGAATTTTCTTTGGACTCGTTCTAGCTGTTGAATATCCTTCGAGAAGTACGGCTGCCAGATCTGAAACCCATATTCCAGTAGAGGGCGGACAAATGACTTGAACATTTTAAGCATTGTAGGCGGTGTCAAGACATGAAAGGCCTTTTTAATCAGGTATATCAGAGAGTTGGCTCTTTTGACGATTTCTGATATGTGAGGCTCCCATTTCAGATCATAGTGGATGGTTAAACCGAGGTCCCTCTGCGATGTAACAGGCTGTAGCTGTATGTGGTTTAGGTGATATGGTAATTTGGGTTTTTGCTTTCCAAGGTGGAGAACTGTACACTTTTGGGCATTTAGTTTTATCAGCCAATCCGAAGACCACTGGTGTATGTTGTTCAGATCAGTTCTTCTTCGCATTGAATTTAGAACTGGCGGAATTTTCGACATGTCCAAGCGTAGGTTACCTACCTATGGATGAAATTATACAATAAACAATAAACAAATATAGAACGCACTCCTGCTCATATATTTCCCACCAAGTACAGCCTGGGGTTTTTCCAAAAGGAGCGTGAAAAGGCTCCTGTCAGGCCGGCATGGCATTTGCAATCCCCGTGCATCACAGAATGTCCATGGGCATCATAAGTCACCTACTCGTAAGTGAAACGAAGCCACAACTGTCTTCCGGCGAGTGTATTTCCTGAATCCTTTAACCTGGGAGTCTTCAAGCGTCGTATTAATGGGCTAGACAGCTTAGCAACAGTCCGCAAATCTGCTGGCATGGCACCTAACTGAGTGTGGTTTCGCGAGGAGAGGTGATTTTGGCTCTGTCGACTGCACCATTGGTCTCTCGGCACAGCCATCTATGCTGGTTTACATAAAAAAAAAAATTGGTTGTCTGTAAAGTTGGTTTACGGACGATAGTTTTACGTGATGATGTCATAAAGTTCCGGCGGATATTTACCATGTAAAATTAGATAACGCCATCTACATGTTCAACGTTGCAACAATTACCTAACTGCTAAATCAAGTATACCGCTGGCTGAAGTATTTCATTTAATATTGACGACGCTAGATGTCGCTCCATGAAATTCACATACTGTTGAGAAAATTTGCAGCGATAAGTAAACGGTCGATAGCCTGCGTGGATAACACGTCTGGTCAGTGATGGTGGCAGGGACCACGGGTTCGAGGCTCGCAAAAGACGGAGAAATATATTTTGTATTTTCTACTATTGTATATGCCTCTCTATCGCGCTCTCGCTTGCACACACAGGTATCTATCGCGCTCTCGCTTGCACACACAGGTTTAGATGGAACGTTACACTTATTCGTGCATGCAGCCGGTGTTCATCAATTTATAAGACGTGACATCATCACGTCAAAATTGGTTGTCTGTAAAGTCGGTTTACGGACGATAGTTTTACGTGATGATGACGTGGAATAATCGTAGTACATAGAGCAAAGATCAGTAATTCTATTTCCAGTAGAAAGATTAATCATCTTGTGACTGGCCATCAATAAACTTCTGTTGTCTGATCTTGGCAGTTTTACTTCTTAATACGTTTCCATGGTAACTTTGACTCTATCGCTTATTACGCGCTCTCGCTTGCACACACAGGCTCAGATGGAACGTGACACTTTTTCGTGTGTGCAGCCGGTGTTCATCAATTTATAAGACGTGACGTCATCACGTCGAAAAAACATGTCACGCTATCCATAAAAAAAAATGTCTGCAGACCTGAGCGTGTCGACCCCGTACGCCGGCTGCGTCTTGAGGTCAGCGCCGCCGCACGTGACCGTCTTGGGGTCGATCACATTACCCAGAGACTTGGACATCTTGCGGCCGCGCTCGTCCACTACGAAGCCGTGCACGAATATCGACCTGTTCCGAGACAAAATTATCATTCACATTACACTTTATAGGGCGGCTAGAACAAAGCGGCCAGTTTACTGGCCGCTACCATTAAAGGTCATTAAGATTAAAACTGAGTAATTTTTGAAAAATCACCGTGAAAAAAAAAAGTACTACCGTAGATTTGCCCATGCTCTTAGAAACTACCTATACATATCACAATTCTTCAGACCAAAAATTGTAGTGGTGTAACAATTGTAACATATTCAAAATCAACATAATGTGTACAAAGTCACTACAATAAAAAGAGATGATTACGTTAATTAAAAAAAATTTTTTTTTTTTAAACATTACTAAACAGTTTTTCATGTGTAGATTAGCGCTGTTAGAAACAGGTTTGTGAATAATGTGAAATAGTGGTTGAACTAACGTTGTGAAAAAAATAAGATTTTAAAAATTTTGGTAATCGTCACTTTTTATTGTAGTGACTTTGCACAAATGATGTTAATTTTGAATATGTTACAATTGTAACACCACTACAATTTTTGGTCTGGAGAATTTTTATATGTATATGTAGTTTTTAAGGGCATGGGCAAATCTCCGGTAGTACGTTTTATTTTACTGTGATTTTTCAAAAATTAATCAGTTTTAATGTAAACTGAACAAAAATTCACTGAAAGGGCTATAGCAACAGTACAGTCTAGGAGTAAACCTAAAAACGATACATTAAGTACTAGATACATGTCTCCTCTACTTCCATACCAAATTTTATTCGATTTTGTGGAATAGATATCCAACTAGAGCGGTTAATGTGACTAAAATAGAGAAATTTCAAAAAAAGTTAAAAAAAATCATAACTTCTAAACTATTGATTTTCGCGGAACTAATGTTTTTTTTTAAATGAGTCAACATGATGTCCTCCATCTAAAAAAAATTTTTGGACCACTATAACTGGGCCACCCTGTATATATATCCTTATCCTTTAATGGTAGTGTCCAGTAAACTGGCCACTACAGCAACAGGCTAGTTACCTCTCACCAAGGCCCTTCCCTTGCCACTTACTAGGTGGTAGACTCAAATTGTAGCCGACTGGGTTGGTACCACCGTACTGGATGTACGATGGCCGCATAGCAGCCTCGGCTGTGTTCTCCTCTAGTACAGTATAGCCAGCAACCCAGGGAAGTCTCCGGTATGGCACCTACCTTCTCGGAGGTGATATTGGCTGGTCGAAGCTTGCGCTTTGGCCCCTCCGACTCAGCCACACATACAGGATTACATAAAAAAAAAAAACCACGTTTTATTCAACCGAGTCATGCAGCCGGTGGGTCTTCGTGCCTTACTTACTGCTTGATAATTATCTTGTCTTAATAATTTTTTAAATGTGGTGGTCGGTGTTGTGCTGTAATTTACCAGAATATTTGCAGCACAACACCGACTACTCTGCTTACCCTGATTGTCGGGTTTTAGTGTGTGGTATGTATGTATGTATGTATGTCACTCAATCAGTCAGCGTGTATCTGTTCACTGCTGGACAGGAAAACGGAGTGCAGGAATACCACGCGCCAGGTGGGACGACATCAAGCACGTCGGCGGAAAGCAGTGGTTCCGTACCACTGAAGGCCGGGAGGACTGGAGGAAAATTGGAGAGGCGTATGTCCAGCAGTGGACGCTTACACGCTGACTGACTGACTGACCATATCTCAAGTATAAAACAAGGCAGCGCGCATTTTAATTCAGCAAATAAACTGCACAGAACCGGTAAACTCTGGAACGCTCTCCCTGCCCACATATTTCCCCCCCAAGTATAGTCTCGGGTCCTTCAAGAGAGGTGTGTATAGGCACCTGTCAGGCCGGCATGGCATTCGCAGCCCCCACATGCGACCGAATGTCCATGGGCGTCGCTAGACACCTTATGGGCGACTCAGCGCCACATGCCGCGCTTACTATAAAAAAAAGATAAGTGCCAAGCAATAACGAGGAGTTACCTGTAAGGGCTTTTGCCGGCGAGGGCGAGCCCCGTGAGCAGCGAGGACTGGAACCAGCCGGTGAACTGATCTAGACCCTCGACGTACACGTCCGCCGTGCGTCCGCCCAGCGCGCCGCACCACGACACACCAGAGTCCAGCCATATGTCCATTATGTCCTGTAGGGAGCATTTATTTATTCTGTTCTAGACAGCCAACCTCCCCTAGGTTGTTGTACCGTGTGGGTCCGGTACTGTACCGTGTGGGGGCGGTACTTTAAAAGAATAGCCCCACTGCATCTCTTCCCGTGTATGTCGTAAAAGGCGACTAAGGGATATGACTCCCTTCTTATATTACTAGGTGGTAGGGTTTAGCCTGCCCGGGTTGGTACCACCGCACTGAATGAAAGGTCGGTCGAAACGGCTATACAAATAGTTTGTGTTTTCCGTCCAGTTCAGTGTAGCCGGCACAACCGAAGGGATGCACTGACGTGGCACCAAGTTCACTAGGAGTTATGGGCTGACATCACGGATGTTATAGGTGATGTAGCCACCGTGTCAGTTTCCATAAAAAAAAAACCTTCCCTAGGTTGCCTGTCTAGAACAAAATAAATAAATACAATATGTCTCTAAACCACAAAACATCAGATTGCAACCTTTTTTTTATTTTCTTTTATGGAAACTGACACGGTTAGCTACATCACCTACAACATCCGTGATGTCAGCCTATAACACCGGGTGAACTTGGTGCCACGTCAGTGCATCCCTTCGGTTGTGCCGGCTACACTGAACTGGACGGAAAACACAAACTATTTGAATAGCCGTTTCGACCGACCTTTCATTCAGTGCGGTGGTACCAACCCGGGCAGGCTAAACCCTACCACCTAGTAATATAAGAAGGGAGTCATATCCCTTAGTCGCCTTTTACGACATACACGGGAAGAGATGCAGTGGGGCTATTCTTTTAAAGTACCGGCCCCACACGGTATAAATTTAATCAGCAGGAGATTGCATCATACCTACTGGAGAAGATGTAGCGGTTCGAAATTTAGAGGGAATTTCTTCATCGTCTCGGTGATGAAATGGTAACGCGTTGGCGGCTCAAGCTGCTGGAGTTCCTTGTCAGCCTCAGTAGCTGAGTGGTACGGTCGGTCGACTGTTGTTAAGCAACGCTGAGCGCGATCAGTACTTGGATGGGTGACCGCTCGACCGTTGGAGGCTGACCGTGTTTCAGATTCCACGTTAAACTGTAAGTCCCTTCCCTTCTTACCTTACAAGGTGGTAGGGTTTATCCCGGCCGGGTTGTTACCACCGCACTGAGCGAAACGTTGGTCGAAACGGCTATGTAAATAGTTCATGTTTTCCGTCCAGTTCAGTGTAGCCAACATGAACACTGACATGGCAACTTGTTCACCCAGTGTAATGGGTCGACATCATTTATGTTGTAGGTGATGTAGTCAACCCTGTCAGTTTCCATAAAAAATAAAAATAAAAAAAAACAAGGTTCGAATCCTCGGGACTATGTTTTCTCTTCATTTTCGAAATTGCATGTCTTATCTAGTGAAGAAATCACCTACATAATTTTTCACTACAAACATTCAAAGGTTAGCTGGAAGAAATATCTCCTAATGTAAATTTATGTACGTACCTATAATATTTTCTTCTCACCATAAAGTTTTTTTTTTTATTAAAACCAGTAGGTATATGTCTTCATTCAAATGTACTTCAGTCACTTTTTAAATATATTTAGATGAATGTGCAAACGGTTTAATTACACCGTTAGCTTTGACATCCTCTAGAAGTAGATTTGAATCCTCAACAACTGTTGCTTATCGTAGTTTCTTTAACATTGTTTACAAATAGATTTACTACTTCACTCTAAGTTAATGTACAATAGTCCACCTAGAAAGTGGTTCACAACGCCCGCTCTCCGGACATAATCGATTAAACGTACGTTCGCTTTCGAAACCCATTATCTCTCGCTCCTCCTGTATCCGAAATGTGAAGGTACTTTCAAACGTTCCTATAAAGAACGCCGCGTGTGAACATATTATTTGATCTATTATAGCGATCCCGCCGTCTTTCAACGTCTTCAACTCATCGTTGGACGGTTCAAAATTGAACGCTTCATATTGTTTATCTTCCAGGTTGGAAATTAATTCTTTTAGTTCTGACGCGGGCGAATCTGTCGCTATAAATATCTTTGTTATGTTACTTCTGGTCTTTTTAATAAATTCGTCGATCTGTTCAGCGGCTCCGGCTATTGAAGGAATATCGTTTTTTCTATTATAAGCGAAATCCTGTCTCCTCCAATGAACGCTAATATAGTTTGAGCATTTCACCGTTTCGCACTCAATAATATCGCCGATGTATTTTTCGGCTGTATCGACGAGGCGTTTGCTGAATTTCATACTTCTCCGGCAGTCCCAATAATCTTTGCCGCCGTACGCGTCGTGCAGCCCGATCTCTGCGTTCACAAACATAACTTTTTTATCAGCTGGATGCAGGGAGAGGACTTCGAACAGCTTCGAAGTTTTCCCCTGAAACTGTACGCAAACTATTTCTTTCGCCGTGACGTTTTCGTATCCCCAGAAATTGCCGCTATAGCGACACGGCTCCTTGGACACCTTCCATTTCTCTACGAATTTGCCATTTTCGAAAGCGTCGGCAAAATTTTGCAACACGTAAACTCGGTCCAGAGCGAGCTGCCTTCCGCTTGCGTACTTGAATGCGTGGAACAGTTCTAGAACAGGAGCGAACGTCTGCAACGACTCTATATCGAAGAAGGCGTTCCATGGCACAGGTTTAGCACTTCTGTAGTCTTCAGACTTCCAATGGTATAACCTATACCAAGGCGGTAGCACCAGATTCCATGGAGTTTGTCGCTTTTTATTCGTATTGGCGGTGGCGATCGCGAATCGCATGTACACATCGCGTTTGAGATTGAACCCTTCCTGAGGATTCGCTTCGTAGAGAAGCAGTTTATTTTCTTCTTTGGCAGAATTTTGAGCGCAATCTTGTGTCAATGCGTCGCAGTAAAGATCGTCCTGGCATAGAATTGCGCTTGTTAGAGCACAAAATGACACTACAGAATACGTAAGTGCATTCATTTTAGTGAAATAATATGATTTTTAGTGATTTTTGGCAATGTTTGTTTACTGAAAATAAATTCGATTCTATTTGACATTTATAGTTTGACATTGACAGCAGCAAACTGTCTTATTTTGGTGTACAATAATTCATTGTCAATTTTTTCAGTGTACAATATTCTGTTGCCCTGTAAATAATCTTCATGTTCTATAATCTATTCAATCTCAATATTTGAATTGAGTTTTGGTTTTTGAATGGTTACTTGGTAATATAATATTATACCAAAAATACTAATAGAAACAGTAGAGTGAGACAGGGTTGATAAAAAATTATTTTCATTATTTGAACATTTTAATATTTTACAAGTTAGTTTTTAGAACAATTTAGACAAGTTTCAAATAATTTTTTGTCAACTTTATTGTAAGTAAACAAAAAAAGTTTTGAACAGACTACAGTGGTGTTTTCGTTCTTTTCAAAGCTGTGAAAGCCGTTTATTATACTTACCTACTTGTCTTAGGCAAGTAATTTTTTTTTTACTTATAATTTTTTTAGTGTTCGTCCAATTTGTTTTTAAAACTCGACCGTTACCTCTCCTTTTGTTAGATCCTCATAGCTGGTGTCGTATTCTCGCACCACAGACTCCGGCACGATGTCCCTCACGTCGCACTGCCACCAGAAGTCAGTTCCTAGATCGTCGATCAGCGTACACATACGCTCCACTACGTCTCTGTCAAACAATTATTACACCCAATCTTTGTCACTGCACACAACATGCACACAATTTAAATGAGATAGGGTGCGTTGATAAAGATAAGTGACTCAACACGCATCAAATTTTTTTTTTTTATGGTATGCTCAACATATGGCGCGGAGGCACCCATGAGGTGTCTAACAGCGCCCATGGACATTCGGTCGTATTCGGAGGTTGCGAATGCCATGCCGGCCTGACAGTGCTCATTTACGCCCCTCTTGAAGGTCCCGAGACTGTACTTGGGGGGAAATATATGAGCAGGGACAGTTCTGTAAAGGAAAGATCTACAGAATCGATTGGTACGCATCCGCGGTAAGTCCAGCGTATAGGGATGCAATCCCTGCCCAGTGCGCGTAGTGCGGAGGTGGAAAGGGGACGGCGGGATCGCGTTAAACAGCTCCTCCGAGCACTCCCCAAGGAATAAGCGATAGAACATACTTAGGGAGCCGACATCCCTACGATGTTGCAGTGGTTCTAGATCTATTTGCTATTTATATTTTATTAAGCATTTTTAACCTCTTGGCTTTCCAATAATTATTAAATATGCTTACACCCCCTGGCTTTTTCTCACTGTTGCCGCACGAATACACACGAAATTTGGCACGTAAACTCAAATAAAGTGAGATCAATAATCTTTATTGTAACTTGAAACCAATGAAATTCTCTACAAAACGGTATACAACAAGTGAGGACTCACTTATTTAGAAGTACAGGGGGTCTACCGGCGTAAACTCATTCGCTAACTCACACAAATACTCGCATATTTCAAGCAATAGCCGGGCCGGATGCCTTACCAAACGCCTTCTGATTGGTTGAGTGAGAGCGTTTCTCATACTCACATCGGCGAGTTTGTTACGTCGCACCGCCGCCGGTACGGGGCCAGACGGAATTTTTGAACTCCAGGAAATGTATTTAATGTATTATCTAAAATTGCCGAATTACCTTTTGCGAATCATATATCGACGTGTAAATTATGAATTAAACTTTTCAAATAAAGCATTCTAAATAACGTTAGACTAGAAACCAGTTTACCATGCTGCCGGAAAAAATGCAGTTATAAAAAAATAAATACACGCTGTCAAATAATTGTTTCCTCAAGATATTAGAACATTTTTAGAAAGTTCTATAGGAAAGGCAAAGGTTTTTATCCGTACAGCCAGTCCTTCTCTGGGAACGGATTGCATCCCTACATACTGGAGTTACCGCAAATTCTGCGGGTCTTTCCTCTACAGAACCGGTAAATACAGGAAGGCTCTGCCTATCCATTTATATCCCCCAAGTACAGTCTCGGGTCCTTCAAGGGGGCCATAAATAAGCACCTATCGCGCCGGCGGCGGTGTGGCTTTTGCGAATTTCAAATACAAACGAAATATGTGCATGGACGTCCTGATACACCTTATGGGTGGCTAGGAGCGAAATGGCGCCTATCAATTAAAAAAACCGGCCAAGTGCGAGTCGAACTCGCGCACCGAGGGTTCCTTATCGCCATGTCATGGTTAGCGCCACTCACGCCATCTATGGTGTGGTATGATATGCTTCATATTAGTTAAATGTCATGATTAGTTAAAATGCTTCACACTCTATTCGGTAGATGCACGCATACACTTTTTTGGTTTCTTCTATGGAAACCCCCATGAATGTTTAACTTTTTCTTATTTTTATTATTTCTTGTTATATCGGCCATAATAACACATATTCTGTGAAAATTTCAATGGGCTACCTATTACGGTTCAAGAGATACAGCCCTCGGACAGACAGACGGACGGACGGACAGACGGACAGACAGACAGACGATGTAGGCTTAGTAATAGGGCCCCGTACCGGATACGGAACCCTAAAAATATACTTAATTACCTTTTTATTTATTAAAAATGCTAAATTACTCAATTTATTTTTTCTTCGAGACATCCCAGCCTCACCTGTGCACTATGGGCGCACCGCTGCGTCGGTACACGGCCGGGATGGGCGCGCCCCACGAGCGCTGTCGCGACACGCACCAGTACGGCCGCCGCTCCACCTGCGACCGCAGCCCCGCGCGGTACTGCGCGGAGCTGCCCTCCGGCATTATGCGAACACCCTCTAGGGCATCCTGAAACGATCATACATTTTAGCAAAATAAACAAGAAATCTAACTTAAATCACAGATGAGAATTTATAGGGGACAGAAGTCTGCATGTGTAACAATAATTTTGATATGTGTGCTGTGAACTACACTCCGTATCCCGACAAACGGGATAAGAAGGGCAATCGGTGTTGTGCTGCTAGCACTCTTGTAAATTACAGCACAAAACAGACCACCACGTTTTTTACGTCAGCAAAGTATTAGGACAAGATAACTATCAAGCAGCAAGTAAGGCAACGACGACCCACCTGCTGCATGACTCGGTGGAGGGACCGCGCCAAGATGAGAGATGGCGGCTAGTCTGTCGCCCTTTAGCACTGCATCTTGTGCTTATCTCTCAGTTGCCTTGCCTTTCACGACAGACACGGGAAAAGATGCAGTGGGCATTTTTAGTGAACAGACTGAAGTTAGTCACATTATAACGTGTATTGTTGTTGCGTTGTTGTGTTGACTCTAAGACCCCTGTACCGTGTGGGGTCGGTACTTAAAAAGAATAGCCCCACTGCATCTCTCCCCGTCGCATGTCGTAAAAGTCGACTAAGGGATCGTCAGCCTCGGCAGCTCAGTGGTGCGGTCAGTCATTGGATGGGTGGACCGCCCGACCGTTGGAGGCTGACCGTGGTTCGGATTCCACGTTAAACTGTAGGTCCCTTCCCTTCTTACCTCACTGGGTGGTAGGGTTTATCCCGGCCGGGTTGGTACCACCGCACTGAGCGAAACGGCTATGTAAATAGTTCGTGTTTTCCGTCCAGTTCAGTGTAGCCGGCGCGAAATGAAGGGAAGCACTGACATAGCACCTAGTTCACCCGGTGTTATGGGCTGACATCACGGATGTTGTAGGTGATGTAGCCAACCGTGTCAGTTTCCATAAAAAAAAAAAGACTGCAAACTAGTCCCGCTTGGTTGGGGACCTTCGTGCAAAACCCTTGCGATCTCCAGCTACCCCGGCCAGCCTATATCTTCCATGAAAGCCACAACTGGGGCGTCTGCAGACCTCCGCAGCGGAAGACGGAGAACGGAGTATGTCCCTTCGTTGGTTGTCAAGCACACTGTACTCCAACACATGTGCAGGGGATGCTTGGCGACGGATGAAACGGCCGAGCATGTTTTGTGATAACACTATCCCTAACTATAATAAAATCCAACGTCTGCTTTCTGTCTGAGTGTCTGAGTGTCTGTCTGTCCGCTTATAACTCGAGAAACACTGAACCGATTTTAATAAAAAAAAATCTACGGATAGCTTGATTCTTCCCATCAACTATAGGCTACTTACTATCACGCTAAATGGCTTATGAGGTTAGCAGAGAAGTGAAATATGAGAGCGGGCGGAGCCGCGGGCACAGCTAGTTAATAATAATACGATAGGTATGTGAACAAAGAATCGCTGTCTGTGTTCGCCACAGCCAATGCAAGAGGGACAGCTGGACAGTCAGTTAGTCAGTCAGCGTGTAGGCGTCCACTGCTGGACATACGCCTCTCCAGCTGCACACTCTCAGCTAATATGCCTACAAATTACGTCTGAATTGTCTTTCGGGGCTTATGTTTGCCCGACCCCTAAACCTTATCCGATTTTTACAATTCTTTTTTTTTTTTTTTATATAAGGATTGGTCAGGGGCCTTATTCTGAATCCTAACGCCTTATCGATCTCGCTTAGGCGAGAGCGAATATCGCTTAGCTCTCTTTTGTATGAAAATTGGTATTCCGAACGCCACTATGACGTGGCGGCAGCCAAGACCCTCTCGCTAGACGTCTCTTGTCACGGACGATATCGACAGTTCAGTGTTACCAACACTTAGGAAAGGTTTATACTACAAGTATTTAATAATGTATGAAAACCGCTGAAAGCGAATGAATAAATGTAGAGAAATGTTTTTAAGGGTGTTATAATTAGGTACGGTCACTAATATAATATGCAAGATAAAAGAAAAATATTTTTACGAATAGTTTAAATTTATTATTTTGGGTAAATTTTGTATTTATAGCTGTCAACATTCACTCATTCATGGTGGTCACACACTCTCATGTCGTTGCTTATTAGTTTGCGTGCGTGTGCAAAATACAGACACCAGACAGACGGCGACGAAACGAGAGCCGCGTTTGTGTGCGTGTGCAAAATACAGACACACACACAGACGGCGACGAGACGAGAGCCGCGTTTGTGTGCGTGTGCAAAATACAGACACACACACAGACGGCGACGAGACGAGAGCCGCGTTTGTGTGCGTGTGCAAAATACAGACACACACACAGACGGCGACGAGACGAGAGCCGCTCTCGCTGTTTAGGCGTTAGGTTTCAGAATAAGGAACCAGTCTTCGTAGGTACAGACAGACGACTGCTCTCATTTCTCAAACTTCAGGAACCCTGTCAAAATAAAATATTTGATTATTTGTATAATTTTGTAGGGGTAATGAGTGAATGTTAATTTGACAAGGTTCCTAAGTGTGAGAAATGAGAGCAGTCATGTGTACATGTCCTTTTTTTGATATCCAAAGTAATGATTCAATGAAGCTTAATGAACTTCAAGAGATCAACAAATAATTTTTTTTTTTCATTCGAAAACCAATATTTTGTCTGTGGTCTCGTATATTTTATCTAAACAAGTTAATAAATTACTTATTATCAAAATCGGTCAAGGTTTAGGGGTTGGAAAAACGTAAACCCCATAAGACAATTTTGTATGGAGAAAAAGAATCATGTGACCAACCTCTGTCTACTCGCACCGGCCACACATTTTTGTAACTAATGAGTTGAGGAATCATCCGGTAAGTAATCGTACGATCTTAGACACATGTACACCCTCGTTACCACAGATTAATTAATAGTTACTTTGTAACAGATAAATCTCTCCACAGAAAAAGTTCCATACCTTCGGCTTTAATAGCCTAATGTTCCACGTCGAAAATGTACCTAAACGATCGAGCGTAAAGTGATTATTGCTTTGCAGCGTAGCGTGGGCGAGCGTGTAGGTATGTTTCGCGCGGCTGTCGAATTTCCACTGAATTAGATCGCCGGCGGTCCACCAGGAGGTAGGTAGTTAGCGCGCGCAAGTACATAGAGTGCGTGATGCCTGCCGTTCCTGCCATTAGAAACCTAAAAAATATATATATTTCTTTTGAAGTTTACCAATGCCTTCCGCTTGAGTGCCGCGGTGTCGATGAACCACTGGTGCGAGGCGCGGAGTATGACCGGCCTCTTGGTGCGCCAGTCCAGCGGATACGAGTGTATGTAAGTCGAGCTGTGCACGATGTCCTCCCCTACAACAATTATTACACCGTCATCTGACCGTCGGACCGTTGCGGCTGGCCGTCATTCGCATTCCCTTCCCTTGTCTCACCATGAGTGAAATCAAAATATATTAAACTAGCTTTTGCCCGCGACTTCGGCCGCGTGGATTTAAAAAAAAGAACAGAATTCGAAATTGAAGTTTTATGTTACATTGATAGGCTTTTGTTTTTCTTGTCTTTTATATTCTCTCTCTCCCGTCAATACTATACTTTATTTGATACTGCTGAGCCCTAAGGCTATTTAGCGTGATGGTATATAGCCTATATGTTATTCTGATGTATAATCTATAGTACTGTAAAGTCTCATCAAAATCCGTTCAGTAGTTTTTGCATGAAAGAGGAACAAAGATCCATACATCCATCCATCCTCACAAACTTTCACGTTTATAATATTACAAGCTGTGCCCGCGGGTCCGCCCGCTCTCATATTTCACTTCACTGCTAACCTCATAAGCTATTTAGCGTGATAGTAAGTAGCCTATAGTTTATGGGAAGAATCAAGCTATCCGTAGAATTTTGTTTTATTAAAATCGGTTCAGTGGTTCTCGAGTTATAAGCGGACAGACAGACAGACAGAAAGCAGACGTTGGATTTTATTATAGGTAAGGATTAGGATTGAAATAATTGGGATTACTTACAGTTTATAAAAAAAATTTATTTGCTTTAAAAAATATATATTATTCAATAATTGATCTTGAATTAATTTTAATGTTATATCAAAATATAATATGTGTTTTCGATAGACTATGGGCGGTGTTATTATGTGGCTAGTCACTAAATACTTGTAAAAATACCCTGCGAAGTTTCTTGTCGGTTCTTCTTCGTGGGTGTAATCGAACCGAAAAGGACAAATTGTGACAAGTTCGAGCGCAGTCTAACTGTCATATGAATGATCAATAAACAATACAATACAATACACTATAATTATTTATTAAAATATAAAATTTTAAACTCATTTTGAAATTTTACAGATTAACAGTATTACAATAATATTACAAAGACATTATTCATCTACCCGCACTTACCCATGGCTGTGAGCACAGCCCCTTGTCCCTCCGTTAACGCTTCAAGTCCGTCGAAACCTTCACCCAGCCCCGTGTACAGCCCGCACTCGTCCACATAACATTCCTGCATAAACAAAATTCATTCGTTAGGTTTCCGTACGGGACACTAGGCCGGATACTAAGCATAGGCCGCCTCTCCTTCCATCCTACATTTAATTTTATAAAGCTGTATGTTTTTATCTTTTGAACCGTAATAAGTAGACTACATATACATACATATCACACGCTGAATCCCGACAATCGGGGTAAGCAGAGTAATCGGTGTTGTGCTGCAAGAACTCTGGTAAATTACAGCACAACACCGACCACCACGTTTCGCAAAGTATTCGAACAAGATTCAATCGATCAAGCAGCAAGTAAGGCACGAAGACCCACCTGCTGCATGACTCGGTGGAAGTACCGTGCCAAGGTGAGAGGTGGCGAGCCTGTCGCCCTTTAGCACGGCATCTTGTCCTTATCCCTTAGTCGCCTTTTACGACATGCACGGGGAGAGATGCAGTGAGGCTATTCTTTTTAAGTACCGGCCCCACACGGTAATAAGTAGCTCTTTCGTAAAAACGGTAATACATCATGTCAGCCTCGATAGCTCAGTGGTGCAGACAGTCGACTGTCGCTATTGATTGTTAAACAACGCTGGGTCGGTCAGTGCTTGGATGAGTGACCGCTCGACCGTTGGAGGCTGACCGAGGTTCGGATTCCACGTAAAACTGTACCGCTCACCGATCGATATCTCTGACAACCTTGGCATGAATATGGACTTGAAATGCTCGAAGTGTGGGAAACAATATAAGCGAAAAATCTGGCTAGAAAAGCACGTGAAGGAGAAACATAGCGACAGTGAAGCAGGGCAGAAAGCGCCTGTAAGTTCTCCACCTGACACTATTGACAGAGTACAACCTCACACGTCACAAAGTGTTGCGCAACCTTCCTCTCACCATGAAGCATTTTCGCCCAGAGACCGACTAAGCTTACCGAGCATATCCGAGACCACTTGGAAGCAACATGATCGATGCCTAGCCGAAAGACTTGACCTCCCAGGCTGCAGGCAGAGTCCCGAAGATCAGCTGTATGACTTCCAGGGAACAATTTACAATTACTTCTCCGAATTGTATCCTGTTCGCTATCACCACAACCCAATGGAAAGAGAAAACACTTTCAAAGCAAAGCTTAGGAGAAGGAAGAGAGAGTTGATAAAGCAGCTAAGGAAGGCTAAAGCCTCAGGAGACAGAAATCTATGCCACCAATTAGCCAGAGCGATGAGATCTATCCTAAAACTCATCCAGAAAGTATCTGAGCAAATTACGGTTGCTGGCAATGAATTTCGAAAGGCTCAGAATATAGCAGCTTTCGAGAAGAACCCCTTTTATTTCGCCAAAAAAGCTTTTAAGGAACAGCAGGGTACAGTTAGGTTAAGTACGGACGAGATGTTCAACTACTTTAAATCCACATATACCACCCCGGAGGCAGATATAACTTACAGGGATCCACCAGCTCCAAAACCCAAAGAACCTGCTCTAGCATTTGATGCTGATTCACCGACGATGGAAGAGCTGGAATACCACATAAAAAGGAAACCAAATAGTTCCGCCCCGGGACCCGATGGCATACCATACATCATATACAAAAAATGTCCATCAGTGCGGAAACACATGTTGAACATCTACAAAAGAATTTGGACGAACAGAAAAGTGCCAGACTGTCTTGGTAAAGCCGTGTTTGTTCTTCTACCAAAAAAGAAAGAAGTTACTGATCCCAAGGATATTAGACCTATAGCCCTTACGAACACAATTTCGAAAATATTCTTCTCCATTATACAGGCCAGACTACTCAAACACATGTGTACCAACGACTACTTACCGAAGAAGTACCAAAAAGGTTTTCTCCCAAGAGTTGCAGGGTGCCTCGAACATAATTCTTTGCTGACTGAATGTCTTAGAGATGCAAGGAAGAATGAGAGACAATTAACTGCCACGTGGTTAGACTTTGAAAACGCCTTCGGTTCGGTGCGCCATGAGTTACTATTAAAGGCGCTAGAGTGGTATAATGTGCCACCTCTGATCTGTAATATAATAGCCTCCTACTACAAAAAACTTTCCTTTGTAATACAAGTAAAAGGCGAAACGGAGAAGACACCGGAAATTCGTTACGGCATAGGACTTTTCCAGGGTTGCTGCCTCTCTCCTGTCACATTTAACATTGTTATCAACATTCTAATTGATACGCTTGTCGTAAAGGAAAAGAAATGGGGATACAGGTTCAAATATGGAGACACATATATGGCGGCCATCCTGGCATTTGCGGATGATATTACGCTGTTAACCCGCAATCCAAAACAAAATCAGTCGCTTCTTAAGGTGGTGGATGACTATTGTGAATGGACCAAAGGGATGAAGATAAAACCAGCGAAGTGCTACTGTTTGAGCTTAACCAGGAAAGGTTCAAAGTTTACCTCGAGCAATCCAGGTTTGACAGTAGCCGGAAAACCAATCGCAACCGTGGCTGATGAAGCTCCTTTTAAATTCTTGGGCAAAAGGATCACCAGCAGAGGAAAGGAGCATCCTACTGATGATATTGTCCAACTTTTCGAAGAGAGCCTCCGCCAAACTGACAATCTTCCCCTCCTGGGTACACAAAAGGCATGGATTTACGATAACTACCTGACATCAAAACTTTCATGGCCATTTCTCGTCTACGACTTCACAAAGCAAAACCTGACTAAATTAGACTCGTATGTGACCAGATTCCTGAAATCATGGTTTGGACTGGCTCACCCGGCTGACTCGTCAACGCTATACAGATCTCACAATAACTTTGGACATTAAGAAACCGTCGATATTTTATCAAAAGGCGAGAATAGCCAAACGATGTATACTCAAAGACTCCAATGATAGCGCTATTCAAGCCTTACCCAACACATCACTATCAGATGAACTGGAATCGAGACTCGACTTCTACAAATCATTCCAAGTTGGTACACGCACCAATAGATCTGGATTGGGCATAGAAACAGCAAAGTCTGATAAAGAAATACTGAAAGGTTTTGCTCAGGAGGACATGGAACAAGGCTTCAAACTTCACGCCTTAAACCTAGAAATGCAGAATGATTGGCTAACAGTGGGTGACTTCTGCATCCCTCCTGCATTGAAGTGGAAATCCATAATATACAACTGGTCCCCTGAGCTGCTTAAGTTCTACTTAAATGCATTCCAGCTTACTCTCCCCGACCCGAGTAACCTAGTTAGATGGGGGAAATCTACAAATAAACTATGCCCGTCATGTAAGGAGTTCGTAGGCACGGCCAAACATTTGTTATGCGGATGCAAAATACTACTTGAGCGAGGCCAGTATTCCTACCGTCATGATAAAGTCCTCCAAATCATCAGAGAGGCCATCAACCTGTCAATTGCACGGACCAGGAAAGGGCAAACCAGTAGCGGCTTCCAGAAGGTCAACTTTGTGAAACCTGGAGCCAATAAGCTGCCCAAAGATAGGACTAAACCTTCTTCAATTTTGGGAGCAGCAAAGGATTGGGAATTGTTGATGGACACACATGAGAAGCATTACCAAATGCCTTCGGAAATCTGTACCACAGCATTAAGACCGGATATACTCATATTCTCAAAAGCGACAAAGCATGTAGTACTTGTTGAACTTACAGTTCCATGGGAAAGTAACATACCGAAGGACCACAACATCAAACTTAACAAGTACTGCAACTTAGTAGACCGGATTGTGAGAAACGGATTCAAGACTGATCTCTTCGCTGTGGAAGTCGGAGCAAGGGGACTACCAGCGAAGTCGCTCTACAGTCTCTTCAAGAATCTAGGGCTCCCAAGATCGACGCTAAGCTCATATATGGAGAGAGCTTCGAAAACGTCACTGGAAGCATCCTACAGAATATGGATAGGTAGAGAGAGGGAGGTCGAGAGCGGGACTGGTGGTTTCCCCGCGTCCTAGTCAACGCAGACTAGCTGACGAGGGCTTGAAGCGAGCCGAAACGTGAAGCATGCGCGGGAAATTTAGAGTGGCCACTCGCTAGTCCCGGCCTCGATTAATACCCTCCTCTACTGCCGATGGGCCCGGATATGTTCGGTGAAGCCATCGTAAGCTTAGATCCACACCTTCCTTCCTTCCTTATTCTTACCTTACTAGGTGGTAGGGTTCAACCCGCTCGGGTTGGTACCACCGCACTGAATGAAATGTCGGTCGAAATGGCTATGTAAATAGTTTGTGTTTTCCGTCAAGTTCAGTGTAGCCGGCACGAACGAAGGAAAGCACTGACGTGACACCAAGTTCACCCGGTGTTATGGGCTGACATCACGGATGTTTTGGTGATGTAGCCAACCGTGTCAGTTTCCATTTAAAAAAATATATATATGTCGCAGTATTATCATAAGATTAGTAAAATTATAATTTTACTAGTAAAATCATAATCCTTCGTATTATTGTGAGTCAAAGCAAAAATTCACAATCTTACTGGTTAATGTTAGCATTATTAAAATTTTACTAGACTACCTTAGAAAGATTGTAAAATGCTATGATTTCTTACAATTTTACTGCTTCGTCTCTTAGATATCTAGTAAAATTATAATTTTACTAATTGTGATTAGTAAGATTGTATTTCTGAGGAGCGCGCGGGGCGGGCGGGAGATGACGCTTGCAGTGATTGGCCGATATCGCGTGGAGCCATGTCGTCGGGGCAATATGCATCATTGGCGTTCACTGAAGATTGTTAGTTGAAATATAGGCACATGAACATCTGTGATGTAGGTTGCACCGCCTCAACATTAGGTTAGGGTTCATTTACAGAAGATGGCGACGCATCTTCTATAAATTAACCCTGGTTATTTTTTTTTAAACCACCAAAACATTGTGAATATTTTGGTGGTTTTGATGGTTTAAAAAAAAACCAGGGTTAATTTATAGAAGATGCGTCACTACGCGACGCATCTTCTAAAATTAACCCTAACCTAATGTTGAGGTGGCGCATGTCGTTTTTGTTACGTTTCGTTTCGAGCCATGGCAGTGAACGCCAATGATGCATATTGCCCCAAGACGCTCGTGTCCTACTAAGCTCCAGATATGCACAATATTTAAACCAATCAGCGCACGCTACACGTCTTCATACAATTTTACTAGCTATGTTTAGTAAAATTATAATTTTACTAAAAATCTGCCCAATCAATCAGTAAAATTGTGAGAAAATATCGTTTTTTACAATCTTTCTAAGGTAGTCTAGTAAAATTATAATAATGCTAACTTTAACCAGTAAGACTGTGAATTTTTGCTTTGACTCACAATAATACGAAGGATTATGATTTTACTAGTAAAATTATAATTTTACTAGTCCTATAATAATAGTGCGACATATATACCTAGCGTCAAACTTGGCATGGTGTGATTATAGTGAACACTGTAAACAGCAAATAATAAAAACCGGCGCAAGTGCGAGTCTGGCTCGCGCTAAGGATACTGAACTGAATGAAAGAATACACAATTTGTTCAGTAAATATTTTTTTATTTTTTATTATTATTTTACAGCTACTAGCGATCGGTCTTTCGACCATAAGCAGGTTTTTTCAGCATCATTTTGGCTTGTAGGTGTCGTGATCCAGTGATCAGCCACCTTCGGTGTTACTGGTCCCGTTTATTTAATTCCAGGACATGGTGCCTCCTCAGTCTAGTTACATTATTTCTGTTATGTATGAGCTGCACTGCTAGCGGGTTTACATGGTTTTCCAACCTGAAGTGGTATCGAGCGCTACGCTCATTTATTTCTTCCATTACAGTGGGGATTTCTAAGTATTTGTGTATTTCCTCTCTTTTTGTGAACCAAGGCGCGTGGCAATTTTTTCTGAGTATGACATTCTGGTACTTTTGTAGTATTTCTATATTGGAGTTACTGGCGGTACCCCACAATTCTATTCCGTAAGTCCATACCGGCTTCAGAACAGCTTTATAATAAATAGTATGAGTTTATTTTCAAGGCTTAGCCTGGAGTTTGAGTTCAGAAGCCAGTCGAAACCACAGGTTCTAAGGTTAATTCGTTTCTCTTCTGTTGAATATGGTGCTTCCATGTCTGCTTTCTGTCAAGGTGCATTCCTAGGTATTTTACTGTCTGCCTCCACATGTGGTAGGGTTTCATTACCGAGCTTCACCTCTGGGCAGTTTCCTTGGCGTAGAGTGAATGTTATGTGTAGAGACTTAGCTTTTATCTTCCATTTGTTTAACCATTAATGTATATTATCGAGATGTTTTGATGCATCCACTGCGTCTATACTGCTACTCAGAGCTGCTGTGTCGTCAGTGTATGTGGCTGTCAATACTTTTTCTGTATCTGGTGTATCAGCTGTATACAAGCTGTACAAAACAGGTCCAAGCACTGAGCCTTGAGGAACGCCTGCTTTTATTTCATAAAACCTTGAAAAGCTTCTGTTTTGTTTTACTCTGAATATTCGATCTTCAAGGTAAGACTTCATTAGCGCATAAAAGTTGTGATGTATACTCTGTTTAAGCTTGAATAATATACCATTGTGCCATACTTTGTTGTAGGCTTGTTGAACATCCAGAAAAACAGCAAAGCAGAATTCTTTTTTCTATAGCGATTGGGGGATTTTGTGACATACTCTGTGCAGTTGTTCGATTGTGGAATAAATACATAACACAAATGTATCGTGTGGTGGTACAGAACGGAACCCACTGAGGGTTCCAGCTCGCACTTGGCCGGTTTTATGTTCTGTGTCCGAAAGCGACACTACGAAATACATTATTATGGAGAGCGTGCAGTTGGAAGAGCGCGTGCGCGTCGACTACAAAGCGAGAGTGTCTCACCACAGGCATTCGGTGTTGCAGGGCTAGTAGGAAGTCGTCCGGGCCATGCGCGGGCGCAGTGTGCACGAGTCCGGTGCCCTGAGCGCCGCTCGCGTGCGCCGCGCCCAGCGCCGGCTGCGAGCGCCGCTTGAGAGGGTTCACGTAGCTGCAGCCGTGCAGGGCTCCACCTGCACACGCGAGCGTGTGCTGTTTGTTGTTCTTGTTGTGTTGATTTTGCTGTGTTTTTATTGTTTGTTGTATGTAGTTGTGATATTGTTGTGTTGATTTTGTTGTGTGGTTGTTATTTGTTTTACTTGTGATATCGTTATGTTGATTTAGCTGTGTTTTTGTTGTGTGGTTGTTTTTTGTTGTAGTTGTGTTGATTTTGTTGTGTGGTTGTTATTTGATGTACTTGTGATATTGTTATGTTGATTTAGCAGTGTTTTTGTTGTGTGGTGTGGTTGTTGTTTGTTGTAGTTGTCATTTTGTTGTGTTGTGTTGTTGATTTTGCTGTGTTTTTGTTGTTTGTTGTAGTTGTGATTGTGTTTTTTTTTTGTTGTGAGATTAGATATTGTTGTGTTTCTTAATAAATACCGTAAGCAAGTCAGTGAAGAACTGACATTGACACCAGAAATGTAAAATAAATCCGGGGTAACGTTTCCATGACTCTCAACATAAGTACAAAATAAGAGATATACATACGAGATATGTATCTAAAGATATGTAATCATAATTCTTGTTGTGATGTTGTTGTGTTGTTGTGTGGTTAGGTTAGGATTGTCATTGTGTTGTGTTATAATCCAATGCACCGGCGTTCCGTCTTGATTAAATCAAGAAAGTATCAGATAGACCGAGCTGGCTCCAGTGCTGATGCGCCTTTCCCGTCTCTCCTACTCCAACTGCCGTGTGCTGGCAGCCTGGAATATGCATTTGTCCAAGCAGTTGCCAAAAAGGATGTTTGCTCAAACCTGTCAAACTACCGACGTATAGCAATTACTTCCCTCCTCTGCAAGGTGAGGGAGCGCATTATCAACGTACAGCTCATGAAGTACCTGGAGACGAATAGCCTCACCAGGAATTGGCAATACGGCTTCTGGCCAAACCGATCTGCTGGTGATCTCCTAGCGTACGTCACTCACCTTTGGGGGGAATCGCTTGAAGGTCATGGTGAATCCCTGGCAATTGAACGTGATATGGCCAAGGCATTTGACCGGGTTTGGCACAAGTTGCTTCTGGAAAAATTGCCGGCTTACGGCTTTCCCTCTGCCCTCTGTGACTGGGTCGCTGACTTTCTACATTTCTGACCTTTTTTTTTATAATGCTAATTCAGGTTCTAGTGGACGGTTGCTCGTTGGACACCATGTCAGTGAATGCAGGAGTACCACAGGTCTCTATGTTGTTACCCACACTGTTTCTTCTGCACACGGGATGTTTGGATGAGAAGAGGCGAAGACTTGTGTCTGAGCTCGAACAAACACTCCTTCGGTTCATTTCCGAATGGGGCCATAGTTATTTGGTCGAGTTCAAAGCATCCAAAACACAAGTTTACAACACAAAACACAAGCGCTGCAGATATGTCCTCCACAGACCTGGTAAACTCTGTAACGCTCTCTTTGCCTGCATGTTTTCCTCCGTACAGTCTCGGATCCTTCAAGAGGGCGTAAACGGACACCTGTCAGGCCGGCATGGCATTCGCAACCCCCGCATTCGACCTAATGTCTATGGACGTCGTTACACACCTTATGGGTGGTTCGGAGCCACATGTCGAGTTTTTAATAAAAAAAATATAGAAGGTTTAAAAAGGCTTACCATTAAAATCGGCTACGTTGACAATTTCTCTCTGTATTGCTTTCGACACGGCTTGTATAAGATCTGTGCATACAACATGCAGCCCCGGCGAACCTTGGATCTGAACCAAGCTATACTGCAGTTCGGGGTTGAAGCATATCGTCTGGTTGGCTACCAACGACCAAGGAGTCGTCGTCCATATCAGAAGTGAGACGTTCCGCCTGTAAAGATAGATAGATAGATAGATAGAAAATTCTTTATTGCTCCAGTAAACATTAAACAGTAACAAATACATTGGAAAATTTACATAAGGTGCAAAGGCGAACTTATACCTTACAGAGATTTCTTACTGACTGTACTTTGGATGTTTGAGATTCGATAATATAGTGGAATGTAAGTAGGTAGTAGCAAAAGAGTTGAGCGTGATAATTGAAGATAAAATAATAATAAGAATACTTATTAACAATACATATAAGTACATGCTAGTAAAATATAAGCCATACATGTAGGCGGTAAAGGTAGGTGCATTGCAATTTTTTTTTTTATGTAATCCGGTATGAGTGGCTGAGTCGGAGGGGCCAAAGCACATGCTCCGAGCAGCCAATATCACCTCCGAGAAGTGGGTGCCATACCGGAGACTTCCCTGGATTGCTGGCTATACTGGACTAGAGGAGAACACAGCCGAGGCTGCAATGCGGCCATCTTAAATCCAGTACGGTGGTACCAACCCAGTCGGCTACAATTTGAGCCTACCACCTAGTAAGGGGCAAGGGATCTACAGTTTTACACCAGTTCCGAACGGTTATGCAGCAGGTGTAGGTATGCACGTAAATTTTTTCATCAGAAAAAACTCAATAGTACACGCCGACCGGATTCGAACCTCGGACCTCGCATGAGAAGCCGATGCCCAAACCAACTCGGCCGCCCACCACTAAAATGTGCTCAAATAATGTTTTTTCTTTATCCTGAGCCCGGGTTTGGGAGGACTGGTGTTATCGACTGTGTCGTGAGTATCCGATGGACTCGTGGGCTGGTACATTATGCCAGTTTTCATAACAAAAAATGTATCACTGCAGATCCCAGTATTTTGACGTGAATACGTCTTTAAATTTGCTTCCATAGTGGGAGCCAATCCAGAAAACTGATGATAACAAAATCGGAGCATACAGTTTGGTGTTACAGCTTCATATCTATCATCTACATCCAAAATTTAATTACACCACTCGATAGCTAAAGGATCAAAGAATTCGTTACATTGAGTGATGACTGTGACGCATCGCGGGCGGTGGAGGGGAAAGCGCCGCCATTTTGAGGTCATTTCGCAGGAAAATATTATCCGTTACGTACACGTATTCACGTAAAACACACGGCCGTATCCACGACACAGCCACATGATTTTTTTCCCTTAATTCTCGGCTTTGCATACGTAATCATAGTTATAAAACATGCTTCTCACCCCGCGGCGAGATTCCAGATCTCACTGGACATATTGTCCAGTTTGTACTGAACGTAAGCCTGGGTACTCTTGTGTTGAGGATCGTACTCCAGTTCCGCTTCCGCTAGCGCCGTTCTGAAAATAAAAAAAAATAGAGGATTTCTTTTGCAGGTGATGAACTCAGCTGCTGAGATATTCAGATAGATACAGCCTAGGTAGCTCAGTGGTGCGGTCGGTCGACTGTTGTTAAGCAGACCTGGGCGCGGTGAGTACTTGTATGGGTGATCGCTCAACCGTTGGAGGCTGACCGTGGTTCGGATTCCACGTAAAATTGTAGGTCCCTTCCCTTCTTACCTTACTAGGTGGTAGGGTTTAACCCGCCCACGTTGTTACCACTGCACTGAATGCAAAGTCGGTAGAAACGGCTATGTAAATAGTACGTGTTTTCCGTCCAGTTCATTGTAGCCGAAATGAAGGGAAGCACTGACATGGTACCTAGTTCACCCGGTGTTATGGGCCGACATCACGGATGTTGTAGGTGATGCAGCCAACCGTGTCAGTTACCATAAAAAAAGAAAAGATAGGAAAGTATTTTTATTTTCTCGTAATTTTCGGCTTTGCATCTGTCTAATGAAGAAAAAAATAACTTTTTCTCTTCAAAAAGGCCAAAGCGCATGCTCCGACCAGCCAATATCACCTCCGAGAAGGTAGGTGCCATACCGCAGACTTCCCTGGATTGCTGGCTATACTGAACTAGAGGAGAACACAACCAAGGCTGCTATGCGGTCATCTTACATCCAGTACGGTGGTATCAACCCAGTCGGCTTCAATTTGAGCCTACCACCTAGTAAGGGGCAAGGGAAGGGACCTACAGTTTTACACCGGTTCCGAACGGTGAAGCAGCAGGTGTAGGTATGCATGTAAATTTTTTTGTCAGAAAAACTCATTGGTACACGCCGACCGGATTCGAACCGTGGACCTCTCGCATGAGAAGCCGATGCCCAAACCATTCGGCCACCCGCCGCTTCTCTGTGTCATTCTGTCTCAACTACTCATTCTGTGTCAAAATTGAATGAAAATGTCTGCACGCACTTGGATGAAGGCGACCAGTAGACGGGCTTCATGGCTCGATAGACGAGGCCGGAGGCGTGCATCTGTTGAAACAGCCTCAGTTGATTCTTAACATATTCCTTATCCATGGTGAAGTAGCAGCCGCCCTCCCAGTCCGCCATCACGCCCCAACTCTCAAATGTCGCTCTGTAAGGAGTTCAAGAAGGAAAGGGTGTTATGTGCTTTTTAGGTTTCTGTACCGCACGAGTACGGTAGCCTATTACTAAGCCAACGTTGTCTGTCTGTCCGTTATATCATCTTTTGAACTGTAATAGGAAGACGGGTGAAATTCTCTAATGTAAAACAATAAATAATTAAAACCGACCAATCACGCGGTGGTACGAACACCTTGGTCTGAGTCGCACTTAGCCGGTTTTTCGTATGTATGTCGGTCCGACTGCGGAGCGCTGAGCCGCTGACCACGAGCCCTGAGATGCAACATAGCATCTTTACAATATTCAAACCGAGTGCCCCAAAAATCGTGAGGAAGAATGCAGAATGAAGTGGGGGGGGGGAGTCGGGGAGGGAGCACAACCAATGGAAAGTGACGCATAACTATTAAAAAATTAGTGCGTGAACTTATGTACGCGCTTTAGAAGTTATACTTGTTTAGTGTGACCTAACCTAACCTCCCCACCTTTCAATCTCCTCCCTACCCCCCCCCCCCCCCCCCCCCCCGTCATCGCTCTCTCTCCCTCTCACCGCTTATCTATGGGCAGTACCGCACGATAGCATATTACCACATAGACACATACAAATAATTTGTATTCGGTGACAATGACACGATGACGTTTTTCTACTGAGTTTACTCCCCATTTTAAAAACGCACGTAAAGAAAATTCTATACTTCTGTTTTTGAATAGTTTTCTCAGCAAACTGCCTCGCGATCTTCCTCACGAAGATAGGCTCCGGCCGTTGTACGTCCTCGGGACTGCTCCGCGCCTGCTGGAGCGCCTTCAGCTCGATGGGGAGGCCGTGACAGTCCCAGCCGGGCGCGTAGTGAACCTTGCGGCCTTGCAGCACGAGGCTGCGGTTACGTATGTCCTTGATGATCTGCCGAATATGTAAAAGTACATACATACAAACATACTAGCTACAAAATAAAAAATACAAAAATAATAAAAATAGGATAGGGAAGTTTGCAGAACAGGTTGCAACATTACTTACTAAATAAGGCCAAACTGTACTATTCATTATTTATATTCTAAGTGTAATGTTGCCTGTGATTGTATTTTCTTTTTTTATGTAATCCGGTATGGGTGGCTGAGTCGGAGGGGCCAAAGCGCATGCTCCGACCAGGCAATATCCGGTAGGTGCCATACCGGAGACTTCGCTGGATTCCTGGCTACACTGGACTAGAGGAGAACACAACCGAGGCTGCTATGTGGCCATGTTACATCCAGTACGGTGGTATCAACCCAGTTAGGTGGTATCACCTAGTAAGGGGCAAGGGATGGGACCTACAGTTTTACACCGGTTGCGAACGGTGAAGCAGCAGGTGTAGGTAGGCACGTAAATTTTTTCGTCAGAAAAAACTCATTGGTACACGCCGACCGGATTCGAACCGCGGACCTCTCGCATGAGAAGCCGATGCCCAAACCACTCGGCCACCTGCCGCTTACATTGTACATTCTGTACATTCTGCTCTTATTTTTACACAAATAAACATTTGGATTTGGCTATACCAGGTGTATCTCCACACCTTCACACACCCAATATCATGCACGGAAAGTATACTGGATGAAAATTATCTTAGGCATTAACCTGTTTACTTCCAAGGTTATAATAACTAATATATAATAATAAGCTATGTCCATCCTGAAGGTCTATTCTAAATATTGGTCCAATAATTTTTTAAATCGGATGACGAGTATTTTCAAAGATTACCTCCTACATCCAAAACTTACAAGCTTTACCGCTTTATAATATTACAGTGTGCTATACTGACTTTATTGACAGCATGTCCCATGTGAAGATCGCCATTGGCGTACGGCGGGCCATCGTGCAGTACGAACTCCGGTTCGCTTCCACGACTCCGTTGCCACGAGTACAAGCTCGCAAACTGAGCGCTCTGAAACGGTCGTCACAATATCCGTGAATACAACCTTGTTCCTGTCAAACTAGGTGCCATGTGTGCGTTTCCTTTTGGTCGCATCGGTTACACTGAACTGGTGCTGTGTGGGGTCGGTAAGAATAGCCCCACTGCATCTCTCCCCGTGCATGTCGTAAAAGGCGACTAAGGGATAAGCGGCCTGCAGACACCCCGGTCGACTTGTGGCTTTCATGGAAGACATAGGATGGCTGGGGTAGCTGGAGACTGCGGGGTTTTGCACGAAGGTCCCCAACCAAGCGGGATTAGTTTGCAGGCCTAGAGCCAACCCCAAACCAAAACAACAAACAACTACACTGAAATGACGGGAAAAGATGAACAAACATTTAATTTGTGGTGGTCCACAGATTTGATTTCTATATTTTGTTTGTTAGGTTTATGGTATGACATTTCTTTCTTGTAAAAAAATACTAATGTCATTCTTTGACAATTATTCTTTTGCAATTGTTTTAACAAGAAAAACGAAATAAAATTTCACCACAAAAGCAAGAAATATATTATTTATTAGTTCTGAGAAATACCCCAAAACTGGTGACCCCGAACACGCAAAATGGAGGAACAGATACAACAATTGCAGGAACAACTACAAAGACTTCAGACTGAACACCATCAGGTTTCACCTGTTTCAATCAAGCTTCCTACTTTCTGGCACGCAGATCCCGAACTGTGGTTCACACACATTGAAGCACAGTTCGAAATTTCTAGAATTACAAGTGATAAAACCAGATACAACTATGTTATTGCCGCACTCGAACCAACAACCATGTCAATAATATCAGACATAATAAAAAATCCATTGACGAGGACCTATGGTGCAGTAAAAGAAGCCATTATCAAACGATGCGGCGAGTCAGACGAACATAGACTGAAAAAACTGTTAAGCAACATCCAAATCGGTGACAAAAAACCATCACAGCTCCTGCGAGAGATGAGAACGCTAGGAGGTTCATCTGCATCCGAGGATCTCATTAAAATGCTTTGGTTACAACAACTACCGACCACTACACAAGCCATTCTGCAAGTAAGTAAGGAAAGTCTAGAAATCCTCGCAGAGATGGCCGACAAGATATCGATTGTGATGGTTTCTCCGACTCTAGTCGCTCAAGCCTCTACAACCACATCTCCAACGAACGACAACATATTAGACGAAATATCAAGAGAATTGAGAGCGTTGAAGAGCGCTGTTATTTCGATGTCTCAACGTTCATCTCGTTCCAATTCAAGAGACAGCTCTCGCTACAGCTCTCGAAGCAACTCACAATCTACAGCAACTACTCCGACAACACTTTGCTGGTATCATGCAACTTTCAAGAACAAAGCTCACAAGTGTTGCCAGCCGTGCAACTACAAAAAATCAACAAATTCGGAAAACGATCATCCGAACCTCACTCAATAGCGGTTGGTGAAGAGTTCGAAAAGATAAACCGCCTAATTGTTATGGATAAACACACTGGCCTTAGATTCTTAGTTGATACAGGAGCTTCGTTGTCACTGCTACCTGTCAAGTCAACAGAAAGACAAAATCGTACATCTCCAACACTATACGCAGCTAACGGCTCAACTATAGCTACATATGGACAGAAACTTCTTACCCTGAACTTCGGACTAAGAAGAAATTTTCAATTCGTATTTATCATTGCTGACGTCACAATACCAATTCTAGGTGCAGATTTTTTAAAGCATTTTGATATTCTTGTTGACATAAAAAATCAAAGATTAATTGATACAGCCACAGGACTGAAAGCCAATGGTAACATCACGCACACATCTCCGTTGTCAACAATTACGTCAATCAATGACAAAATCTTAAATCCGAAAATAAAAGAGCTACTTCAAAAATATACAGATCTAACCCAGTACAATCAACAATCCAAGAACCTTAACGCAGTACCTAACAACGTTTATCACCATATTGAAACACACGGAGCACCTTGTTTCGCAAGACCACGTCGCCTCGCTCCAGACAAACTAAGTGCAGCCAAGGCCGAATTTGAATTCATGATGCAACAAGGCATTTGCAGATCCTCAAACAGTCCTTGGGCCAGCCCCTTACACATGGTCAAGAAAAAAAATGGTGACTGGAGACCATGCGGTGATTACAGACGCTTAAATTCCCAAACTATCCCAGACCGATACCCCATTCCTAACATTCAAGACTGTACAGCGTTACTACACAACAAACATATATTTTCAACCATCGATCTCACCAAAGCCTATCTCCAAATTCCAGTTAATCCTGAAGACATTCCGAAGACGGCTGTAACAACACCATTTGGTTTATTTGAATTTACTCGCATGCCATTTGGCTTACGTAATGCAGCACAAAGTTTCCAGCGCTTTATTGACTCTGTAGTGAGAGGTATACCAGGCATTTTCGTCTACATAGACGATATAATAATCGCATCTGAAAATATGGCGGAACACATGACTCTTCTTGAACAGCTTTTCGCTCGACTACAACAAAGCCATGTCACCATCAATATAGATAAATGTACTTTTGCACAACCTACAGTAACATTCCTTGGTTATCAACTTTCATCTCAAGGTATCGCTCCCACAGATGAAAAAATCAAAACTATTAAAGATTTTCCCAAGCCAAAGACAATCTGTGAATTGAAACGCTTCCTGGGAATGCTCAATTTTTATCATCGTTTCATTCCTGGTACTGCTGCAACACAAGCACCTTTGCATTGTTCTGGAACTAAAAATGACACAACACCAGTAAAGTGGACTACTGCCATGGAAGAAGCCTTCGAAAAATGCAAAATAGAACTTCAACATGCTACTCTTCTTTCATATGTAAAGCCCGATGCTGAGCTCTCGCTGATGACTGACGCGTCAGACACAGTCATTGGAGCAGTTCTCCATCAAGTTATCAATGGGAACAAGCAACCACTTGGATTCTTTTAAAAAAAAATTGACTCGACACAGCAGAAGTACTCAACTTATGACAGAGAATTATTAGCGATTTACTCAGCAATAAAACATTTCTCTTTCATGCTAGAGGGAAGGGAATTTGTTATATGGATCGATCATAAACCGTTGACCTACGTCTTTACAAAAAAAAACGACAACAGTTCGCCTCGTCAACAACGGCAACTTGCATTCATTAGTCAATTTTCAACAAACATTCAACATGTAAATGGAGCTGACAATATTGTGGCAGATACATTGTCCAGAATTGAAACTATTGAGAAACGCCAAATTAGTCCCAGGGAACTGCAACAAGAGCAAAATGATGATCAACAGTTAAAGATAATTCTGGACAATCCCAAAAGTCTAAAATTAGAAAAAATAATTATGGAGGATACCAATATTTTCTGTGATGTTTCCACTGGACGCTCCCGCCCATACATACCTAGCTCTTTACGACGCAAGATATTCGAACAATACCACAACTTAGCACATCCCGGGGGCAGAGCAACACAGAAAATTATATCTGAAAGAACAATCTGGCCAAATATGAATAAAGAAATAAAAGATTGGGTAAGACAGTGCCATGAATGCCAAATATCTAAAGTACAAAAACATGAAAAAACACCTTTGGCACGATTTTTACTACCGGACGAAAGATTTTCTCATGTGAATATCGATATCGTCGGCCCACTCCCTCCATCCAAAGGCAATGTTTATGTCTTAACATGCATCGACCGTTTCACACGTTGGATCGAAGTTTTACCAATTCCAGATCAAACCGCTGAAACTATAGCAGAGGCATTTTTCAACGGTTGGGTCGCACGTTTCGGTACTCCGACTCTCCTCATCACAGATCAAGGAAGAAATTTCGAGTCAAACCTTTTCAGGAATTTGACAAAGATGCTTGGAATTCAAGTCAATCATACAACAGCCTACCATCCACAAGCTAACGGACTTATTGAACGATCACAACGCACAATTAAAGCAGCACTTATGTGCAGACTCGGAGAGGCTAAGGAACATTGGTATGCAGAACTGCCTGTAGTTTTACTCGGATTACGTTCAGCATATAAAGAAGACTTGAAAGCGACATCTGCTGAACTGGTTTATGGCACAAGCCTACGATTGCCGGGAGATTTTTTTGAAAGTCCTGCAACGGGAACATCCGAACAAGAGTTGTATATTAACAAACTAAAACGGGCTTTCGAACAAGTCAAGCCACAACAGACATCGTGGCATAACAATGAACTAATTTTCACACATAAAGCATTGGACAATTGTACGCACGTCTACATACGCACTGATTTGGTACGTACATCGCTCCAAAGACCATATACAGGACCATACTTAGTCGTGCAACGCAACTTCAAACAATTTGAGTTGATGCTAAAGGGAAGAAAGTATGGCTAACCAGAGATCGGCTTAAGCCTGCCTTTACAGAGGGGAACAATGGAGACACCGGAACAAACAAAAATAAAACGGGGACTGATGAATCCACAGAGTTGCCATGTGAAGACAGCGGCACCTCACAACAATCAGAGTCACCGCCAATTCCAACACCGAAAGTGACCAGAGGAGGTCGAAAAGTGCATTTTCCGAGACATTTAGCGGATTTTGTGTGACCCTTACTAGAGGGGGAGTACTGTGGTGGTCCACAGATTTGATTTCTTTATTTTGTTTGTTAGGTTTATGGTATGACATTTCTTTCTTGTAAAAAAATACTAATGTCATTCTTTGACAATTATTCTTTTGCAATTGTTTTAACAAGAAAAACGAAATAAAATTTCACCACAAAAGCAAGAAATATATTATTTATTAGTTCTGAGAAATACCCCAAAAATTCAATGGCCATGAATTGGAATACCCTATGTTGGTAACCCAAGAGTATTTTATACCAATTTGGAAAGAGGATATTTTGAAAAACCAATTTTTTTTTTCAAAATTTTAACTGGTTTTGGATATGAATTTTAGGGTAATAATAGGTCTCAATAAACATTTAAAAAATGATTTTTGTTAATTGAAACATCGACTAAAAACGCAACATAACCTCACCCGTAAAAGGTTTGCATCAGTTTCTACACGTTGTTGCCCGGAATGACGTGCCTTAAAATTTGTCTTGGGTAGAAGAATGGTATCCTTATAGCTGACGCTCTTGGTAGCAGGAGCACCTTTACAGTAACACCGTGATAAATAAAAATATTTACATTTCGCCCGAAATGTTTTCAAATTCACGAGCGCCATTGCGAACTGTCTGTCAAAGCAAAGAATAAAGTGTATAGTCTGTGGTCTGACTTTATTGACGAGGTGGCTCGGGATCAATTCTGTTGGCTCTCGCTGACAACTGTGACGTCATAGAGCCGAAAGCGAATCAAGGGAATTCGATATTCGTTTGTTCGTTTAAGTGATTTCGTGGCTCAGGGGTGAGGGTGGACCAACGAATTAAATTATCAGGAAGTGGCATACAACGCACCGAATTGAGGCGCGCTATTGGTGAGCATTCAGCACCCTCTTCAATCGTTGTCTCTCCTTTATACGTATCAAATTGCCATTTAACCGTCTTACTCTATCGACGTTCACAGAGGGGAAACGTAACGCGATGTATGAGGCGCTCGCGCACTTACGCTGTTTTAAATATTGGCAATATATAGAAGAACTGCAATCGCACCTTTCTACCGGTAAAATGTATGACGATGACGAGGGCCCGTCCAGAAAGTAGAATGTCGTTGGGGTGGACTAGTAGTTTTATGACCTGGGTTCGAATCCCACAAAATCTTTTTGTTTTTTTTTTTTTCTTTTTTAAGCAATGATAGGGTTAATTTATAGAAGATTCGTCGCTCGCTACGCATTTGGTTATTTTTGGTCATGGTTATTTTTTTTAAACCACCAAAACATCACTCATACAAAATAACACTCAAACAATAACAACAACAACAACGAGTGCTAGTGATTTATATTCTCTTTACGTCAGTCGTCTCGTCGTGTCGTAGTATTATATTCTTTGGTCGTCGTCATGCATTTCGTCAACAACACCACGAGCCACGAGTTTTTGGTTTCCACTGCAAGTTGTAAAGCATTGGTTTTACGAATAAGCATTCTCAATTTCTCATAAATATTTATGTGAACCGAATATCCTTCATCATGGTGAGTGCAGGAGAATATGCGATATTTGTTAGCATTGCCCTATAACCCAATTTTTGTTTTTTTTTTCAACAATCGATATTCCTAGATTCTCTGCTAATTTTCAGCAAAAATGGGACTCTAGGACAGTTCATTGCGTTATCGCGTACGTCCTGAATATAACTAAAATTGTACTGTTGTCTGCAGCCGAAAACGAAGAGGTTCATCGACCGCAAGTCGGCGGTTACATTCAACCTGGTGCACAGGTCGCAGCGAGATCCGCTCGCCGCCGACGCCTCTGCACCGCAACGCGTACTCGTCCCCGTGTCCACGGCGCCGCCCCCCGACACGCAGAAACAGCCAGTGAGTATGCTTGCATTACTATAACTGGGTGTGGCTTTAAATACTGTTTAACGCGATCCCGCCGTCCCCTTTCCACCTCCGCACCACACGCACCGGGCAGGGATTGCATCCCTACACGCTGGACTTACCGCGGTCACGTACTAACCGGTTCTGTAGATCTTTCCTCTACAGAACCGGTAAACTCTGGAACGCTCTCCCTGCCCATATATTGCCCCCCAAGTACAGTCTCGGGTCCTTCAAGAGGGGCGTGAATAGGCACCTGTCAGGACGGCATGGCATTCGCAACCCCCGCATACGACCGAATGTCCATGGGCGTCGTTAGAGACCTGTGGCTCGACGCCACATGTCTCGTTTTCTATAAAAAAATAAATAAATAAAATACAGCGGGCCGAGGTCGCAAATTGCTGGTATGCTTAATGTGTAGGCTGAGTGAAAAGATGAATTTTAGTGAAATAAATTTTTTCAGGAGATGTTTTGTTTCGGAGAAAAAAAAAATAAAGGAACAGAATTTCCATACAAAATTAAAACTTGTATTTTTTTTAAAGCACCTAGACATTAACGACATAGGTCGCCTCTAACCGCTTCTTCCATCCATTAACCTGGTTGTCTTCAAACGTCGCATCAACAGGCTAGGCAGCCTAGCAACAGTCCGCAAATCTGCTGGCATGGCGCCTAATTGAGCGTGGTTTCGCGAGGAGAGGTGATTTTAGGTCTGTCTACTGGACCATTGGACCCTCGGCACAGCCACCCATGTTGGTTTACATAAAAAAAACAAAACATTGTCTACAATCCTTACTAGATGAAATAATGATATTACTCATCATTATCACCTTATCATTATCATTATCACCGGTACTTAATAAGAATAGCCCCTCTGCATATCTCCCTGTGCATGTCGTAAAATGTGACTAAGGGATAAGGACAAGATGCCATGCATAAGGGCGACGGGCTAGCCACCTCCTTGGCACGGTGTTTCCACCGAGTCTTGCAGCAGGCCTCAGGCCTTACTTGCTGCCTGATCTGAGTTATCTTGTCCGAATACTTTGCGAATTACTTGCGGTCGGTGTTGTGCTGTAATTTACCAGAGTTCTTGCAGCACAACACCGATTACTCTGCTTACCCCGACTGTTGGGATTCAGCGTGTGTGATATTTAATATGTATGTATAACAATATGTGTGTGCCATGACAGCAGCTGAGCACAGAGCAACGACGCGCGGAGCAACAGAAGTACGGAATATACTTCGACGATGACTACAACTACCTGCAGCATCTGCGCGACACCCGCGAGGTCACCATGTTGCTGCAACCGGTACGGCATTTATTATTTTGTTTTTAGGGTTCCGTATGCGGTACGGGACCCTATTACTAAGCCTACGCCGTCTGTCTGTCTGTCCGTCCATCCGTCCGTCTGTCTGTCCGAGGGCTGTTATCTCCTGAACCGTAATAGGTAGCCCGTTGAAATTTTCACAGAATATGTGTTATTATGGCCGATATAACAATGAATAAGAAAAATAAGAAAAAATAAAAAATTCACGGGGGTTCCCATAAAAGAAACTAAAAATTGTGTGTGCGCCATCTACCGAATAGAATGTGAAGCATTTTAACTAATCATGACATTTAACTAATATGAAGCATTTCATAACACGCCACAGATGGCGTGAGTGGTGCTAGCCATGGCATGGCGATACGGAACCCTCGGTGCGCGAGTTCGACTCGCACTTGGCCGGTTTTTTTTTATTTAATCCCGTGTGGGTGGCTGAGTCGTAGGGGTCAAAGCATATGGCTCCGACCAGCCAATGTCACCTCCGAGAAGGTATCTGCCATACCGGAGACTTGCCATTGGTTTGCTGGCTATACTGGACTAGAGAAGAACACAGTCGAGGCTGGTGTGCGGCCATCTTACATTCAGTATGGTGCTACCAACCCAGTCGGCTACAATTTGAGCTTACCACTTAGCAAGGGGCAAGGGAAAGGGACCTACAGTTAAGAGCAAAATTTTAAAGTGTAAATTGTAGCTTATACATTTAATTTGTTCACAGAATTTGTATCGTGTGGGGCCGGTACTTAAAAAGAATAGCCCCACTGTATCTCTCCCCGCATGCATGACGTAATGGCGACTAAGTGATAAGGACAAGATGCCGCGCTAAAGGGCGACAGGCCAACCACCTCTCACCTTGGAACGGTCCTTTCACCAAGTCACGCAGCGGGTGGGTCTTCGTGCCTTACATGCTGCTTGATAGTTCTCTTGTCCGAATACTTTGCTAAACATAGCGGTCTGTGTTGTACTGCAATACACCACAGTTTTTGCAGCACAACTCCGACTACTCTGCTTACCCTGATTGTCAGGATACAGCGTGTGTTGTTGTTGTTGTTTTGGTTTGGGGTTGGCTCTAGGCCTGCAAACTAATCCCGCTTGGTTGGGGACCTTCGTGCAAAACCCCGCAGTCTCCAGCTACCCCAGCCAGCCTATGTCTTCCATGAAAGCCACAAGTCGACCGGGGTGTCTGCAGGCCGCTTATCCCTTAGTCGCCTTTTACGACATGCACGGGGAGAGATGCAGTGGGACTATTCTTATTAAGTACCGACCCCACACAGTACAGCGTGTGGTATGATGTACGTATGTAATTTTACAGAAAGCGTCGCATAAGCGCAAACCGAAGACGGACCTAGAGGGACAGGATCAGACAAATTCGGGGGAGCAGCTTCAGCTGCCGAGCTCGGTGTTTGCATCCGAGGTCGAGGAGGATGTCGGGCTACTGAACAAGGCAGCGCCGCAAGGTACTACCTGGTTATTTAAATAAAAAGGAATTGAAAATGGTGGCGCTCCCATTTTCCTCTCGCTCACACAGTATTGTCGTCTAAAGAAAATAAATTAATTGTTCCAACACAAAAATGTGAAACAAAAAAAGTATGTATATATATATATATATATATATTTTTTTTTATGTAAACTGACACGGTTGGCTACATCACCTACAACGTCCGTGATGTCAGCCCATAAGCGTTGCTTAACATTCAATAGCGACAGTTGATTGTCTGCACCACTGAGCTATCGAGGCTGAAAAATGCAAATTCGATATATGCAAAAAAAAAACTATGCACGCCGACTATAAGCGGCGGGTGGCCGAGTGGTTTGGGCAACGGCTTCTCATGCGAGAGGTCCGAGGTTCGAATCCGGTCGGCGTGTACCAATGAGTTTTTTCTGACGAAAAAAGTTACGCGCATACCTACACCTGCTGCTTCACCGTTCGGAACCGGTGTAAAACTGTAGGTCCCTTCCCTTGCCCTTTACTAGGTGGTAGGTTCTAATTGTAGCCGACTGGGTTGGTACCACCGTACTGGATGTAAGATGGCCGCATAGCAGCCTCGGTTATGTTCTCCTCTTGTTCAGTATAGCCATCAATCCAGGCAAGTCTCCGGTATGGCACCTACCTTCTCGAAGGTGATATTGGCTGGTCGGAGCATGTGCTTTGGCCCCTCCGACTCAGCCACCCATACCGGATTACATAAAAAAAAAATTATACAATCTAACGCCTGGACTTCATGCATCCGTTTCTCCCCGGAGCTGACTAAAATAGGCCACACCCACCGGAGTGAGAACTTCATGCATCCACTTCTCACTCTGTCGCTCGCACCGGTGGGTGTGGCCTATTTTAGTCAACTCCGGGGAGAAACGGATGCTTGTAGTCCGGGCCTAACACTATTACTTAGTTTTTTGCTAACTTAACGATTTAGAGAACCCATCATTTCTTTGTCGCACCGCTAGAGTGTGCAACTGTCTTCCGGCGAGTGTATTTCCTGAATCCTTTAACCTGGGTGGTCTTCAAGCGTCGTATTAACGGGCTAGACAGCCTAGCAACAGTCCGCAAATCTGCTGGCATGGCAACTAACTGAGCGTGGTTTCGCGAGGAGAGGTGATTTTGGCTCTGTCGACTGCACCATAGGTCCCTCGGCACAGCCACCCATGCTGGTTTACATTTAAAAAAACTAAAAAAAAACATGTGTCAGGGCTGAGGCTGGACCTGGATGCGGATGTGGTCGCCGCGATGGACGAGGACTTCGACTTCGAGGATCCCGACAACCAGCTCGAGGACAACTTCATGGAGCTCGCCATGGCCCAAGGCGAAGGTAATTTAGAATAGAATACAATTTATTGTTCGAAGAATTTTGGTACAGAATCGGTACAGAATATCTGTAAAACACTTAGTATTTAAGAATAGGTACATTTTACAATACAAGTTAAATTTACCATTTTACAAATCATCATCCATCAGATTAACCTAATAAGGTATATTGTGTATGACACATGCATAGGTTTCTGTACCAGCTATTTTGTTTATACCAAGGGTCTTCAACCTTTCTGAAGTCAGGGGCCTAGTATAATCTGATATTGGTTTGGCGGGCCGCCCGTCACACTCCTACAAAGGCGCGGGCGGGGGGAGGTGCGTCCGCGTCTCGCCCGCCGCTTGCGTATGTACGGCTCCTTCCGAATTGCGTGCCGATTGTGCGTTCCGAACTGTCGCGAACGGTGCGATGACATCTATGGCGTTATCAAAAAGCGAACACGGCGCTCACGGTTCAGAGGATGTGCGGTGTATTCACTGTCACTTTGACGTTTGTTTTTGCGGATATTATACTATATATATTGCATAGCACACACAAGTCGTTCCGAATTGACAGCGGTTGTCAGTTTTAGTGGTTGGCAGTCGGTTTTAATCTGTAAATAGTTATAATTTGTAGTCATGTGAATTAATTTTGTCAATCTAATGTCGGGCCGCCAAGGAGGCCGCGAGCGGCCCGCGGGCCGCGGGTTGAAGATTATTTGTACCCTACCATGCTCACTGGGAACAATCCCGTATTGAGGATGGCAGGTTTGTCTTTAGTCGCGTGCTACTAGCTTCCACACTAAACAGTTTTGAACAATTAAATAAATAATGATGAGAAAATAAATGTATAAAATAATAGTAAATAATCAAAAATAACATATTAACAAAAAAATAAACAAAACAAATAAATAAAATTTACTAATATTGTTCATACCTATATAAAATAAATACAACATTCAAACAATATACACACCAAAACCTATATTTTGCAATGAAAAACTACAATTATGGACAATTGTGTTCCAGAGGGAAGCGTAGTGGGGACATGTTATATTGTATACTCTTGGTTTCTCTTTTGTCATAATCTATGTGCTACATGTCTCTGTTTTTTCAGCTTAATAAAGAAAATTAAAAAAAAATAAAATAAAAATTACGGAGTACCGCAATTTTCTTTGCTTTCGGCACATAATGGCCCGAGTACAATCGTGTGAGGGGGGGAGAGGCTAAGGGACGCGATGCACTCGCCTCCGCGTTTCCCAGTCAGTCATTCAGACTCGAGCCGACCACATTCGGGCATCCCGGATCTATCTCCCCTCCGCGTTGTACCTACATAATAATTATATGAATAAATCAGTCTGTTTTAATCCTACGTATTGATAATAATTACGTTACACTATTTATATCGTGGAAAGTAGTGAGTGAGTGTCCTTTATCATACTATCACGTCCATCACATCTATCTACATAAGTACAGTAATACCTCGCTTTACGCGAGGGATGCGTTCCACAAGAAATCGCGTTAAGTGAAATTCGCGTATATCGGGGCTTGATAAAAAGAGACATAAATATGCACATACATACATATACTTATTCAATCTTTAATTTGAAAATTACTAATTGCTTAATACTATTTTAATTTCACACGGAAAAACTAATAATTACTAATTAGTTAATACAATTTTAGTTTAACAACTAAATAAAACAACTCAAAAATGCTTAACATAAGCATTAGTTTTACGAAAATAAACATCCAAAGTTTGAGTTGAGTTTTCTCTTCATTCTTGCAAAATGCGCTCGTAACATTAAACACTATTTTTGATTATTTGACGCACAGTTGAAATACGATTGACATCACTGTCTAAGCTCTGCAACAAGTCCAACCCTGAATAAATCGTTGAGAGTGCTTCTTGGATCGGTATCGGATAGGTCGATTCCTATTGACTGGGTGTCGGGTCACGCCACGCCGCCGCATCGACCAATCGCGTAAAGCGGGGCATTTTAGCGCGAAATATGAAATTCGCGTAATACCGAATCCGCATAAAGCGGGGTATTACTGTACAGAGCATAAACGCTCTTCAGATTTCTCTCTCCCAAGCTCCACCAGCTCTTCCTGCAGATGCTTTTTAAATGAAGGTATGGATACGATTTGGCGAGTTTTTATTTTGATTGGTACAATCATGGTCCATGAAACAGATAGGACCGTTGATAGAATTTGGTGCGATGTATATTGGTGTTCAGTGTGAGCATCTTTCTCTGTCTAGTGTTAAATGTGTGAGTTGCATATTTATGTAATTCGGTGTGCGTGTGAAAATACGTAGCTAACCTATGCATGTATATCTGATGTGCATCTAATTTATTCTATTTTATTCTTGCATATTAATTTTGACGTGAATACGTCTTTAAATTTGCTTCCATAGTGGGAGCCAATCCAGAAAACTGATGATAACAAAATCGGGGGATACAGTTTGGTGTTGCAGCTTCATATCTATCATCTACATCCAAAATTTAATTACACCACTCGATAGCTAACGGATCAAAGAATTCGTTACGTAATACGCTATAGGAAAATATTATCCGTTCCGTACACGTATTCACGTAAAACACACGGCCCTGTCCACGACACAGCCACACCCCGGTTTTTTTTTATAACGCTTGGGGATGATTTTTAAAAATAATAGTCCCACTCCATCTCTCCCCGCGCATTTCGTAAAAGGCAACCAAGGGATAATAGGATAAGATGCCTTGCCAAAGGGAGACAGGATAGCCACCTCTCGTCTTGGCGCGGTCCTTCTACCGAGTCACGCAGCAGGTTGGTCTTTGTGCCCTACTCGCTACTCGTTAGTTATCGTGTCCGAATACTTTGCTAAACGTGGCGCAACACCAATTACTCTGCTTACCTCGTTTGTCGGAATACATTGTGTTATGTATTTACGTATGTATGTCAGCCCATCACAAACCTTAGTGAGCTAGGTGCCATGTCGTTGCTTCTCTTCTCTTTCGCTTGCGGTATCTATAACTCTCTCCCTGCCCATATATTTCCCCCCAAGTACAGTCTTGGGTCCTTCAAGGGCGCCGTGAATATGCGCCTTTCAGTTCGGTGGCATGGCATTCGCAGCAACCGCATGTGACCGAATGTCCATTGGCTTCGTTAGACACCTTATGGGTTGCTCGGCGCCACATGTCGCGCTTTCAATTAAAAAAAACCTATATCTAAATACATATGTCAATATAATTTTATTCTCATCACCAAGATTGACTGGAAGAAATCACTTTTTAATAATTTTAAACATAAAAGAGAACCTAAAAGAAAAGTAACCCAAAGAGAATAAATGAATTGAATTAAAATAAAAATGATTTTTTTTTAAACAGATTCGGACGAGGAGGATTCAGATGAAGATGCAGAATCAGACGGAGACTCGGACAAGTCCTTCGCCTCCGATGCAGACGACAGTGATACTGATAACCATTCTCAGGTATTATTAGGCTTCCGTACCTCGAAAGAGGAGAAAAACGAAACCCTTATATGATCACTCTTGTGCCTGTCTGTCCGTCTGTCACGGCTTATTTTCTCCGAATTTAGATACTGCATGAATGAATAAAGTTGAAAGTTGAATTATGAAAGTGGAGTTTTCTGACCCTAATCACGGACGTATAGCATAAAAGATTGAATTACGAATTTGGGGGTCCATTTTGGGCGAGAAATTAGAAAGAAAATATTTTTATTTTATAATATAAAATATTGCACTTTTGTCATAGCTCGTTACCTCGTCACACGCTTCGCCAAATCCTTTTCTCGTCATTGGGCTGGGCACTACATCTATATTTGTATTTTAATTATTATTCTAAATGAACTATCAATGTACGGCCTCTTGTTTGTTAAATAAATGTTTTAATTTAATTTAAACAAATATTTTATTTTAAAGGACGGCGACGGACGCAGAATGCCCTCCTGGGACAAATTCGGTGCGGAGGAGACAAAGTCACGGTTCTCGGAGTACTCGATGTCCTCGAGTGTGATCAGACGGAGTCAGGGGCTAGATCTGCTCGACCACCGCTTCGAGAAGGTACGAGAATGCTGCTTCACCGTTCGCAACCGGTGTAACTGTAGGTCCCTTCCCTTGCCCCTTACTAGGTGGTAGGCTCAAATTGTAGCCGACTGGGTTGGTAACACCGTACTAGATGTAAGATGGCCGCATAGGGATATGACTCCCTTCTTATATTACTAGGTGGTAGGGTTTAACCCGCCCGGGTTGGTACCACCGCACTGAATGAAAGGTCGGTCGAAACGGCTATGTAAATAGTTTGTGTTTTCCGTCCAGTTCAGTGTAGCCGGCACGACCGAAGGGAAGCACTGACGTGGCACCAAGTTCACCCGGTGTTATGGGCTGACATCACGGATGTTGTAGGTTATGTAGCCAACCGTGTCAAGTTTCAATAAAAAAAAAATGCAGCCTCGGTTGTGTTCTCCTCTAGTCCAGTATAGCCAGCAATGCAGGGAAGTCTCCGGTATGGCACCTACCTTCTCGGAGGTGATATTGGCTGGTCGGAGCATGCGCTTCGGCCCCTCCAACTCAGCCACCCATACCGGATTACATAAAAAAAAACAAAAAAAAACCCCCCGCATTCACTACGAGACGAATGTTGAGCGACACTGACGCCCGACACGATGCGGGAGACATCGTCTGACTTTGTGCGTGACTTTTACGTGTCGCCCCCGAGGTCACCCGAGTCACATAATATGTGACGTATATAATATTATTATATTAGGTTTTTTTTTAATGGTAACTGACACAGTTGGCTACATCACCTACAACATCCGTGATGTCAGCCCGTAACACCGGGTGAACTTGGTGCCATGTCAGTGCTTCCCTTCGGTCGTGCCGGCTTCACTGAACTGGACGGAAAACACAAAGTATTTACATAGCCGTTTTGACCGACCATTCATTCAGTGCGGTGGTACCAACCCGGGCGGGTTAAACCCTACCACCTAGTAAGGTAAGAAGGGACCTACAGTTTAATGTGGAATCCGAACCACGGTCAGCCTCCAACGGTGGAGCGGTCACCTATCCAAGTACTGACCGCACACAGCGTTGCTTAACAACAGTCATGTTACATTGTATGAGCTGTAACTCGTGTTGTACCTACCTACCTTTCATTCAGTGCGATGGTACCAACCCGGGCGCGTTAAACCCTACCACCTAGTTATATAAGAGGGAGTCATATCCCTTAGTCGCCTTTTACGAGATACACGGGGAGAGATGCAGTGGGGCTATTCTTTTAAAGTACCGACCCCACACGGTACTATGTGTGCTACGGTACGGTGTGCTTGTTGTTCGGACTCGTTCTCCGCGCTTAAGCCTGCTCTTGTGCAGGCCTTTTGCGCGTCCCACGGCCTTACTCCAACCAGCCGAGTTCTTCCAGGAGGCGGCACACTCTCTTTGGGTCTTGGCACACCTCTTGAAGTGTAGTAGGGACTCCCAGCTCCTTCGCCCTTATGTCTGCCAACTCCTCGCACTCCAGCAGCACGTGGGTGGGTGTCTCGTCCGCCTGCAGGCACTCTCTGCACAGTGCACAGTGGACTGTCCGTTACTCCAATTACATAGAGGTGTCTGTTAAGTGTACAGTTACCAGTAAGCATACCTATCACTATGCGTAGTTTTGATCTATGGACACGGAGCAGCGTCTTGGCGAGACGGAGGTCCGGCTTCGCCATCGCCTCCCTCGCCTGTCTGCAGTCACTGCCCGCTGCCCATCTGTCTATGTGTAGTTGATACGTACGTTTGTGTATCCAACTTTTCAGTTGGTTGTGTGGTAGTGGTACTAGAGGTTCGGGTCCTTCAGGTTTGCTGCTGGATCCCCTCTTCGCGAGTTCATCAGCAGCATCATTCCCCCGGGATCCGCTGTGTCCCTTTATCCACTGTAGGGTACGGTGTGCTATAAAGAAAATATTGCACATTGGCAGATGTTCGCGGAGTACGACGACACGGCACTAGGAGCTCTCGACTGCGAAGATATCGAGGGTGTGTTGCCCGACACTCACCAGGAGCTGCTGCGAGCCGCCGAGCAGTTCCACGCTCAGAGGAACAAGTACCAGCTGGACAAGGAGAAGGAGATCGCTAGGTGAGTACTTAGAGCTAATAGAATGCGTGGATAAAAACAAGCGGTCAAATGCGAGTCGAACTTGCGTGGAGAGGGTTCTGTACCATTCCGTTTTCCGTGAGAACTTTTAACACTTTAACAGCTATTCACGTACCTAATACGGGCAGACGCTGTCGTGTCAGGACGCCGATCAAGCACGCCGTACGGGACTGACTTTCATATAGTTTATTATAAAATCCCGCTCGTGGTACGTGATCTGCGTGTAACCCTCTTTTTTTAATTTTTTTTTTTTTTATTTGCTTAGCTACACACATATTTATAATTTACCGACATGTGGTGCGCGGTATAGGCGGGGGAAGGAGTTTAGAAGGAGTTTAGCCAGGCGCAGCGCGTAGCGCTCCCCCGCCAGTACCCCGCACGCCGCGTAAGACTTTTTTTTTCGCTTTCTGACAGTATTTGGACGTTCATTTAAAAATATAAATAAATAATTTTAATATGTTTTTTATTTTTATTCTCAAAATATATAAAACCATCCTATAAATAAAAAAATTATTATGCATGTAACCCTGATAGTTATTTTTTTATAAATCTTACAATATCGCCAAAAATGCCCGGCGTACCAGAGAAGGCGCGCTTTAAAACGCTTGGCTGTTAAAGTGTTAAGACTTAGGATTTTTGTTTAGACTTTACCCAACACCCAGCTTAAAGGATTAGGGAACCACACTCGCCGGAAGAGAGTTCCTCACTATAGCGGTGTGACAAAGAACGATTTAGAGAACCGATGGGTTATCAAAAGCCCAATGTCAACAACAAAAGGGTGCAGTCTCTCTGCGACGAGTCATGCGGAGATAGGACGGGTGGCAGGGAATCAGGGATGCTAGTTCCACAGAGCAGCATCCGTAATAGTATATTCTGTAAAACAGACTGAGCGAACCTACAAATCGTACTTGCTTGCGTTGGCTTATAACTCGATAATAGAAAACTGCTTCTGCTAGACCACTAAGACGATTTGTAGGTTCGCTTAGTCTATTTTACAGATACTATCACGGGCGCTGCTCTGTGGAACTAGCATCCCTTATTCCCTGCCACCCGTCCTATGTCCGCATGACTCGTCGCAGAGAGACTCAGCACACCCTTTTGTTGTCGACATTGGGCTTTTGAGAAGCCATCGGTTCTCTAAATTGTTTCTTTATCGCACCGCTAGGGTGTGGAACTGTCTTCCGGCGAGTGTGTTTCCCGAATCCTTTAACCTGGGTGTCTTCAAATGTTGTATTAACAGGCTAGACAGCCTAGCAACAGTCCGCAAATCTGCTGGCATGGCACCTAAATGAGCGTGGTTTCGCGAGGAGAGGTGTTTTTGGCTCTGTCGAATGCACCATTGGTCTCTCGGCACAGCCACCCATGTTGGTTTACATAAAAAAAAAACAAACAAAAAAAAAGAGCGCTATTTGTTTTTTTCCAGGATAACGCGAATGCAGGAGATAGCGGAGGAGTCGGACGAGGAGGAGCTGGTGCCGATGCGGCTGCCGGACAAGGAGGAGTGGGACTGCGAGTCCATCCTGTCCACCTACTCCAACATCTACAACCGCCCCAAGCTTATACACGAGCCCAAGGTATGTGTACATACACTCTCATTTATTGTTTAGTGGTGGTGGTGGTAAAATATTTTTTTACGTTCATAAGTGTGTTGGGATGGTTTGTACGCATGAATCCAGGATAAATGATGCAATGAATCCATAAATGAATGGATAGGTACAGAGATGGAGGTCGAGAGCGGGACTCGTGGTTTCCCCGCGTCCTAGTCAACGCAGACTAGGTGACGAGGGCTTGATGCGAGCCAAAACGTGAAGCATGCGCGGGAAATTTAGAGTGGCCACTCGCTAGTCCCGACCTCGATTAACACCCTCCTCTACTGCCGATGGGCCCGGATATGTTCGGTGAAGCCATCGCAAACTTAGTTCCACACCTTCTTTAGTGGTGGTGGTGGTGGTGGTAGCCTTTAAAATTAATTGTTACGTTCATAAGTTCTATCCTAAGTCCATCTTTCAGACTTATTTCATGTATTTTCTTCTTTAATATAATTTAATATTTAAGAGACTTAAAATTCTCTCCCTCCTCCCCCCTTTTTTTCGCTTTTAATTTACATTACATTTAATTGATTGCATTTTCAGAAGCCGCAGAAGATAAAAATCAGCGCCAAAACCGGCATCCCCCTTGACACGATCACAGAGTCCAGCAAGCTGACAGCCAAGTCTCTGGCCAGACTCAACGCGGAGCATACGGACGACGTATCGGACGACGAGAGAACGAACGCCGAATCGATACTGTCAACACTGAGTGTACTCTCGATACGGCCCAAAGATGAGAGTACGGAGGATAAGAGAGAGAGAAAGAGACTCCTTAAAGAGTACAGGAAGGAGAGGAGAGTAGAGAAGAAGGCGAACAAAGAAGTGTTTAAAGATGAGAAGAAACGGCAGGAGAAGATATTGATGAATAATAAGAACAACGTACAGGGGAATAGAATTTTGTAGATTAAAATATAGAAATTGTTGTTTCATTTTAAGATTTACGTATCCCGTACGGAAGCCTATTACTAAGCCTACGCCGTCTGTCTGTCTGTCTGTTTGTCCTACTGCTGTCTGTATCTTTGCAACCAAATAGCTAGCCGGTTGAAATTTTCACAGAATATGTGTTATTATGGCAGATATAACAGCAAATAATAAAAAAATTAAGGGCAGTCCCAATACAACATCAAATCAAATCAAATATCTTTATTGCACCACGATGAGTGCACTCAGAAATTGTACAACAGGCAAACACAATATGATTTTTTATGGAAAATGGATTCTAATGTTTCTTGTCACTCATTGACCACTGTGCCTCCAGAGCAACAAAGCGTCTTGCAATATTGATACCGGATGTGCCAACAATTGAGAGTGTGCAGAATTTAGCTGGGAGGGAGTGAGACCATCGATGCGCCCAGTCGAATGCAGTGTGTCCGTTGCCATGTGAGCTGTAGCTCATGTTCTCACTTAGATGGATGGAGCGTGCTTGTTGGGCATTTTATAATATGGATTCAAATGACATGTCTTACCCACAGTTATATATTTGAGAGGTATTCACTGGAACTTAAGGAAGGTGTGGAACTAAGCTTGCGATGGCTTCGCCGAACATATCCGGGCCCATTGGCAGTAGAGGAGGGTGTTAATCGAGGTCGGGACTAGCGAGTGGCCACTCTAAATTTCCCGCGCATGCTTCACGTTTCGGCTCGCATCAAGCCCTCGTCAGCTAGTCTGCGTTGACTAGGACGCGGGGAAACACCAGTCCCGCTCTCGACCTCCCTCTCTCTACCTATCCATATTCTGTAGGATGCTTCCAGTTACGTTTTCGAAGCTCTCTCCATGTATGAGCTTAGCGTCGATCTTGGCAGCCCTAGATTCTTGACTGTAGAGCGACTTCGCTGGTAGTCTTCTTGCTCCGACTTCCACAGCGAAGAGATCAGTCTTGAATCCGTTTCTCACAATCCCGTCTACTAAGTTGCAGTACTTGTGGTCCTTCGGTATGTTGCTTTCCCATGGAACTGTAAGTTCAACAAGTACTACATGCTTTGTCGCTTTTGAGAATATGAGTATATCCGGTCTTAATGCTGTGTTACATATTTCCGAAGGCATCTGGCAATGCTTCTCATGTGTGTCCATCAACAAATCCCAATCCTTTGCTGCTCCCAAAATTGAAGAAGGTTTAGTCCTTCTTTGGGCAGCTTTTTGGCTCCAGGTTTCACAAAGTTGACCTTCTGGAAGCCGCTACGCTGAAGGCCGGTTTGCCATTTCCTGGTCCGTGCAATTGACAGGTGCATGGCCTCTCTGATGATTTGGAGGACTTTATCATGACGGTAGGAATACTGGCCTCGCTCAAGTAGTATTTGGCATCCGCATAACAAATGTTTGGCTATGGGTTTGTTGTTATGGGCTGACATCACGGACGTTGTAGGTGATGTAGCCACCCGTGTCAGTTTCCATAAAAAAAAAATGCATTTAGGTAGAACTTAAGCAGCTTAGGGGACCAGTTGTATATTATAGATTTCCACTTCAATGCAGGAGGGATGCAGAAGTCGCCCACTGTTAGCCAATCATTCTGCTTTTCTAGGTTTAACAATAATTATTTTGTGCCGTAATGAAAATGTGTTCTGGGAGAATTGCTATATCTCAGAAAGTATACAGAAAGCAGTATGTTTGAAATATCTTACATACTATATAGAAGAAGTTCAGATGCAACTTCAGGGTGTTTGCCGTTGGCGATCTCTCAAAACAGTCTAAAAAATAAAACACTTTATAATATTGATAAATTGATTTTATTGCTATTTTACATAATTTCATCTCTAAGTATTAAAATCTAAAAGTATACAACATCCATACTGATATACAAGATAGAATCACTGCATCAGGTACTACTTACATACCTATATCTTGGTAATATAAATAATGCAATATCTTAAACTAAATAAACACTAATTAAACAAACAAAATGTTCATATAAATATGATGTTTGCTGCTTTTGCCAATGGGAATGGATATGAACTTGTTTCACATTCTCCGTCCAAGTAGTCGGAACAATCAAAAGGGAAGCAAATGGCACCTAGTTGCGACATGATGCAACAGGCTGACTTGACAGATGTAGCAGATGATGCTTACCTAAACGGATCAACTGTGGATAAGATGCAATGGTCTCGTACATACTTTGTTCGGCTTATTAATGGCAGTGCTCGTGGTTTATTTTTCCTGGAGTTCAAAAAATCCGTCTGTGCTTCTAAATAAGTGGCTTGTGTTGCATCGTTTTGTGGCTAATTTCATCAGTTTTACGTGGTAAAAGAGTTTATTCATCTGAGTTCATTCGTCTACAAAATATTTCAGTTTATGTGCCGCGATTCGGCGCCTAAAATGGCACGGGAGTCGGGACTCAGGGGAGGTTGTTGTTGTTGTTGTTTTGGTTTGGGGTTGGCTCTAGGCCTGCAAACTAATCCCGCTTGGTTGGGGACCTTCGTGCAAAACCCCGCAGTATCCAGCTACCCCAGCCAGCCTATGTCTTCCATGAAAGCCACAAGTCGACCGGGGTGTCTGCAGGCCGCTTATCCCTTAGTCGACTTTTACGACATGCGACGGGGAGAGATGCAGTGGGACTATTCTTATTAAGTACCGACCCCACACAGTACTACTACTCGACTCAGGGGAGGTAGCATGTTTTTAAAAAGTGTGAAACTCAAAGGGTTGTACATAATATTATTAATCTATCAACAATCTTTTATATACATACATAATAATATGCATATTAAAGTATTTATGTAGGTAGTATTCGCTTGTTTTATAGTTTATCATTATTTCTTTACAGCCTAATACAATGCCTCAAACTAATCCTGTTCGTCTGCATATACAAGGTGGGCCAAAAGTAATCACCTGATGTTCTTTGGCTGTCATTTTTTTTTTTAAAAGGAAAACATTGGTTCTAGTTATGGATTATGTTTATTTAATGAATTAGAATATTTTTCATTAAATCGAGAAAATGATATCGGTCAAGTGTCCGCCGTCAGAATTAATGACCATACGGGCTCGTTTTATGGCATTTTTCATCACTTGTGTCCATTGATTTTATAACCCTGTCGGGACAGATAGACCACTCCATATAACAAATTTGGTAACGTTGTAAATCGTAAAACCAACAGAGGGCGTTAATAATTTTTCTTGATGTTGTCGTAAAACAAACAGGTGGCGTTAATGTTTGTTAATACTTCTATACTAAGGGCGCTATCTAGTTGAAATACAACATGTATCTAGGTACCTTTAATTGTCACTAGGCTGTAGAATTACTGCTACTAGACAAAAGATGGCGCTTTCATTTATATTTATAAAGAACATTATTTATGTAAATTCCAAAATTTTTAATTATATTTGAATAATAAAATTATGACAATTTACAATTAAACTAACACTTCTTATCAAATTAAATAAAATAAAAAAAGTTTTGAAAATTATTTGGTATACGGAACAAAATATTATTATGATTGTAATTTCCTGTTTGTGCGCTTTTAATAGATAGATCCACACAGAGCACGGAATACCCCCGCGCGCGCGCGCGCGGTATTCCGTGCTCTGTGGATAGAACGTATTTATTTAGTTGAACAGTTAAACAAATACTCGTCACTCTTCATTCTAATAATGTCAGCATTGTATGTAAAAAAAAAAATATGAAAACTGCCTTAAAAAATTTATGAAATTAAAAAAATCGAACCCTAGAGTTGAAGGCGGTGCTAAAGAAGGCTACACAAATCACAAAGGATATCATCCACGCATGTTTTCTTTCATGTATCATTTTTGCTTGCTTTAGCACCGCCTTCAACTCTAGGGTTCGATTTTTTTTATTTCATACATTTTTGAAGGCGGTTTTTATATATTTTTTTAAATAGTTTTTTATTTCACAGTTTTTTTTGGAATTTTTTGCTATTAATGTACTCGGCGGAATCGCTCGACCTTCGGCCTCGCGATTCCGCCTCGCTTTCCAATCTGATCTCGACCAAATTAAAATGGAACCACGTCATGGTTATCCCCTTTCAAACAAAAAAAAAGAATTTTCAAAATCGGCCCACAATAATTGACGGAGTAATCGCGTAACAAACATCCAAAAAAAGAAAACATACCGTCGAATTGAGAATCTCCTAGGTCTAAAGTAAATTGCTCGTGATGACAAATTCAACGAGCCCAAACACGATGGGTTTATCATGTGTAGTTTAGGAGTTCCTATGGCCACCTTCCGTCTCCATCATCAGACCAGCTCGATGGTACTCGTACTCGTATTATAATATATTAAACGCATCTGGCCGGTCGGAAAAGATTTCAAATTTAGAATATTCATGAAACAAGGGTCCGAATATGAATGACAATATCGATTCATGTATTTCAATACAATGACAGAGAAAATTTCAAAATATTAGGTACCTATTCTACCTATTTAATACTTTTTAGTTCTAGTTTATTTTTTTTAAGTCGGTTTTATATTTTTAAAACAATATTACATAAAAAACAATAATCGAAATCGAATAATCGAAATCGGTTGAAGTGGTACAGAATTATTCGCCATGTGTCAAACTGCAAATTGCTGAAAAAGCCCACATCACAAAAGTTTTGCTGAAGGTAACCACACACCAATAGTATTTTGTTGCTTTTTCATAAACCGCTCAATCAATTTCAATAAAATTTCAATGGGAGCACCTCTGAAGTATGACCTACCAAACAAAAAAAGAATTTTCAAAATCAGCCCACAATTAACACGTTGAACGCCATACGACCCACCGGTGGGCCTAGCGTACTTTTCGGTTCGGGCCAAGCCAAACTCATTATATCCGTAATTTTCATCAACTTGAGATTTTCATCACAAAGTTTATAAAATGCGGTAATTTGTAAGGAAAATAAAAATTTGCGACTTTTACCGTCTAATTTTCGAGATATAGCAGAAGGCTCACGGGTGGATCGTGTGGCCTCCTATGAAGGATTTGTATTTTTCTGTTGGCTGGGGCCGCGGGGTCACGCCGCGGCCCACCCGTTGCGCGCGCGCCGCGGACGCAGCGATCAATCCCGGTCCGGCTGCGTCGACAATTGAGGATGTTTTACGCTTTTCTCGCCAAAAATGATTATTTTGAAGATTTCGAGTTAACACAAGAAGCGCTAACGCAGTTAGAAAACATCGAGATAGATCTTCTGAACCGTAGTTTCGGAATAGATTCTATGAAGACGTAGTTCAACCAACGAAAAGAAGATGCTGTCGAATTCTTTTGTCGGAGAGTGAGGATAGCGACTATGAAATGCATATAGAAAGACGGAAGAGAATGAAACACACTCTGGAAAGGAAAGAGGGATTGGCCAGAAAAGTGAGAAGAACATGTCACCAATGTTATGCAAAGAACGTACCAATAATGGGTAGCAAACAGGCTAAAACCAAGTCGAAAAAAGTATCCACTTATTGCCAAAGCAGCCCAACTAAACCATTCCTTTGTTTGCCTTGTTTTAACATGACTCACGGATAATTCTTTATTGTTTATGGTTAAACCCTTTGGGGTTAAGATGATTGATTATTTTAAATAATGAAGTGTCATAATGTTGTGATTGTTCAATTTCATAAATATTTTGTTTTGTTCAATTTCATAAATTATTTTCGTAATAAATAATGTCTTCTTATTTGGCAATGAAGAAAATTTTATGTTCATTTTTATTTTGACGAATATTTTCTTATTATTTTCTGGTTTTATTAATTCTATTAATACAAATATTATTTTCTACCTTATCGTTAAGAGCAGCCCTAGCATCGTTACAATTAACTTAATAAAAAACTACAAGTTTCTATTGGATTTGAAAACCACGCCGTCCGCTTCGACTACAAGGCCATGCGGCTCACTTCCATATTGGCTTTGTAGCTGCGCTCTGTGGCTTGTAGGAAGCGTTTACGTAGGCCCTCTCACGCGGCTCACCGGTGACCCCCATGCCCTGAATGGTTCAGTAAGGAAAGGCTCACCGGTGAGCGGTGAGCCCCGTGGCCCAAACGGAAATACTGGATTTTTCATGTGGCGTTGAACGTGTAAGATTGTAATTTCCTGTTTGCGGTTTTACTCCGGTCCACAGAATTTACAAACTCTTTGGTTGTACTTGGGTTGTACCTAGCTCCGCTTATTTGTTGTTATATCCGCTATAGTAACACATATTCTGTGAAAATTTCAACGGGCTTCCTATTACGGTTCAAGAGATACAGCCCTCGGATAGACAAACGGACGGACGGACAGACAGACTGCGGAGGCTTAGTAATAGGCTTCCGTACAGGGATACGGAAACCTAAAAATAAGGGGTGAAATAGGGGTGAAAGTTTTTGTATGGGGAATCCATGATTTCTCTAGGTAAGGATATGAAAATTTATTACCTAGTCTTTTGGCACAGATTACTCAATAGTTACTGCTTTTGGTAAGAAATAATGAATAATGGTCAGGAAGAGGAAGGGGGAGAGAAAAGAAGGGGGAGTGGGTGGGAGGTACGTTTGTCAGCCTGGGTAGCTCAGTGGTGCAGGCAACCCTGGGCGCGGTCAACACTTGGATGGGTGACCGCTCGACCATTTGAGGCTGACCGTGGTTCGGATTCCACGTAAAACTGTAGCACCCTTCCCTTCTTACCTTACTAGGGTTGGTACCACCGCACTGAATAAAACGTATGTCGAAACGGCTATGTAAATCAAAGAGATTTGATGTAAATAGTTTTTTCGTTTTTTTTCGTCCAGTTCAGTATAGCCGGCACGACATGTCCGACATCACGGATGTTGTAGGTGATGTATCCAACCATGTCAGTTTCCATAAAAAAAAGAAGAAGAGGAGGAGAGGTATGGAGGGAGGAAGGGTTAGTGAATGAGGGTAGGTGTGGGGGAGGGAGGTAGTAGAGGGAACGAGGAGGAATGGATATCGAGGGAGTGAGAGGTTGAAAGGGGGAAGGGGCGGGGTAAGAGGGGGTTGCGGACAGGATGAGGGGTAGTAGGGGAGGAATGGAATGCGAGGGTGATGGGAAGGAGGGGCGACATGAGGGGAGGAAGGGAAGTAGGGAGAGAGGGAGGGAATGGGCGAAAGGGAAGGTGGCAAAGAGGGGGTCCGTGAAGGGTGAGGGGAAGGAGGGGAGGAAGGCGGGATCGAGGAGAGAAGACCGGGAGAGAGGTGAGTGAGAGATGGGCGAGGAAGGAATCCCTTCCTTCCGTAGACGGAAAAAATAGTTCTGGACTCCGCACTTCATACTTCAATTATTACTAAAACGAGACACCGTGGTTATGGTAGTGTGCGTATCGCGTAATACAGGACCGACCATCTCAAGAGATCGCAGCGATATTGTGTCATCCTTTTTCCACGCGCAGTAATCCCGTATCGCTTGCCTGCACGCTCCACGCAAACATTTACGTGTTCCAAAACAAGGGAATGTCGCACGTAGTCGATCGATAAATTGCCGCTTGCTTCAACGGCTCAAAACTATGGAGGTGGCTTTTTACTTTTTATTATGAAAAACATTTATTGGATTTTTTTTCGTTTATTTGTGTAAGTAAACCTATGGACGATGAGTGAATTATTTTATAAAATATTCAAACGCATCAATATATAGAGATTTATTTGATATACAATGAATACAAAATTAAAATGCTAAACAAACTACTTACATAACTATATAAAATATTTCACTGAAATTTTGCCTGGGGATGGAGCTGAGTGTTCCCAGCATACTCGCTGCATTCCCACGCTGGATGGCGATGCTGACCCTCTGTTTGAGATAAACTCCTGAACGAGGGTCGCCCGATATAATTTTTAATTTTGAGCCTAAAGTGTGCACAAGATTTTTTACTTCCTTACTCCAGGGGCCTAAAGTTTCGACGGAGAAAGCCAAAAATTCGTAAGATTTTTTAATTTCTGAATATTTACTGTGTTTGTTCCGCGCGGCAGCCTCCGCGGCGGCACCAGGCATCTTACATGTTTGGCTCAAATATGAAGCTGCCATGGTGTCGACGCAGGTGGCGTCCCACACGAGAGACCTGCCCTTGGCCCATGGGATCAACGTCATCCCATCTGGGCGCTTACCGTCGTCTCTAAATAAACCGACTGGTTCCAGGATACAAGGAACATCGATGGAACTGAGTGCCATTTTTATTATGGAATTAAGCGTGGCGTGTCTAGAAAATCTCCCAGCACTTTTAGTGCAGCTCAGTCCATGACGTCCCTTCGAGTCGACGGCAGCGCCGCAGGCACAAACATGCGGTTGGCACACGTCGCAACCAAGCCGAAGAGCAACCGAGAGCCTCATGGTTGTATCATCGAGCAGTGTGCCTGTATGTGGAGATGGAACGACGTTTAGCCACTGACCAGATTCCGGGGTGGATACCGCGAAGATATATTCAGTTCTTCAGGTTTAGAGCGCGGCGGAGCGGCGGTGGAATTCTTGCCTTTTTTTGCGGTGCGGTGACAACGCATTTGTCAATTTTTTCCGAGTTTAGAGTTTAGACGTGTCATAAGTCACTTGCAACTAAAATCACCTAAAATTTGACAGATATGCTTAAATTAAGATTTTAAATAATTCGTTCATCTCCTGTCTTTCTTCCTCAAAATGACAATAATATAAATTGTAGCTTTAGTAGTGTGAAGTGGCTACTAGAAATAAAGCCAATATGTTACTACTAAACACAGACCAAGTCGAGTCGAACCCACAAACCGAGGGTTCCGCACAAATACGATGGGGGCGTGGCTTTGAAGTGGAACAAAAACATTGATTTTGAATAGACATGTATGCAAAAACGACACGAGCTGCCTCGACATGGTCCCTATTAGGTTACGGTTAATTTATAGAAGACGCGGAGCGTAGTGACGCATCTTCTATAAATTAACCCTGATAAATTTTTTTAAACCACCAAACTGGTTATAAAGATAATAACATTTCTCACCCCCACCCACCACCTCCCACTTCAAAGCCACACCCATAATGTAAATTAAGTTCATCTCAAGATTAATCTTGTGATACATAAATATATTACAAATTTAATTTTGCGGTCAACCTAAATAATAATTTCTCACTAACTATTTAAACGAGACCAGTTTTTCATATTTTCGTATTCCTCCCTTTGAAGTTAACTTTTTTGAACAACTTTGTCATATACCTTTCATAAAGCAAATAAATATTATATTTAAAATCTGTAAGAATCAAACAAGAACCAACCAAGAAAGAAACACGTAAATTTCTTGTGCACGTGAGTCCTTTTGCACAAATCGCAGACCAGGTCATGCTTGGAGTACCTGTGGGATGGCTCTGCCAAATATCAGCTTTTAAAAGGGAAATTATGTGAAAAGAGGAATTTGTTAAAAAGGATTGCATCCCCACACGCTGGACTTACCAACCTCTACCAACGCGTACCAACCTCTTCTGCAGATTTTACCTCTATAGAACCGGTACACTCTGGGACGCTCTCCCGTCTATATATTTCCCCCCCCCCCCCCCCCCCCCCCAAGTACAGTCTCAGGTCCTTCAAGAGGGGCGTGAATAGGCACCTGTCCCGCATACGACCAGATGTCCATGGGCGTCTTTAGACATCTTATGGGTGCTTCGGCGCCACATGTCGCGCTTTCAATAAAAAAAAAAAAAACACAAGCAAAAATCTGTAAATAAAAATTATGTTTAAGAGTTCTGGTATTTTGTTGATTTTATTGTAGCTTTTCCAATTGCCATCTAATATAGTAAGAAATATATATTATAAATTAATTCTTTTGGGAATCCGGTGATACCGTTTTCAAAGGTGGTGTACGTAAGAAAATATAATTTTAAAGAAGCCATCTCCACTTTATCCAAACACATTAAATGTATGAAGTAAAAATTTTTACTATTTCTTATAAAATATTGTATTTGAACAATATTTGAAGGGGTTTTCACTCTTGAAATATAATGCCAGATGCTCTCGTATGCTATGCAGAGGCTTGAAGCCGGCATTTGTGTAATATTGAAGACGCTGAAGCAACTGCTCTCGCGCTGGCGGTCGATGGCAGAATGAGCGGGCGATGCACGTATTATTTGAATTGCACGTATTTTTGGTGGGGCACGAATCGCACTGACATGCGGAATCTTAATATTTTTTATGATCGAAGCTTCCTTCCTCCCGAAAAAGATAGAGAATATAAGAGAAGCGATGGTTTATTATCAATTTTGCATTTAAATCAGATTTACTATTTTTTTATTTTATTCGTTGTCGTGTCGTCGTCGGTAAAATCTACAATTTTACAATTTTATATAAAATATCATTGACTTATATATTCTGTAAAGCTTATCACAAATACATTAAACCCACCCTCTTTTAATCTCTTTGGTATAACACCACCAGCAGCATCGTAGATGGAAAATATAGCCCTGGACTCAACTTTTTTTAATTCGGTGCCTGGACTCCCTACTTCATACTCAAAGACATTTTGTTCATACTTCAACTATTACTAAAACGAGACACCGCGATTATGGTAGTGTGCGTATCGCGTGAATACAGAACCGACCGTCTCAAGAGATCGCATCGATATTGTGTCATCCTTTTTCCACGCGCAGTAACCCGTATCGCTTGCCTGCACGCTCCACGCAAACATTTGCGTGTTCCAAAACAAGCGAACGTCGCGCGTCGATCGATAAATTACCGCAACGGCTAAAAACTATGGAGGTGGCTTTTTACTTTCGAGCGACTGTAAGGAGAAAGGAAGTATTGTGATCGTCCAAAATGTCGAAGTTGAGAATGCGACTGATTTTTTTTTTTTTTATTGAAACTGTCACGGTTGGCTACATCACCTACAACATCCGTGATGTCAGCCCATAACACCGGGTGAACTTGGTGCCACGTCAGTGCTTCCCTTCGGTCGTGCCGACTACACTGAACTGGACGGAAAACACAAACTATTTACATAGCCGTTTGGACCGACCTTTCATTCAGTGCGGTGGTACCAACCCGGGCGGGTTAAACCCTACCACCTAGTAATATAAGAAGGGGGTCATATCCCTTAGTCGCCTTTTACGACATACACGGGGAGAGATGCAGTGGGGCTATTCTTTTAAAGTACCGGCCCCACACAGTACAGATTTGGGCTATATATCTGTCAACGATCCCAAAAAAGTGGTTTTGAGAAACATGTATGTGTGTGTGTGTGTGTGTGTGTGTCCGTCCAGCGACCTTGTGCCTAAACTGCTCAACCGATTTCGTTCAAAATTCGTATTTAATAGTTTGAAATGATAATCTAGGGGTACCTTTTTTAGTTTTTTTTAATTAAAAAAAATAAGGGTAGCTGTTATACAAATTATTTCGTTGAGGTCGATTTTCTTATAAATGGCTAACGATTTTTATTATTATTATTATATTTAATCCATCGTGTTTGTTTCCGTTTTCAAAGGTGGTGAGGTAAAAAAATATAATTTTAAAGAAGGTATCTCCACTTTATCCTAACCGCACGCGCGTATTTGAATTGCACGCAGGTTTGGTTGGTGGGTATTTGGCAACTAAAAATATAATAAGAAATAGGCATGCCATCTATAGACAAATAGGACAACTTAACTTTGGTCTGACATCTATGATGCAGAAGCGGCGAAATTATACATTTTATCCGCCAAGCTCACGGACTGACAAAACATGAAAATATTTATTGGAAAAATTATGAAAACCTTAAAATACACTATTTTGAAATTTCTACTTAATATAAAATAATCTTTAAATTTAACTATGCTGTTCCCACTTAGCATCGTTCTATAATTAGCAGATTTAAAAATATAATAATTATTTAATTCAAATTCGATACTCCTGGCGCCATCTTAGGACATAATTGAAGACTAATTTCATGTTACCTTTAAAACATCGCTGACGGTACATCTGACTCCCCCTATAAAATCAATGCTTGTGTCAGAACTTCCGGCGATAGGTTATTTAAGTGCTTCAAGAGTCCGAGGATTGTTTACATAAACCCGGGACTTTAAGTAACCCCACAAAAAATAGACTGGAGCGGTCAAATCGGGTGATCTGGCTGAAGTCGGAAATCTTCGACGAAATTCACGCTGCGTCAATACCACAGGCGAATTATTGCGCAAAAAAATGGATTCAATTATTCCGCGTTCTTGAGGAGAATAGCGTTTCATGGCTTATTGACGTGTATTCTGCATCTGTTTACTTCACAAATGTCAAAACAGAATTTACATTTGCCGCCATTTTGAAAAGTTATAGCGTCGTCCAATAGAGTGATTACTTTTGGCCCACCTTGTACTTCTCCCACATCCCAAAGGTTAGTTAGAAAAGAACGCCTCGCGGCATTGAGCTCGCCTATTGTAACCAAATTTGTATAAATTTGGTGTCCAAGAAAGAATATATAAGGTGCTTCGTTATTTATGTCAAACATTTCGGGAGGGTTACGTAGACACTCAAATAAACACTTTACGTAAGAAAAAAACATATGTTTATAGGAGCATTACATGTTTTATTAAATTTCTCGAAAAGTAATGCTAAAACATATATTTTGTTTTTTGCGTAACATGTTCATTTGAGTGTGTGTGTAACCCTCCTGAAACATTTGACATGAATAACGAAGCACCTTTTATAAACATATACTCGCACATATATACAGAACAGAGCCTAAAAATTAGCACAATATTGCTGCGGTTGCCGTCGTTACTGGTCACACTCGGAACGTCGTCATGGGTGACTAGTCTACGAGAGCTGTAGGCCCTCGTAGCTGGCGGCGTCTGGCTCGGCGGAGGCGGCGCGGTTCCTCAGGTGCTGCAGCGTGTTGTGGAAGTGTCGGCTGATCTGTTCCTCCTCCTCAGACAGCTCCAGGTTCGCGAGCTCCTCCCGTATCTTCGTTATCACCTGCGCCAGCAATCACAGTTGGCAACTTTCAATGGGCACCAATGAATGACTGGGTTGTTACCACCGTACTGGATGTAAGATGGCCGCATAGCAGCCTCGGTTGTGTTCTGCTCTAGTCCAGTATAGCCAGCAATCCAGGTAAGTCTCCGGTATGGCACATACCTTCTCGGAGCGGAGGTGATATTGGCTGGTCGGAGCATGCGCTTTAGCCGCTCCAACACAGCCACCGATACCGGATTACATAAAAAAAACAAAAATATTACTCAGCACCAATAATGACGTTGATTAACACACCCGGGCCAACCTAAAAAAAACTACAACACTACACACACACTCGCACGTTGTACATATATCCATCCATACCCTCTCCTCCCATTTCATCCCAGATATCCACACACATACATATACATATCACACACGCTAAATCCCGACAATCGGGGTAAGCAGAGTAATCGGTGTTGTGCTGCAAGAACTCTGGTCAATTACAGCACAACACCAACCACCACGTTTCGCAAAGTATTCGAACAAGATTCAATCGATCAAGCAGCAAGTAAGGCATGAAGACCCACCTGCTGCATGACTCGGTGGAAGTACCGTGCCAAGGTGAGAGGTGGCGAGCCTGTCGCCCTTTAGCACGGCATCTTGTCCTTATCCCTTAGTCGCCTTGTACGACATGCATGGGGAGAGATGCAGTGGGGATATTCTTTTTAAGTACCGGCCCCACACGGTTCCACACACATGTACTGACTAAGTAGTGGGACCTGTAATTGGCCAGGCTATGTGCATATAATTTAGAACAATAATATGTAATTGCCTGCAGCCAGTTTAAATATTGGCTACATCAACTAACAAAATCTAAACATAAAAATTTTTGGGCCAATATCAGGGACTGCAGGCAATCCCGGGACGCTATTCCCAAACTGGACCTGCGACTCAGGAAGCGCCTGCTAAAGTTTCACAGGGGTCAACTCCGCACGGCGGTGGGACTTCTTACAGGTCACTGCCCACTCAACAGGCACTTGTTCATAATAGGTGTCACCGACATCCCCCTATGCAGAGGTTGCATGGCGGAGGACGAAACAGCCACCCACTTGCTCCTGGAGTGTCCGGTGGTGGCGGAAGAACAACTGCAGTTTCTTGGGAACGTGGGAACTGCCCATGGGGTGTGGAAGCGACCGAGAAGAGTGCTCCACTTCATGAAAGAGCTCGGGTGGCTGGAGTAGCACCACCCGAGCGCCAACGTACAACGGACCGTCTAGAGGTCTCAGTGCGGAGAATGGCCCACCCGCCTTCCCAAGAGGCTGGGCAGCAAACAACAACATGTAATTGGCTGTATGTTTCATAATAAATCATAAAATAATTCGTATAATTCATAAAAAAATACAAAAATCTGAAACCCCTGAACCAAAATGCTGGGCACGCCTGTGCCGGGGCCCATTGCGAATGGGAGAATGTTTCAATCGAGCACGAATCCAGTGAGCGACCACTATTGTTCTCTTACAGCGGGCTAAACGTTTCTGCTCGCGTTAACCCCTCGCCGGCCAGTCCGCGTTGACTACGACGCGGAGCGGAACTAGTCCCGCGCTCGACTTTCCTCTTCCTACCAAATAAAAGAGCCGCATACCAGGCCTCTCACACTCTATGTACTTGCGCGCGCTAACTACCTACCACCCGGCGGGCCGCCGGCGGTCTAATTCAGTGGAAATTCGTCAGCCGCGCGAAGCATACCTACACGCTCGCCCACGCTACTGCGCGCAGCTGCAAAGCAATAATGCACTTTACACTCGATCGTTTAGGTACATTTTCGCACGCAGCGATTGGCGACGTGAAGCATTAGGCTATTAAAGCCGTAGGTATGGAACTTTTTCTATGGAGTGATTTTTCTGTTTCGAAGTAACTATTAAGTAATCTGCGCGCGTACCATGTTGATGAGCTGGACGGTGACGTGCGGGTTGCCGCAGTGGCGGAAGTACGCGTAGCGGCCGAGCAGCTCGACCAGCAGCTGCGCCTGGATGCCGCCGTCCATGCACTGGCCGGCGACGCGCGCGCCGCGCCGCAGGCAGTCCAGCGCGCGGCTACCCTCGTTCAACGCCCACTGTGCAACATGTTGCTATTTTAACTAACGTGCTCACTTTCTCATTTTATGACGCCCTGGTAGTTTTTTTTTCCGAATATGCTTTTACGATTTTATTATGTGTTTTGATTACATACATTGTCGGTGTTGTGCTGCAAGTACTCTTGTAAATTACAGCACAACAACGACCAAGCAAAGTATTAGGACAAGACAACTATCGAGCAGCAAGTAAGGCGGGAAGACCCACCTGCTACATGACTCGGTGGAAGGACCGTGCCAAGGTGATAAGTGGCTAGCCTGTCGCCCTTATGCACGGCATCTTGTCCTTATCTCTTAGTCACCTTTAACGACATGCACGGGGAGATATGCAGTTGGACTATTCTCGTTAAGTACCGGCCCCACACTGTACAGTAACGGCCCCACACGGTACAGTAACGGCCCCACACGGTACAGTACCGGCCCCATTTATTACTGCAGTTGGACTATTATTTTTAAGTACCGGCCCCACACGGTACGGTAACGGCCCCACACGGTACAGTACCAGCCCTATACGTTACTGCAGTTGGACCATTATTTTTAAATACATGCCCCACACGGTACTGCAGTTGGACTATTATTTTTAAGTACCGGCCCCATACGGTACTGCAGTTGAACTATTATTTTTAAGTACCGCCCCACACGGTACGGTAATGGCCCCACACGGCACAGTACCAGCCCCATACGTTACTGCAGTTGGACTATTTTTTTTAAGTACTGACCCCACACGGTACTGCAGTTGGACTATTATTTTTAAATAAATGCCCCACACGGTACTGCAGTTTGAACTATTCTTTTTAATTACTGGCGCAACACGGTGAAGTACTGGCCCCACTCGCTAACCTTGGGAAATTAGTGGGGAAATTTAAAATCTAGTACTATAGGCAACACTACTTCAAAAATATAGTTCTAACATCAAGTCTTGATAGTACTTATGATGATTTCCATACACAACTTTGCCGATGATATGAGTCAGCTTACATTCTTGTATCAAATTCTACTACAAATCACCAAATCGTTCGATTTAATAGAAATTAAATTAGTGTCACATGGCCCTCCGTGCATTTCACGGTAACTCACCTGCCGGCCGTCGGAGCCTGCGGGCTTCCAGAAGAGATGAGCGCAGAGCGCGACGGCGCGACACTGGTCCGGCTTCTTGAGCAGCTTGCTCGCCGCGAGCGCGCACTGCGTCCTCATCGGCTCCGCGTTCTCAGCGCCTACCGCCCCCGCACCGGAACATCACAACAGTTAAAACAGACGAGCAATCGTAATACATATCGATATTTGACAAAGGCACAAGTGTACCGAGTGGGGCCGGTACTGTACCGTGTAGGGCCGGTACTTAAAAAGAATAGTTCAACCGAAGTACCATGTGGGGCCGTTACTTATTTGACACCTGATACATAAAATTTTTTTTTTATGAAATGTGACACGATTGGCTACATCACCTACAACATCCGTGATGTCAGCCCGTAACACCGGGTGAACTTCGTGCCACGTCAGTGCTTTCCTTCGGTCGTGGACAGAAAACACAAACCATTAACATAGACGTTTCGACCGACCTTTCATTCAGTGCGGTGGTATCATCCCGGGCGGGTTAAACCCTACCACCTAGTAATATAAGAAGGGAGTCATATCCCTTAGTCGCCTTTTACGACATACACAGGAAGAGATGCAGTGGGGCTATTCTTTTAAAGTACCGGCCCCACACGGTACTAACTCGGAGGAAATGTAAACACTCACCGAAGCAGGACATCTGCTCGAAGGTGCCGATGATGAGCGTGATGGCCGCCAGCTGCGCCTTCGAGTCGGACACCTCGTCCTCGTAGAGCGAGAACGCCTGCGAGAGGAACTCGTACGCGATCGTCTCGCGGTTCGCAAACTCTATCTCGCCGATAGCGAGCGCGCCTTGAAGGTACAACCTACGCAGGCGGAGAGAAGCAACCGTGTCATTTTAGAAAATGAGGTGATACATTGCGCTACATGCAGTAGATGGTGTTGTGCTCCAATTTAACAGTCATTTCAGTACAATACAGATCATTTTGTTTAAAAAAAATCCCTTGCTTAAAAAAAATATTTTATTTTGTCTTATATATATTTTTTTAATTTATTTATTTTGGCTCAAACAACAGAAATATGTCACAACATGTTAAAATACAAAAATTACTATAATTTACAAACATAGTTCCTAAACGTTTATACACTTCGTGGTTAATTTAGGGCAGTAAAATAACATTAAAAAAACTTAGAACAATAATTAGAACAAAAAAAAATTTTAATATAAAAAATAAAAACTAATAACAATAACTAGAAATATATAGGTGAATGACAGCAAAATTAAATTTACAAGCTAACAGTAACGAATGAAAAATGTATGTGTATTACATATGTTTGAAATTTTATTTTTGTTTGAAATTATATATTATGTCAAAATTGTTGATCCAGTGTATTTATATTGTAAAAAAAGTGCGTTTTTATTGGCAAAATCATAATTTTTTTATTTAAGTTGTTGCAAATGTATGTAAATATATGTTAAATTTCCATATAAAATAAAATATTATTTGTTTTTTATTATTTTACAGCCACTTGCGATCGGTCTTTCGACCATAAGCATGTTTTTTCAGTGTAATTTTGACTTATAGGTGTTGTGTGATGCAGTGATCAGCCACTTTCGGTATTACTAGTCCCATTTATTTAATTCCAGGACATTCGTGCCTTCTCAATCGAGTTACGTTATTTTTTAAAAGATTTTTTTATGGAAAGCGCGACATGTGGCATCATTTCACTTACGATTAGGTGACTTACGATGTCCATGGACATTCTGTGATGCACGGGGATTGCGAATGCCATGCCGGCCTGACAGGAGTTTTTTCACGCCCCTTTTGAAAAACCCCAGGCTGTACTTGGGAGGAAATAGATGAGCAGGGAGTGCGTTCTAATTTTCCCGAAGAAGGTGTGGAACTAAGCTTGCGATGGCTTCACCGAACATATCCGGGCCCATCGGCAGTAGAGGAGGGTGTTAATCGAGGTTGGGACTAGCGAGTGGTCACTCTAAATTTCCCGCGCATGCTTCACGTTTCGGCTCGCATCAAGCTCTCGTCAGCTAGTCTGCGTTGACTAGGACGCGGGGAAACCACCAGTCCCGCTCTCGACCTGCCTCTCTCTACCTATCCATATTCTGTAGGATGCTTCCAGTGACGTTTTCGAAGCTCTCTCCATATATGAGCTTAGCGTCGATCTTGGCAGCCCTAGATTCTTGAAGAGACTGTAGAGCGACTTCTCTGGTAGTCCTCTTGCTCCGACTTCCACAGCGAAGAGATCAGTCTAAAATAAAATAAAACAGAAAGCCCCTCACCTGAGCGGCAACTCCGCCAACTCCGCCTTAACAATTGTGCTGATGGTCTGGTGGCAGAACTGGAATATCTTCTGACACTTCTTCTCCCACATCTCGTCCTGCAACACGCAAGTTGAACAGAGACACTTCTGTCGTCAGCCTAGGATAGCTCAGCGGTGCGGCCGGTCGACTGTCGCTCGTGATCATATGCACACATGGGCGCGGTCAGTACTTGCATGCGTGACCGCTCGACCGTTGGGAGGCTGACCACGGTTCGGATTCCACGTAAAACTGTAGGTCCCTTCCCTTCCTACCTTACTATAGGTGGTAGGGTTTAACCCGCCCGGGTAGGTAACAACGCACTGAATGAATGGTCGGTCGAAACAGCTATGTAAATATTTTGTGTTTTCCGTCCGGTTCAGTGCAGCCGGCACGAGCAAAGGGAAGCATTGACATGGCACCTAGTTCACCAAGGTGTTATGGGCTGACATCACGGTTATAGTTGATGTAGCGAACTGAGTCAGTTTCCATAAAAATATCCTGGAGACACCGCTTGCTTTGGAAGCAGCACTGGTTCCAACTGACCGGGCAGAAGCATGTGAGGGCACTACTTTCTGGATACTCGCATATATTCACTTCCGAGATATTAAACCTAAACCGGAACGACATATAAGAGTCCTAATAAGGACCTTAACAGTACACTACAGACTGAACAAACACCTACACCGAATGGGCCTTAGAGACACACCAGTGTGCCGGTTCTGTATAAAAGAGGATGAAACCCCCATACACACACATCCTTTGTGAATGGGAAGTGCTCATTCACAGTAGAACTCGTATTCTTGGGAGTTATATTTTTAACACATAACAAGGCACTCAACTCTAAGAATATCACTCGGTTCATAGCAGACTTGGGGGTGAGCTCTAAACTCTTAGAAAGATCACAATAGATCTTCCTAGGTCGCAGTGACAGCATGGCGCAGCGGCCCTAACTCTCACATTTTAAATCATAATCATACTATAAAAAAACGAAGAAGGTTGCAATGGAGCGAATGGCCAAGCTTTGGCTCGCATCGAGCCCTCGTCAGGTTTTTTTTAATGTAATCTGGTATGGGTGGCTGAGTCGGAGGGGCCATAGCACATGCTCCGACCAGCCAATATCACCTCCGAGAAGGCAGGTGCCACACCGGAGACTTCCCTGGATCGCTGGCTATACTGGACTAGAGGAGAACACAACCCAGGCTGCTATGCGGCCATCTTACATCCAGTACGGTGGTGGTATCAATCCAGTCGGCTACAATTTGAGCCTACCACCTAGTAAGGGGCAAAGGGGACCTACAGTTTTACACCGGCTCCGAACGGTGAAGCACCAGGTGTATGGTATGCTATGTAAATGTTTTCGTCTGAAAAACTCATTGGTTCACGCCGACCGGATTCGAACCTCGGAGCTCTCGCATTAGAAGCCGATGCCCAAACCTTTCGGCCATCCGCCCTCAGGTATAGAGAAGCTCTAGGGCGTATATTGAAGGCATGTATGTCTTACCTCATCCTTCATCTGGCTGTACGTGAACGCGAGCGAGTACGCCTGGAACAGGAGTGGCGGCAGTGTGTGTTGGATGCGCTTCGCTCCGCCCGCTTGCAGCACCTGAGTACAGACAGTCACACACTTCAAGAGCTGCATTCTTTTTTTTTTATGTAAACTAACATGGATGGCTGTGTCGAGGGACCAATGGTACAGTCGACACAGCCAAAAATCCCTCTCCTCGCGAAACCACGCTGAGTAAGGCGCCATGCGAGCAGATTTGCGTGTTGCTAGGCTGTCTAGCCTGTTAATATGATGTTTGAAGACACCCAGGTTAAAGGATTCGGAAAACACACTCCGGGAGACAGTTACACACCCTAGCGGTGCGATAAAGAAACGATTTTGAGAACCGATGGGTTCTCAAGAGCCAACAAAAAAAGGATGCTCAGGTTCTCTGCGGCGAGTGTTGCGAAGATAGGTTGGATGAAGTTGGATGACTTGAAGCAAGTTCCTCCGAGCAGCGTCCATGATAGTACCTGCAGAACAGACTGAGTGACCCTACAAATCGTATGTGACTGAGAGACTCCAGCTCATTAGTCAGTTTCGGTTCTCCCACCAGACGGACGGCTCAGCGCTGTATTGAATCCATGAACGCCAACAGATACTGGGGGCTGCCTTCCCAAATGATGGATGATGTAGACACAAATATCTTGGCTGTTGCTGTAACTAGCCTACTCCAATTGGCAGCATGTTATATGAATGGTTTATACTTATGGAAGAGAACTATTGTATTTGTGATAAATTTGTGCATTAGTCTTTTTTTTATATATATATTTATCTTAATAGAACTTTAGCCGCCTTGCGATTATTCCAACCCCATATTACCTATTAGGCTGCAGTTAAACGACGCGAAATTTTTCGTGCGGCCGACGCGCGTTTACCGCGCGTTCGCTGCGCTCTCGTGTTCAGAAACGGCGAATGTGGACTTAATGTGTAGTACATTCATTAGTAATACAGGCACAACATTCAAATTCCTCGCAATCACGTAACCGCGCGGACGCTGCGAGGACGCCGCGCGGCCGCCGCGCGGTCTCGATGCCGCCACTCCACTACGCTGATAGGATGAACCCAAAATCGTCTACGTCTTTTGTTTTCTATTTTTTTGCATTGTCGGTACAAGTAATACGCAATTATAACTTTTGTCTTTTTACGCATAATGAACACGAGCGACTTTCAAGACAGACCTCGACCAACTGTATGAAAGAACCGTGAACCGATTTATTTTTTATTTTTTTTTATGGAAACTGACACGGTTGACTACATCACCTACAACTCCCGTGATGTCAGCCCATAACACCGGGTGATCTTGGTGCCACGTCAGCCTTCCCTTCGGTCGTGCCGACTACACTGAACTGGACGGAAAACACAAACTATTTACATAGCCGTTTCGACCGACCTTTCATTCAGTGCGGTGGTACCAACCCGGGCGGGTTAAACCTAGTAATATGAGAAGGGAGTCATATCGCATGTCGATGTCGCAGTGGCGTCATCGGTGGTGAGAATGCTACTTTAATTTTAAACCTAGTTGCTAAATAAATAGAGCTTATTTTGCTTTAACAACTGGTCCACAGATATGTGCACTCCACCAACTAAGTGAGGACGCCTTGTCGTGGCGTGGTGGCTTGCGAGTGTAAAGCTGTTTAACCTCTCATGACCAGAACTGGTGACTGACTCATGGAAGGGTAACGTAGCTAACATTTCACCAAGAGCTTCACCTGCGAGCATTGCAACGGGCGGCAAAGCCGCGGTCTACATCCAGCCCATCCTCACAAACCCAAAACCCAACCTTCACCAGCCTACCTGCCACACCCCAATCCCATCCTGACCTGTACTGCGGGGTGGTGTGTGACAGCCACTCCGTTCACGTCCGTCACCCGCGTGTTTGTGCCGTGCGTGGAGACCCGTGAGGGGGGAGAAGGGGATCCTGGTAGCTGAGCATCTCAGAGAGGTGCAACACGCTGCTTTGGCCCTAGATTCATCCCAAAACGGGAGGTCGCAGTGTAGCCGCACTGCGATCAATCGGCTGTGGTATCCCGTCGGAGGGCTGCTGGCTAGAACCCTCAGGGAGGCGCGACCGCAGTGGGCCGGCACGGTTTGGGGCTTTGCTGTGACTGCCTAGCCCACTCCGCTGCTGTCACTCACTCGTGGTCGGGTCACCCGGAGTGTGGACCGCTCGTACCTCTTGCTTCTGGGGGACGAGCCGTTCCGAGTTCTATACTCCCTGGTGAACCTGGTGCTAAGGCATCCCCTATTGCGGACTCGGTAGTGGGTGGGAAGCCAGGGGGCGAAGAAATAATACAATACATATGTCGGAAGCAACTAATAAACAGTCACATAGGAATAAAAAAGATAAAAAGATGTCGGAGACCCCGGTTACGTCCGTTGCGGTCCCGGCCAACACATCGGGCGCTATGCCCGTACCACCGGTAGCCGCTGCTAGCGCCTTCAACATGGGACGGCTAGCGGCAGCCATCGCTACAGAGCAAGCAGGACCCGACACTTGGGCGGAGACCGCTCGCTTGCGCAAGAAGAAACCGGCAAGTGCCAAGCGCCGCCAGCGACTGAAGAAGCAGGAGGCGCTGAAGCGCGGCCGGCTGGAACTAAGGAGGCAGGAGTCGGCTGGTCAAGCTGTTTCAGCTGCTTCAGCCACAGGGTCTGCCCTCCCTCCCACCCCCCAGAACACCCAGCTGTCATTAGCTCTCGGGCTGAAGTACGGCAGGGAGGGGCACACCACCCCCATTGGTCGGGGAGGTGGGAGACCACTGCCGGTGGCCCCCGGCACCAGCACAGGTGGCTTTACCACACCGTACAAGCGGAATCGGACCGACGAGGATCCATCACCGCGGGGGGGATCGAAGCGTCAACGGGATGGGGCAGGCCAACCCAGGCAGGTCTCGTACGCGGAGACGCTGAACTCCCACCTGAGGGTGGCGGTCACGACGGCCCCTTTCGCGGAATTCACTCCAGTACAGGCGGAACTTGTGAAGAAGACGCTCGAAAACAAATCGTTCCTCGCATCCATTACCCCCAACGCCGAAGGACTCCACTTACGTGGTATGCCATTTGTGGGGGATGGAGTGCTCAAACTGAACTGCGAGGACGATCGTACACTGCGGTGGCTGCAGCGCACAGTCGAGGAGACTGAATCCCTATGGGAGGGCTGTAAACTACAGGTGTGCAGGCAGGATCAGATCCCGCGCTTGGTCAGGGCGGCTCTGTTTGTGCCCGACTATGAGGGTGGTATGACGGAGCTGCAATTGGCCCTACAGAACCAAAATGCCTGGTACTGTATGCGCTCGTGGGAGCTCACCTTCCATGAACGCAGAGGTGACCCGCCAGGCATCTTCCTCTGTTTTGGAATCCCCCTCAGGGAGGTCCAAAAGGCTCTGGTGAGGAACAGAACGGTCTTTTACAAATTGGGTACTATTTACATCAGGTTCTTCGATGGGGGCAAGCTGAGCGATCAGCCGCCCAAATCAATGATGGACTATTTACCCAAGGGCAAAAGCACAGAACAGACAGACACTGACACAACAATGACGAAGGGGGAGGCAACCACTGCCGGGGAGACCATGGCAGAGGATGCCCTCCTCAACTCGCCGGCGCAAACACCTGACCCAGCTGCAGAAGAGGTGTTGCACCCGGACGAGCATACAATCCCAGTTCAAGGGTCGGACTCGGATACCGACACGGACGACACCATGGTGGAAGAAGACGCGGTTGGAACGCACCAAAAGACGGGTGGGGGGGGGGTAAAGGCCCATAGTTCCAATGGCGTCCAAACCCCACACATCAAATAGAACACAGGTAATACAAGCCAATCTTCAGCACAGCCAGGTGGCTACGGCCACCCTGCGCAGACAGCTGGAGACGAGCACGCGTACCATAGCCCTAATCCAAGAGCCGTGGATCAGGAGTGGCAAGGTATGCGGTCTCGGAAGCTTGGGAGGCACAATATTCCAAAATGTAAATGACAGTGGCCAAGGCCCAAGAACATGCATCTACGTGCCAAATTGTATAAAGGCTGAGATGATTACACAGTTCTGCTCCAGGGACCTAACATCCATCAGAGTCCGGGGGGAGACCAAGACAGAAGTACCGCAAGTGGTGGTAGCCTCAGCCTACCTGCCAATAGACGCTGCTGCTCCAACACAAGAACTGGTGGACCTGGTTGCCTTCTGTGAGGAAGGCAAACAACAAATCATCGTCGCAGCAGACACCAACGCACACCACAGGATCTGGGGGAGCTCCACCACAAACAAGAGAGGTGAGGATTTCTCAGACTTCCTATTTTGCACTACCCTAAACATCTTAAACACGGGAACAGAACCAACTTTTGTCACTTCCAGATGCCAGACAGTCATAGATGTCACATTAGCCTCAAACGAGACTGCTGAGCACATCTGTGGCTGGCACGTATCAGAAGATGCATCCTGCTCGGACCATAGATGGATCTGTTTCGACTTACATGTGAGCTTTCAGGGACCAGCACCCAGGAGGTTCCCAAGGAAAACGGACAAAGCCAAATTCCTTGGCGGTGTACGAGACAGAATAGGCAATGGCGAAGCACCAGGGCCCATAGAAACGACAGATGACATAGAATTGTGGGTAAATACCATCACCTCTACGCTCATCGAAAACTACCACCTATCCTGCCCGCTAAGGGAATGCTCTAGCACCACCGGCAAAAGCAAAAGTTGGTGGAGCCCTAAGCTGGAGCAACTCAAAAGGAAGGTAAGAAAACTCTTTAATAGGGCAAGAAACACACGAACGGATACAGACTGGGGGCTCTATAAGGCAGCACAGTCAGAGTACAACAAGGACATCAGGGCGCACAAAAGACGGTCGTGGAGAGGCTTCTGTGAAGGTATAAAAAGAACAAGTGAAGCAGCCAGAATCAAGAAGTTACTCTCTAACGACCGAAGGGGCACCCTGGGAAACCTGAAGAAGTCAGACGGGACATACACACAGGACGACTCGGAAACATGCGAGGTATTACTGGAAACCCACTTCCCAGGACTGTACCTTAGTCAGGACGCGGAATGGGGGGATCCGGAGCACAATGCCCCCATTGCATCAGAATGGACATCGGCCGAAAGAATAGTCACCGACAACAAGGTGAGATGGGCCGTAAACAGTTTCCAGACCTTCAAGGCAGCAGGCCTCGATGAGATCTTCCCGGGGCTCATGCAGTGGACCATAGACATCACAACTCCCATACTAGTCGACATATTTAGGGCGTGTCTTGCGCACAAATATGTCCCCAGACCATGGAGAGAGGTAAAAGTAGTGTTCCTTCCAAAGCCAGGCAAGGACGACTACACGCTGGCAAAATCGTACAGACCGATCAGCCTGACCTCCTTTCTCCTTAAAACCCTGGAAAGGCTCTGCGACAGGGAAATCAGAGACATAACTATAGTCAGAAATCCCCTTCACGCTAACCAGCACGCCTACACTCCAGGAAAATCAACAGAATCGGCACTTCACTGCGTATCAAAGATAGAAAGTGCCATAAGCAATAAAAACTCCACCCTAGGAACCTTCATTGACATAGAAGGCGCCTTTGACAAAACTACCTTCATCAGTATCAGAGCAGCCCTAGCTAGATTTGAAGTCGATCCAACAATCACAGACTGGATCGATAACATGCTCAAGCTTAGGGCCGTCCAATTCACTATTAAGGCCGTGACAAACGCCAACGACCTTGAGCATTCGGGAATTCTACATAATGTACCATGCGACTGCTAATTTCGCTTCGCACGTTCAAGTCACATTTAGCGTAGTTTGTCGCTATCAGCCTAAAGAGTTGATGGTTCGGGGTTCGAATCCCACTTTCGTATGTTTTTTTTTTTTGCTTTTTTATTATTTTAATTATTAAAATGATTGTGGCTTATGTAACTGATGCGTGATTCTAATTTTTTATTTTTTATTATTTTACCTAAATAACATTTTATTGTAATTTCTTCCAAATTATTTTAGTTCATGTACTTACCACTTTTTATAAACCTCTAAATAGACTATCGATGAAAACTAAAATAAAAATAGGTAGGTAGGTAATAGGTAGATAGGCATTTAGGTATGTATGGCAAATATCATAGCAACATAGGTACCGGCCGGCGCGCGCGGCGCGCGCGGCGGCAGCATGGCACGGTGCGGTGGGGTGCGGTGCGGTGCGGTAACTCAGTAGCAGCGTGCCACTCACGCATGCAAGCAAGCAATAACAAGCCGCTCCTCCGCGCCGCGCCGCCGCTCCTCCGCGCCGCGCCGCGCCGCCGCGTCGTCACCGCTCCGCGCCACCACAGTGCCGCCGCCGCCGCCGCCCCCGCTCCGCAGCGCGCCGCTGTTGCTAGGCTACTTTTATTTAGGCACGGTTCTATAGTCCTTGCATCTCAAGCGCAGACAGCGTTTACCAAACCCGTGACACTAGTCACATTTTCTATGAAGCGGCCGAAAATGTGTACCTACTGCTCACGTACGCGGGCGCCTTTGCGTGTATTGGTGCGACCTCGATAACTTGGGTACAGGGTTGGCACTCTTTATGAGAAGTTTGTAGTGGACAATATTATAAATTATATTTGACGTAATTTAAAAGGAAACATTTTTAATTATGACTATCTATGTATATGTACCACTTAACATTATTGGAGGGCAAGAAAAAAAGAAAAACATCAACTTATATGCACATGTTTTATTTTTACTCGCTAACTAAACGACAATTTTGCAGTGAAAGTTTCACTAAATTTTGGAAACTTTGCAATAGGTATTCCATTTTTATTATTTTTAAGCCGAATCGTATGTGAAGCTAAAGTGAAATTTTCAATGTATACTTGCCGCCATTTTGAACTTTTTAGTTACTGGACCGATTGCTTTCAAAATTGATATCTGGGTGTCTGTGTAGGCTCTGAATACGAATCTGTAATCAAAATTAAAAAAAAGTGGCCGCCATTTTGAACTTTTTAGTTACTGGACCGATTGCTTTCAAAATTGATATCTGGGTGTCTGTGTAGGCTCTGAATACGAATCTGTAATCAAAATAAAAAAAAGTGGCCGCCATTTTGAACTTTTCAGTTACTGGACCGATTGCTTTCAAAATTGATATCTGGGTGTCTGTGTAGGCTCTGAATACGAATCTGTAATCAAAATAAAAAAAAAGTGGCCGACATTTTGAACTTTTCAGTTACTGGACCGATTGCTTTCAAAATTGATATCTGGGTGGCTGTGTAGGCTCTGAATACGAATCTGTAATCAAAATAAAAAAAAGTGGCCGCCATTTTGAACTTTTTAGTTACTGGACCGATTGCTTTCAAAATTGATATCTGGGTGTCTGTGTAGGCTCTGAATACGAATCTGTAATCAAAATAAAAAAAGTGGCCGCCATTTTAAACTTTTCAGTTACTGGACCGATTGCTTTCAAAATCGATATCTGGGTGTCTGTGTGGGCTCGGAATACGAATCTGTAGTCAAAATTAAAAAAAAGTGGCCGCCATTTTGAACTTTTTAGTTACTGGACCGATTGATTTCAAAATTGATATCTGGGTGTCTGTGTAGGCTCTGAATACGAATCTGTAGTCAAAATTTAAAAAAAGTGGCCGCCATTTTGAACTTTTCAGTTACTGGACCAATTGCTTTCAAAATCGATGTCTGGGTGTCTGTGTGTGCTCTGAATACGAATCTGTAGTCAAAATTAAGTGGCCGCCATTTTAAACTTTTTAGTTACTGGACCGATTGATTTCAAAATTGATATCTGGGTGTCTGTGTAGGCTCTGAATACGAATCTGTAGTCAAAATTTAAAAAAAGTGGCCGCCATTTTGAACTTTTCAGTTACTGGACCAATTGCTTTCAAAATCGATGTCTGGGTGTCTGTGTGTGCTCTGAATACGAATCTGTAGTCAAAATTAAGTGGCCGCCATTTTAAACTTTTTAGTTACTGGACCGATTGCTTTCAAAATAGATATCTGCGTGTCTGTGTGGGCTCTAAATATGAATCTGTAGTCAAAACTAAAAAGTGCAAGATGGCGGCAACTATTTTTAAATTTTGAAAACGGATTCGTATTCAGAGCCCATACAGATACCCAGATATCAATTTTGAAAGCAATCGGTCCAGTAACTAAAAAGTTCAAAATGGCGGCCACTTTTTTTTAATGTTCACTACAGATTCGTATTCAGAGCCCACGCAGACACCCAGATATCGATTTTGAAAGCAATCGGTCCAGTAACTAAAAAGTTCAAAATGGCGGCCACTTTTTTTAAATTTTGACAACGGATTCGTATTCAGAGTCCACACAGACACCCAGATATCGACTTTGAAAGCAATCGGTCCAGTAACTAAAAAGTTCAAAATGGCGGCCACTTTTTTTAAATTTTGACAACGGATTCGTATTCAGAGCCCACACAGACACCCAGATATTGATTTTGAAAGCAATCGGTCGAATAACTAAAAAGGTCAAAATGGCGGCAACTTTTTTTAAATATTCACTACATATTTGTATTCAGAGTCCACACAAACACCCAGATATCGATTTTGAAATCAATCGGTCCAGTAATTAAAAAGTTCAAAATGGCGGCAACCTTTTTTAAATGTTCACTACAGATTCGTATTCAGAGCCCACACAGACACCCAGATATCGATTTTGAAAGCAATCGGTCCAGTAACTAAGAAGTTCAAAATGGCAGCCGCTTTTTTTAAATTTTGACAACGGATTCGTATTCAGAGTCCACACAGACACCCAGATATCGACTTTGAAAGCAATCGGTCCAGTAACTAAAAAGTTCAAAATGGCGGCCACTTTTTTTAAATTTTGACAACGGATTCGTATTCAGAGCCCACACAGACACCCAGATATTGATTTTGAAAGCAATCGGTCCAGTAACTAAAAAGTTCAAAATGGCGGCCACTTTTTTTTAATGTTCACTACAGATTCGTATTCAGAGCCCACGCAGACACCCAGATATCGATTTTGAAAGCAATCGGTCCAGTAACTAAAAAGTTCAAAATGGCGGCCACTTTTTTTAAATTTTGACAACGGATTCGTATTCAGAGTCCACACAGACACCCAGATATCGACTTTGAAAGCAATCGGTCCAGTAACTAAAAAGTTCAAAATGGCGGCCACTTTTTTTAAATTTTGACAACGGATTCGTATTCAGAGCCCACACAGACACCCAGATATTGATTTTGAAAGCAATCGGTCGAATAACTAAAAAGGTCAAAATGGCGGCAACTTTTTTTAAATATTCACTACATATTTGTATTCAGAGTCCACACAAACACCCAGATATCGATTTTGAAATCAATCGGTCCAGTAATTAAAAAGTTCAAAATGGCGGCAACTTTTTTTAAATGTTCACTACAGATTCGTATTCAGAGCCCACACAGACACCCAGATATCGATTTTGAAAGCAATCGGTCCAGTAACTAAGAAGTTCAAAATGGCAGCCGCTTTTTTTAAATTTTGACAACGGATTCGTATTCAGAGTCCACACAGACACCCAGATATCGACTTTGAAAGCAATCGGTCCAGTAACTAAAAAGTTCAAAATGGCGGCCACTTTTTTAAATTTTGACAACGGATTCGTATTCAGAGTCCACACAGACACCCAGAGATCGACTTTGAAAGCAATCGGTCCAGTAACTAAAAAGTTCAAAATGGCGGCCACTTTTTTTAAATTTTGACAACGGATTCGTATTCAGAGCCCACACAGACACCCAGATATCGACTTTGAAAGCAATCGGTCCAGTAACTAAAAAGTTCAAAATGGCGGCCACTTTTTTTAAATTTTGACAACGGATTCGTATTCAGAGCCCACACAGACACCCAGATATCGACTTTGAAAGCAATCGGTCCAGTAACTAAAAAGTTCAAAATGGCAGCCGCTTTTTTTAAATTTTGACAACGGATTCGTATTCAGAGCCCACACAGACACCCAGATATCGACTTTGAAAGCAATCGGTCCAGTAACTAAAAAGTTCAAAATGGCGGCCACTTTTTTTAAATTTTGACAACGGATTCGTATTCAGAGCCCACACAGACACCCAGATATCGACTTTGAAAGCAATCGGTCCAGTAACTAAAAAGTTCAAAATGGCGGCCACTTTTTTTAAATTTTGACAACGGATTCGTATTCAGAGCCCACACAGACACCCAGATATCGACTTTGAAAGCAATCGGTCCAGTAACTAAAAAGTTCAAAATGGCGGCCACTTTTTTTAAATGTTCATATGATTAAGATTCGCTCCGGTGAAGGAAAACACCGTGAGGAAACCTGTGCACAGCAGTACATATAAAATTGTTGTGGACACCGCTTCCAATCCAGCTTGTCACGTGGAAATGTATAACAATTCCCTTCCATGTTCATGGGAAAGGCTTGCGCTCAGTAGTAGGACATTAAAATTGACTCAAGAAGAAGAATAAGAAACCAAATTGATATCTGATTTGTGTAACATAAATTTCATTATTTCACATAAGAATGAAAATTTCACAGTAATTTTGCAGAAAGTGCAAAATTTCACTGCAAAATTTCAAGTGAAATTTTTGTGCAAAATTGCGCCTTGCATCTCTAAGTAAGTGCGAACAAGGAGGTTTGAAGTCCACCGCGCGCGCGGGCGCGGCCGGCCCGATCGTTGTTCTGTGCTGTGAGTGCGAAAGAACCGCGCGCGTACGTGTAAGTAGCTACTACTCCCTCTCGAAGGTGCGCTCGCTCTCCTCTCGACAGTCGGTGCCAGCCTGACTAGCCGTCCGCCAGAAGTCGACCAGACAGCGCTCGCGGGCTGCGGGGCGCGGGGGGAAGCAAACTCGCTTCGAGGCGGAGCGTCGCTTCTATACGCCAGTATTATAAGTATTCTATGGTTATACCACAGTACCTATTAGTTATTCTGTGGTTATACCAACGAAAGCCATGCATATAACGCCCCGTCAAGTTACGTACCGGAGCGTATACTGATAGATACCACAGAAGAGAGATATTACTGATACGGTCGTACTGTATACTGGTACGGAAAATGACACGGTGGCAACATCACCTACAATACAACATCCGAGATGTCAGCTCGTAACAACTGGTGAAGTAGGTGCTATGTCAGTGCTTTTCTTCGGTCGTACCGGCTTCACTGAACTGGACGGAAAAAAAGAAGGGAGTCATATCCCGAAATAGTTTGTATTTTCCGTCCAGTTTAGTGTAGCCGGCACGACCAAAGGGAAGCACTGACATGGCACCTAAGTTCCCCGGTGTTATGGGCTGACATCACGGATGTTATAGGTGATATAGCAAACTGTGTCAGTTTACATAAAAAAATCCCTCAGTCGCCTTTTACGACATGCACGGGGAGAGATGCAGTGGGGCTATTATTTTAAATTACCATCCCACACGGTACAAATATACCTAACCACCTATCTTTTTTCCATTCGATCCAAACACAGAAGACAGAAATGACGACCGACACGCGGGCGCAGCAGGGCAGGAGCGAGCAAGCGAGCCCGGAACTAAAATTGTATCTAGTATTGAAGTGCCTGCTAAATTGACGAAGGCAAAAATTTTACCCTTCCGACTGAAGAATTACGTCAATAATTTCATGTAGGCGTTTTTTGTTTTTTATTTTTATCTCCTTTCGTGGATAAAATAATAAAAAAAATTGAATAGAGTTTTCTCAGAGCTTTGTGACCTTTGAATCGGTGGTATTGTAAAATTGTAATAATACACACATACTCAGATTTTAAAAAATTCATGCTTTTTTTATATATTTTTAATTTTATGTTTATTACTTACTTTTACTCATTATTAAAAAAACCAGCAATGCACTTTGTTGGTAAGGAACCAAAATATAGGTTGGTATTTTTTTAATTTTCTGAATGTGTGTCAATTGGTCAGTTTTGGACCTTCTTTGTCGCACTTTTTGCATGTTTTGCGTATTTGGCGTTTGTCACCGCCTTAACAACACAACGAGGGGGGTGGTAGCTAGAGGCTGCCCCCAAGGCGGCGTACTGTCGCCCCTACTCTGGAACTTAGTAGTCGATGATCTTATCAGGCAACTGAACGAGAGTGGCTACTACACGATAGGATACGCAGACGACCTGGCAATCCTAATAAATGGATTATTTGAGGGAACCCTGTGCAATATGACTCAGGGCGCCCTGAGGATTGTCGAAAAATGGTGTAAGGACTATTCGCTTAATGTTAACCCCGGCAAAACAGAGATGGTCCTCTTCACCAACAGAAGGAGACTGGGCGCTATGCAGCTGCCCAGACTGTTCAACACACAACTGACTCTATCGCCAGAGGTAAAGTATCTAGGTGTAATCCTAGACTCCAAGCTAAACTGGTCGAAACATCTGGAACACAAGCTAAAGAAGGCGAGCATATCCTTCTGGCAATGCCAGAGGCTCATGGGTAAATCATGGGGTCTCCGGCCAAAGATTTCTCTCTGGTTATATACAGCAGTCATCAGACCTACGGTAACATATGGTGCAGTAGTCTGGTGGCCCAGGACAAAGCTGAGCACAGGAGTCGAGAAGCTACAGCGACTCCAAAGACTGGCGTGCGTGGCAACAACAGGATGCATGCGCACAACACCGACTACAGCTATGGAGGTAATACTATCTTTAGTACCGCTAGACCTGTACGTACAACAGGAGGCTGCGTCTGCGGCGGTGAGACTCAGAACTCTGGGACTCTGGCACAATAACGCCACACTGCCACACACAAAGCTCCTTCAGAAGGTAACAGCGGAGATACCGCTACTGGCAGCCTGCTGTGACCGTATACCCAAACTGTACGTATTTGAGAGATCATACACTATCAACCTGGCCGGAGAGGCCAAAGACCAATCAGAGGAGCTACGCATATATACCGATGGCTCCAAGACGAAGACAGGTACAGGCGCTGCAGCGCACTCCCTGGACCTAAACATCAACAGGTACACTTACCTTGGACAACATAACTCAATATTCCAGGCAGAATGTGTCGGGATCATTGAAGCAGCTACAATAGTGGCCCAGCGCAACATGGAGGGACAGAGCATCAAGATACTGTCGGACAGCGCCTCAGTACTAGCGGCGCTGAACGGCAGTATAATGAGCTCAGGACTAATCCGTCAATGTCACCTCGCGCTGGAGACCATTGCTACAAGAAACAAGGTAACGCTACAGTGGATAAAGGGCCACAGCGGATCCCGGGGGAACGATGCTGCTGACGAACTCGCGAAGAGGGGATCCAGCAGCAAACCTGAAGGACCCGAACCTCTAGTACCACTACCACACAACCAACTGAAAAGTTTTTTTTTTTTTTTTTTCTGATATAGCCATCTGCCATCGGAATTCTACCATAAGCAGATTATTTGTTGTTTGGGGTATGGCGTTTGAGGTGGGCCATCCATTGACGGCTCTCCCTTTTGGTTGTTAGTGTCGAACATCTAGGGTCAACACTTGGTGTCGTTTCAGCCTTCCAGGGCCGGTGTGGTCCAGGAGTGCCGTGGCCAGAATATTTGGGTGATTTTTTAGCCTCGTCTTGTATCTGGTACAATTCGACTGGATCTCAGCTTTTACGCTCGGCACTTTGAGATGCTCGTGTATGTCATCGTTTTTAGAGAACCATGGTGCGTTTGATATGTTTCGAAGCACTTTGTTTTGGAATCTCTGCAAGATCTCAATGTTACTGTTGCTTGCAGTGCCCCACAACTGTATGCCATATGTCCACACCGGCTTGATGACCGCTTTGTAGATGAGGAGTTTGTTGGATGTGCTCAGTTTAGAGGCTCTGCCCATCAGCCAGTGCAGTTTGTTGAGCCGTAGGTTCAGTTCCTGTCTTTTGCACCTGATGTGCTCTTTGAAAGTCTGCCTCCTATCTAAGTGCATTCCCAGATAACGCACGGAGCTAGTGTGTGGTAGGGTTTCGCTTCCAAGTTTCACAGGAGGACAGTCGCCGACTCGAAGTGAAAATGTGATGTGGTGAGACTTGGGTGCGCTGACTCGGATCCGCCATTTTTCAAGCCATATGTCCACTTTGTCCAGGTGAGACTGGAGTATACTGGACGCCATTGCTGCGCTAGAATGGCTAGCAAGGGCCGCCATGTCGTCTGCGTAAGTGGCTGATGTCACATTGTCAGTCTCAGGCATATCTGCCGTAAAAATGGTGTATAGAATCGGACCCAGCACAGATCCCTGCGGAACTCCTGCTAGAATGTCGTGGAAGCAAGAGTAGTCTTCTCCAACCTTCACTTGAAAGATTCGGTTTTCCAGGTAGGATCTCAGGACTTGGTATATTGTGTGTGGTAAGAGTTTTTTAAGTTTATACAACAGTCCTTTATGCCACACTCTGTCGAAGGCCTGTTGTACATCAAGAAAAGCTGCTGAGCAGTACTGTTTGGCCTCGAATGATCTGTGCACCTTATCAGTGATCCTGTGTACTTGCTCGAATGTTCCGTGCTGTGGTCTGAATCCAAACTGATGATTTGGGATAATGTTAGCAGATTTCATAATTGGGCTCAATCTTCTTAGAAGTACAACTTCAAGCACTTTCGATGTTACTGGTAAGAGGCTTATTGGTCTGTATGATGACACCTGGTTGGGAGCCTTACCTGGTTTTGGGACCATAGTTATGTGAGAGACCCTCCATATTTCTGGGAAGCAAGCCAATCTCATAATGCTATTAAAGAGAATTGCTAGTAGCACATAGCCTTTCTTTGGAAGCTCTTTTAGCACTTTTGGGGTTATGAGGTCGTGCCCGGGAGCTTTCTTTTCGTCCAAGTGCCTAATGATGGTGTAGATTTCTCTCGGTGTGGATGGCTTAAGAGGTAGACTGAGCTGCAGGTCACTCCCTATATATTCGTCCAATAATTCTTCAAAGTCTTGCTGGCCTTCATTTGGGCTGAATGCGTCTTTGAGAAAGGATCCAAATGCGTCGGCCTTTTCTTTGGTTGTTTTAGCCCAGGTGTTGTCAGGGAGATGTATGGGAGGAGAAGTCGTTGGAGGCTGCTTCAAGTGCTTGGTAAACTTCCACAGTGAGTAGTTGTCCTTTGGAGTGGCAGACAAGGACTCTATTTTCTGCTGCATTGTTTCATCGTCTATCCGCTGCAGGAGTTCTCTGAGTTCAGTGGCTTTCCTGTTTAGTATAGCTTTGTCTTTGGGATATCGGTAAGTCTGCCAGATTCGCCTGAGCCTGCGCTTCTCGAGTACTAGTTCCTTAACCTCGAGCGGGTAATTTCGCCCTTTATAGTGTTTTCTTTTCAGTGTTGGGGTCGATTTCCACGCTGAGATTTGAATTAGTTTGGTGAAGTTCTCAACGGCCTCGTTGACCTCGATGGCCGTTTTAAGCCGAATTTTAAGGTCGATATGTTGGTCAACATACTCCCCGAATGCTTGCCAGTCTGTGTCTTTATTGTGAAGGGTTGGCCTTGTTGGTGGTTCTATAATCGTGGTGCTCACAGTGGCTATTATGGGTGAGTGATCAGAGGAGCTATCGAGGCAGCTTTCTATAGTTGAGTATATATTTCCGATTCCCTTGAGTATGAAAAAGTCCAATAGGTCTGGCAATTTATTGATGTCAGCAGGCCAGTAGGTCGGCTCAGCGGTAGATAGTATATTCATTTGGTTATTCTCAATACTTTTCATCAGCTCTCGACCTCTGGTGAGAGTTAGTCTCGAGCCCCAGTTGATGTGTTTTGAATTCCAGTCGCCACCCACTATAAATCTGCGGCCCAGTGTGTGAAAGTATTCATCAAACATGGTAACCTTAATTTTGTGTTTTGGCGGGCAGTAGATCGCAGATATAGTTATTTGTCCGTTCCAGTTCTCAATCGCGATTGATGCAGCTTGAATGTGCGCTGTTTTGTACTCTGGCAGACAGCAGTGCTTGATCGAGTTGCTTATAATGATAGCTGAACCTGCATGAGCAGTCCCATCTGGATGGTGAGTCGCGTATGTGGAAAATCCAGGAAAGACTGAAAAGTTGGATACACAAACGTACGTATCGACCACACATAGACAGATGGGCAGCGGGCAGTGACTGCAGACAGGCGAGGGATGCAATGGCTAAGCCGGACCTCCGTCTCGCCAAGACGCTGCTCCGTGTCCATAGATCAAAACTACGCATAGTGATAGGTATGCTTACTGGTCACTGTACACTTAACAGACACCTCTATGTAATCGGAGTAACGGACAGTCCACTGTGCAGAGCATGCCTGCAGGCGGACGAGACACCCACCCACGTGCTGCTGGAGTGCGAGGAGTTGGCAGACATAAGGGCGAAGGAGCTGGGAGGCCCTACTACACTTCGAGAGGCGTGCCAGGACCCAAGGAGAGTGTGCCGCCTCCTGGAAGAACTCGGCTGGCTGGATTAAGGCCGTAGGACGCGCAAAAGGCCCGCATGGAAGCGGGCTTAGGCGCGGAAAACGAGTCCACCACAACAACAACAACAACAACAGATATGTGCACTCGGACGCCGCACAGCCACCTGTGCTGTGCGCGGAGAACGCGCGGCGGCCGCACGAAATAATACGTGTCAAATAAACGCGCCCTGACACTATTCTTACACATACTGAGTATGTAGTACCTTGCGGGCGGCGCTGAGTATGAGGTACTGGCGGTCGGCGGAGTCGGAGCGCAGGTGGTGCACGAGCCTCGCCATCAGCCCCTGCTCCTCCACCAGCTCCTCGCAGTCCGGCTCCTCGCTGGGGCCGTCCGGCTGGTCCACTATCAGCACCTCCAGCATTCCCAGCACTGCCTCCACCTACCGAAAAGCAAGAATTCAGTCCTGGTTACAATAAGATGTGGCTTTCATACAAACCGAATTATTCCACGCGCCGAAATAAAGGTACAGTAACGGGCTTGCCGCGGGTAAAAGTTAGTAAAAATAATAAAATATATTTAATTTACTGTGTACTGTAAGGGATATGACTCCCTTCTTATATTACTAGGTGGTAGGGTTTAACCCGCACGAGTTGGTACCACCGCACTGAATGAAAGGTCGGTCGAAACGGCTATGTAAATAGTTTGTGTTTTCCATCCAGTTCAGTGTAGCCGGCACGACCGAAGAGAATCACTGACGTGGCACCAAGTTCATCCGGTGTTATGGGCTGACATCACGGATGTTGTAGGTGAGGTAGCCAACCGTGTCAGTATCCATAAAAAAAAAAAAAAAAAAAACTGTTACTGTGTAATGTGTACTGTGTACTGCACAGTGTGGGGCCGGTACTTAATAAGAATAGTCCTACTGCATCTCTCCCCGCGCATGTTGTAAAAGGCGACTAAGGGATAAGTACAAGATTCCATGCATAAGGACGACAGGCCAGCCACCTCTCACCTTGGCACTGTCTTTCCACCGAGTCATGCAGCGGGTTTTCCTTCGTGCCTTACTTGCTGCCTGATTCTCTTGCCCGAATACTTTGCTAATAGTGGTGGTCGGTGTTGTGCTGTAATTTACCAGAGTACTTGCAGCACAACACCGTTTACTCTGCTTACCCCGATTATCGGGATACAGCGTGTGGCGTGTGTATATTTAATTTAATTTCATCGAACCCACCTCCTCCGGTGTAGAAATGAGCGTGCCGTTCTCCAACGCGCCGCTGACGAGGAAGACGGCGAGCGCCTTGCGGCCCGCGTAGTCGAGCTGCCGTATCAGCGGCGCGTAGTTAGTGAGCCGCACGAGAGACAGTATGTCCTGGTGATGCTCCGCGGGAAGCTTCAGCAGCCTCATCAGCTCCTTCCACACGCCCGTGTTCTGCTCTAGGTGCGTCTTGCCGCTGCAGAAACAACACATTTTATTTATTTATTTTAGACAGGCAGCCTAGGCTGATACGTCTAAATCCCGTCGTCATCGTCTAAGCCCCACACGGTACAGTACCGGCCCCACACGGTACAGTACAGGCCCCACACGGTACAGTACCGGCCCCGCACGGTACAGTACCGGCCCCGCACGGTACAGTACCGGACCCGCACGGTACAATACCGGCCCCGCACAGTACAGTACCGGCCCCACACAGTATAAATTATTTTTAGGGCTATTAACAATAATTTGTTAATACACACGCACACACACACCACACGCCGTATCCTAACAATCGGGATAAGGAGAGCAATCGGTGTTGTGCCAGCTGACCTCTGCTTGTGGATGTCGGTGCAGATGACGGCGGTGTGCGCCAGCACTCGGTCCACGTACTGCAGCTTGTCCGGGTGGCAGCGCTGAGCCAGCTTCAGCAGAGCGACCTGCAGCGAGATCGTGTCCTCGGCAGCCATGTCTGTGCGACTCTGTAAATAACAGAATTTATTGTATTTATTTTAGACAGGCAGTCCTTGGCTGTTAAGTTTAAATCTAGTAAAAAAATTTTTTTTGTTATTGTGTTGGGTGTGTGTATAAATTGTGTAGCCGACGCGACCGAAGGGAAGCTATACTGACACGAACCTTGCTCCGGCAGGAACAGTGTGATATGGGCTGACATTGCCGGTGTAGCAGACAAATCAGCACATGCGTGTCTAGGCAGTGGCAAACATTTTTGTAAAGTAGACTAAGTGTACATTGAAAAAATTTCCAGTGAAGTTTCTTGTCAGTTCTTCTTCGCTGTGATAATCGAACTGGCGGAATGTTACAATGTAAATATGACAAATCTGAGAGCAGTGTACTGCCATACATATACATACATACATATCACACACGCTGAATCCCGACAATCGGGGTAAGAGAGTAATCGGTGTTGTGCTGCAAGAATTCTGGTAAATTACAGTACAACACCGATTACTGCCAATAGATGCTAAATAAACAACAATAAACAACAACAGTGACCATCAATGTTAGGTCCCAAAAAAATACACATAATAGGCACACAGCGGAGACCCCCTGTAGATAACAACAATGGCGAGCGCGGACCTGCGTGATGGCCGCGACCTGGTCGGAGAACACCTCGAACAGCTGCACGTCCTGCTCCTGGCCGTCCTCCGTCACCACGCCCAGGTTCACCGTGCCTTCGTTTCTCTACAACAAAAAACAGTAGAAATATTATTATTTTATTAACGCTTTCGCCTGCGGCACATATCGCTGTGCGGCCGAGTCACACGATGTAACTTAACTAAAGTAACCTTTTTACTTACACGGCCCGGTAGCTTTTTCGTTTAGGTTTTCGCTGTAAACTATAAGAGATGATCTGTATACCAAATTGCTTTTTTTGTTTTCAACATTTTAGACTCAGCAATTTCGGAGGGGTGCGTTAAAATTAGCTATGGATTTTTTAATTATAAAAAATATATGTTTATTCCTTATAAGGAGCCCTTTTCATTGATATGTCACATGATGTACTTGAATTGTTTTTCTAATTTTTACCCAAAATTTAGTCACAAAATCCAAATTCGATTTTGGGACTCAATTTTCTGATCAAAGTCAAAGTCAAAACTTTTTATTTTGTCTTCATATTTAGTACACATAAGTAATTACAGTACATTCAATATTAAACAATCGTCAATTTCTTATTTCTAAATTAAAATAATGTCCATAGTACGAGTATATACATACAATAATGTATTTATTATATTAAAATTTTAAAGAAATTTAAATTGTAAAAGGTCTTTTCGTGTAGCCACTTCGTTAGTCCCGTTTTGAAATGTTTATTGTTTTCCAGGTTGCACAGTTCTTCTGGAAGTTTGTTATAAATGTTTATACTATTGAAGTGTACACCAGTTTTGTGTTTTTGTGTCTTATGTTTTATTTGCTGAATGTTTGACCTGTGCCTAGTGGAGTATCTGTGGTTCAGGCACTGGTATTCATTTGGTCTGTCTCTTACGTACATCGCAGTCTTCAGAACATAAACGTCGTACATGGTGAGGAGTTTTAGCCTTTTAAATATGGGCTCACAGTGAGCATCCCATGCAGCGTTCGTCATGATCCGAGCCGCTTTTTTCTGCAACCTGAACACCCTCACAGCCTCCCCCGAGTGACCCCAGAACTCTAATCCGTATGACATTATCGAGTAGAAGTACCCAGAGTAAGCACTCTTGAGGGTGTCCAAGTCGCAGCACTTTGACAGCGTCCTCAGACAGTAACATGCTTTGCTAAGCTTGTCACATACTTTGTCTATATGCTCAACCCATCGTAGGTGTTGGTCTACAGTGAAGCCTAAAAATACCGTGGATGCAGCAAATTCGATTATTTCATTGTTATATTTTATGAACATTTCATTGTCTTTTATGTTTTTACTTGTTATTGAAAAATTAACACAATGTGTTTTCCCACTATTCAGAATTAGACCATTTGCCGAAAACCATGCTCCGATTTCTTTTATAACTGTGTTAATTTTTTCTATTAGTTTAGTTCTACTTTCGTCAGTAACAATAACATTTGCATCGTCTGCATAGAGCACCACAAGGTATGACAACATAACTAATGTAGTGTACTTCGGAAAGTCGTTTATAAATATAATAAATAATAGCGGTGCTATTGTGATTTACGGTGATTTACGCTATACGTCCGTGATTAGACTCAGTAGTTTCGGAGAATGATTTAATGGTGGGATAATAATATATTAGTATTCCTTTTAAGGAGCCCTTTTCATTGATATGTCACATGATGCAACTGAAAATATTTTTATAAACTTTGAAATTTTTCCCCAAAAACCGAAATTCGTTCATTTACACTATACGTCCGTGATTGGGTCGTCAAACTTCTATATACGTACCAAATTTCAACTTTTTTGCTGTGACAAGACAAACAGGCAGACAGACAGACGAGAGAATGATCCTATAAAGTTCCGCTTTTTCCTCTTTTTGAGGTACGGAACACTAAACACACCTACCTGGCTGTACCCGGCGAGCCTCTCTATGAGGGCTATGATGATATTCTTGATGTTCACCCCGGGCTGCAGCTCCTCGCACGACTTGAGGAACGGCTGCAGGTTCGCCAGGTGAAACTCGTCCGGGAACACCTGCCGGCGAACACAGCGTTTGTACATTCCACTTTTATAATTTGTACATTCCACTTTTATAATTTGTACATTCCACTTTTATAATTTGTACATTCCACTTTTATAATTTCGTACATTCCACTTTTATAATTCATACATTCAACTTTAGTCATACGTACATTCCACTTTTATAATTCGTACATTCCACTTTTATAATTTGTACATTCCACTTTTATAGAATAGAATAGAATAGAAACTCTTTATTGCACACAAATTGAAGGAACAACAGTACACGACAAGAAACAAGAAATAATTTATAATTCGTACATTCCACTTTTATAATTTGTACATTCCACTTTTATAATTCGTACATTGCACTTTTATTACATTCCACTTTTATAATTTGTACATTCCACTTTTATAGAATAGAATAGAATAGAATAGAAACTCTTTATTGCACACAAATTGAAGGAACAACAGTACACGACAAGAAACAAGAAATAATTTATAATTCGTACATTCCACTTTTATAATTTGTACATTCCACTTTTATAATTCGTACATTGCACTTTTATTACATTCCACTTTTATAATTTGTACATTCCACTTTTATAATTTCGTATATTCTACTTTTATAATTCGTACCCACTTATATAATTCGTACATTCCACTTTTATAATTCGTACATTCCACTTTTATAATTGAACAATCAAAGGCTGACCGCGGTTAGGATTCCACGTAAAACTGTAGGTCCCTTCCCTTCTTACCTTACTAGAGGTGGTAGGGTTTGTCCCGCCCAGGTTGGTGCTACAGTACTGAATGAAACGTCGGTCGAATCGGCTGTGTAAGTAGTTCGTGTTTTCTGTCCAGTTCAGTAATAGCCGACATGAAATGAAGGAAAGGAGTGACATGGTACCTAGTCCAGCAGGTGTTATGGGCTGAAATAACGGATGTTGTAGATGATGCAGCCAACCGTGTCAGTCACCATAAAACAAAAACAAAAAACAAATCCAAAGAGGTTATGAAAACAAATTTGGAGAAATACAAAAAGAGAATCAACAAGCATTCGAACGAGCTACTAGCTCTACACCATCACCTGTATGATGCACTCCATGAGGTACTCCTGCGCGATGGCGTCCCTGCAGCTCACCACCTGCTCCAGGATGCCAGGCAGCAGCAGCCGCCGGTAGTCCTCCACCGTCACCGACTCCAGCTGCGACAGTCGCACCGGGTTCCTAGCTCTACACCGTCACCTGTATGATGCTCTCCATGAGGTACTCCTGCGCGATGGCGTCCCTGCAGCTCACCACCTGCTCCAGGATGCCAGGCAGCAGCAGCCGCCGGTAGTCCTCCACCGTCACCGACTCCAGCTGCGACAGTCGCACCGGGTTCCTAGCTCTACACCATCACCTGTATGATGCACTCCATGAGGTACTCCTGCGCGATGGCGTCCCTGCAGCTCACCACCTGCTCCAGGATGCCAGGCAGCAGAGCCGCCGGTAGTCCTCCACCGTCACCGACTCCAGCTGCGACAGTCGCACCGGGTTCCTAGCTCTACACCGTCACCTGTATGATGCTCTCCATGAGGTACTCCTGCGCGATGGCGTCCCTGCAGCTCACCACCTGCTCCAGGATGCCAGGCAGCAGCAGCCGCCGGTAGTCCTCCACCGTCACCGACTCCAGCTGCGACAGTCGCACCGGGTTCCTAGCTCTACACCATCACCTGTATGATGCACTCCATGAGGTACTCCTGCGCGATGGCGTCCCTGCAGCTCACCACCTGCTCCAGGATGCCAGGCAGCAGCAGCCGCCGGTAGTCCTCCACCGTCACCGACTCCAGCTGCGACAGTCGCACCAGGTTCCTAGCTCTACACCGTCACCTGTATGATGCACTCCATGAGGTACTCCTGCGCGATGGCGTCCCTGCAGCTCACCACCTGCTCCAGGATGCCAGGCAGCAGCAGCCGCCGGTAGTCCTCCACCGCCACCGACTCCAGCTGCGACAGTCGCACCGGGTGCCTAGCTCTACACCATCACCTGTATGATGCACTCCATGAGGTACTCCTGCGCGATGGCGTCCCTGCAGCTCACCACCTACTTCAGGATGCCAGGCAGCAGCAGCCGCCGGTAGTCCTCCACCGCCACCGACTCCAGCTGCGACAGTCGCACCGGGTGCCTAGCTCTACACCATCATCTGTATGATGCACTCCATGAGGTACTCCTGCGCGATGGCGTCCCTGCAGCTCACCACCTACTTCAGGATGCCAGGCAGCAGCAGCCGCCGGTAGTCCTCCACCGCCACCGACTCCAGCTGCGACAGTCGCACCGGGTGCCTAGCTCTACACCATCATCTGTATGATGCACTCCATGAGGTACTCCTGCGCGATGGCGTCCCTGTAGCTCACCACCTGCTCCAGGATGCCCGGCAGCAGCAGCCGCCGGTAGTCCTCCACCATCACCGACTCCAGCTGCGACAGTCGCACCGGGTTCCTAGCTCTACACCATCACCTGTATGATGCACTCCATGAGGTACTCCTGCGCGATGGCGTCCCTGCAGCTCACCACCTGCTCCAGGATGCCAGGCAGCAGCAGCCGCCGGTAGTCCTCCACCGTCACCGACTCCAGCTGCGACAGTCGCACCAAGTTCGTGCCAACCAGGATACGCAGCTCGGAGCGTTCGCGCTCCCGGCGCTCCTTCTCTCTGTTGGATAATATACATTTTAGATAGATAAGTAAATAGACAGAAATTCTTTATTGTACAATACCAAACAATAGAAATATACAATAAAAGACAAAGAAATAAGAGAACAATGCAGTGCAAAGGTGGCTTCCAGTCAAGCTTTAGGTGATGAGAGTAAGTGAAGAAGAATAAAAGCAAGGGTAGTGTAGGCATAAAAACAGGGAAGTAACAACACAATTTATACCGTGTGGGGTCGGTACTTAAAAAGAATAGCCCCACTGCATCTCTCCCCGTGGCATGTCGTAAAAGTCGACTAAGGGATAAGAAAATTCGTCAGCCTCGGTAGCTCAGTGGCGCGGTTGGTTAGTCAACTGTTATTAAGCAACGCTGAGCGCGGTCAGTGATTGGATGGGTGACCGCTCGACCGTTGGAGGCTGACCGTGGTTCGGATTCCACGTTAAACTGTAGATCCCTTCCCTTCTTACCTTACTAGGTGGTAGGGTTTATCCCGGCCGGGTTGGTACCACCGCACTGAACGAAACGTCGGTCGAAACGGCTATGTAAATAGCCGACATGAAATGAAGGGAAGCACTGACATGGCACCTAGTTCACCCTGTGTTATGGGCTGACATCACGGATGTTGTAGGTGATGTAGCCAACCGTGTCGAGTTCCATAAAAAAAAAAAAAAAAAACAATATAATAATAATTTAATATACCTACTTTTTTTTCAACTTCCCCCCCATTCTTTTTTGGAATCAACCCCCATGGCAAAAAAATCAAGTAATCAAGAATGAAGAGAGAATGAATTACCTGGAGTGTCCCTGATGCTGCATGCGGACCCACAGCTTGTTCATCTCGGCGAAGTTCATCAGGACAAAGTCGATGGCGTCCTTCACCTGACCACAGATTATTAACTCATACATATAACACATATACACGGTGTTGCAACCCCAACCGTGAAACCCGAAAGGGGGTGATTCTGTACGTGAAATAGAACAACTTTTGTTCTACGACTTTTTAATTTGAAGAAAAAAAATATTTTTTCTCCATACATTTTGAGAATAGGTATTTAAAATTTGTATGGAAAAAAAATTTTTTTTGTTAAAAAAAAAATTTTTTTCGCCACAGAACTTGTTTAGTTTCACATATAGAATATGCGAGACCCTTATGTCAGTTAAATATATATTACGGGGGCAACTGCAACACCGTGTATATGGGGTTGCAACCTGGGCAAGGGTTGCATCCCTGCACGCTGGACTTACCGCGGATCAGCGGCGACTCCTGGTCCTGAATATTGGGTTGGCTCTGGCTAAGGATTTTTTTTTTTCATAATTTCATAACTTAGGTACCTACGCGTTAATTTATTTCTACCACAATGAGTTCAAAAACTGAAAGACGATTACGATATAGATAGTTTATAATATTTAGTTTAAATGATTTATTTTGCTCACTTACGATTTATTTGTCTGTAGATAGGTACCTACTGGTTGTTTCAAAGCTGTCGAGTTGCAGCCATAGCCGACAACAGCGACGTCTCCTCTGGCACGACGACGACGAGACAGGCATACAAGCTTGAATTGTTACATTTTATTTGTACACGAAGTCCACTCTTCGTTCCACAGACAAGAAATTTTCGATGACTCGATCGTGAAAATCTTCTTTCTTCCTCAATTTTGTTAGCAACTCCTTTTCCACAGATATGTAAGAGTGCCAAATTACTGAGTCTCTCTTGTCCTTGAGTGCTCCGTAGATAGCTCGGTAGGAGTTTGCCATTACAATTACCAATAAATTACTTTAAATTTAACAACACTGCACAGGATTCATCCATACAAAGTCCATACCTACATAACGGAATGCAGCTATCAACTCGCGAGCCAATGCGCACACACACGCGCACACAACACACCTAGCCTAGCTCGCTAGTCGCATCGCATCGCACGTCGCACAGCACAAGAATACTCGTCGTGTGGACGCAGCGCGCACACACCCGCACACGCAACACACACAACTAGCTCGCTCGCTAGCTCGCTCTACTCGCTACCGCGTCACTAAATGCACTTCCCGCTGCGCCAACTCGAAAGGCTGATCAGCGGGTCCGCGCGGGACGGGAAAGACATCGGTCGCTTCGGCCTTGTATGGAATACGATGGCGCTTCAAAATGTAGCCAACCGGCCAATGAATGCCTTGATGTGTCGTCATTCGTCGTCGTCCGCGTTTGACGCGCGCGAAATTTCAAATTATGTAACGGGTACGGGATTGACGTTTTATCTTATTAATCGTGGATTATATGACATAAATAATATAACTCCGAAATTTTTTCACATTTATTTAAGCCTGATACTTCTGTATTAATGATGTCATTCATTTTATTTGGTTTGGCGGCGCCAACCTCGCCAACTGAGAGGAGTCGCCGCTGCCGCGGATGGGAACCAATGCGTTCTGCATAATATATTTCCTCCGCAGAACCGGTAAACTCTGGAACGCTCTCCCTGCCCACATAATTCTCCCCAAGTATAGTCTCGGGTCCTTCAAGAGAGGCGTGAATTAGGCACCTATCAGGCCGGCATGGCATTCGCAACCCCCGCGTTCGACCAAAGTCTATGGGTGTCGTTAGACACCTTATGGGTGGCTCGGAGACACATGCGCTAAATAAAAAAAAAATTTTTAACTTGTCACTCGGTCAGTTCCGTGTCAAGATACGATAGAAGAAGAATTGCAGATACCGACAGCAACCAACTACACTCACCGTCCCCTCAGATGCGTTACCGGCGACCGCCGTGTCGGGAAGAACGTTCCTCGTGCACTGCAGCAGGTAGTTCCTCAGGAAGAGGCCGCGCAGCGGATGCTGCACCCCGCGGCACATCTCCACCAGGTCCTGCACCAATTCACACTCACGTCAGATGTTACCTCAACAGAACTCCCAACTCCTTTTGTATCTCCTCTTGTATCCCTCTCACAAACACACGCACCACTGACACCCTCATGTATCCACCCATACTAACAAGTTTTATTTAATTTTGTTTTATTTTATATTACTAGAATATGCCCGACCGAAAACTAAGTTACCCGCACACCTAAAATATTACCGCAACTAACTATTGTAAGCTGTCCTCTACGGCACAGTCTACCCAGACTAGTGTAGAGGACAGAGACCAATAATGTATGTGTACTTTATTAGTTCAATAAACGTTTTTGATTTGATTTGATTTGATAAATCGCAGATCAGGTTCCGCTTGGAGTACTGCTCGCACTTGTGGGATGGCTCTGCCAAATACTAGCTTGCGCCTCAGGACTCGAGACAGCGTCGAGCCATGCGACTGGTGGGTGACCCCTTGGTGTCCCGTGACATAAAACCATTGCAAATTCGTTGGGATATCGGCGCCCATAAATGTGTTCTATCGCTTATTCCATGGGGAATGCTTAGAGGAGATGTTTGACGCCATTACGCCGTCTCCTTTTCACCTCCGCAAAATGCAGACTGGGAGGGATTGCATCCCTACACACTGGACTTACCGCGAATGCATACCAACGAGTTATGCAGACCTTTCCCGTACAGAACTGGCATTTCATATATTTCCCCCCAAGCACAGCCTTTAGTCCTTCAAAGAGGCATGAATGAGCACTTGTCTGGCCAGCGTGGCATTCGAAACCCCCGCATACGACCGAATGTCGACACACCGGTGTGCGCGTTCTGTATAAAAGAGGATGAAATGCCCTTACAAATCCTTTGCGAATGTGAGCCGCTCATTCACAGTAGAAGCCGTATTCTCAGGGGTTATATTTTTAATCTGTGCCAAATACAGGCACTCAAATCCAAGGATATCACTCAGTTCATAGCGGAAATCGGATTTGGGGATGCGCTCTCAACGTTTGAGAGATCACAATAGATCTTCCTAGGTAGCAGTGACAACAGGGCTCAGGGGCCCCAACTCTCACGATTTAAATCATAATTGAGGAGCAACGGAACAAAATCACACATATCCACTTTTTTCTGTGAGTGTTTTTTTTATCGAATCGGCCTCTTTAACCTGAGACCTATCGAATAGCAGTTTTATAGTGTTCAAAATCACACTAATCACTCTTGTATAATCGCTAGAAATCCAAGGTTTGCATCAGAATCACACATATCCTGGTACAAAGTCGTATTTTGACGTCAAACTCTAAACTTGCGATTATAATCATGCAAATGAAATAGAATAATCATTGGATTGGAAAAATTTGCAACAAAATCACACATATGAATCGTATAGTTCCAGAACCCGCCAAATCCATTTCTCTAAAAAAATTTATTATAAACAGTTTCGAATACAGTATCAAATTTGTCACTTATCTGTAAAGACATTATGTTCCTAACACAGTCCAATCCAGAGTGAATCGCAAAGAAAAATTAACAATATTTCCAGCTCCCTTGTAGTTTGTATGGGCGGCTATTTATCAAGGTCTAGTTTTTTCGTCTTACTGTAAAATCGTTCGAAACGGAGTTGGCGGGTTCTGGAACTATACGACTCATATATGTATATTAGTTTATTAGTTTTTTGGCTCTCCTGTAAAAGAAGTTAGTGCGGACATGTGTGATTTTGTTCCGTTGCTCCTCAGTTATAATCATACCTTGAGCAGGTCCCTCCGCAGGCTGGAGTTGGTCTTGATGTAGACCAGGCCGACGGTGATGAGCAGGTACAGGCGAGGCACGATGTTGCCCGCGTACTGCACCAGCTCGTACAGGTCCGCCACCTTGCGGCCCTTCTGGAACTCCTCCAGAAGGTAAAGCTCCAGGTGACGCAGTTCGTCTGTTATCGCCATGTCTGTTGCGCGGGTTAAGGGAAATGGGGCGTTCTACAATCTCGCCATTCCTATAATCTGTGGCTACATACCTACAACATACAAGACTTATGACCAGCGATCGGCGTAGATAGTGCCGTTTGGGGTCAATGAACCTGAATGATGATGTTAATATGGACATGCCCCGGGATTCCGGGATTGATGATCCCGGGGTTCCGGGGCACCTAGTTCACCCGGTGGTCTGGGCTGACATCACGGATGTTTTAGGTGATGTAGCCAACCGTGTCAGTTTCCATAAAAAAAACTGTTTTTATTATCATAATTTGTGAAATATGAAGATGATGAAATAATGAAGATAAGACCAAAGCAAATATTCAAAACACAGCAATATTTATAATCAAAAACATTTGTTCACAGAAACAAAATCTAAGGTGGACTCGGTAACTTACGTTAAGGAATATCCATGTTAAGATAACGGTCACCAAATCCCGGGAATAGCACTACCTACGCCGATCACTGCTTATGACAGCTGTCAATTCCGATTCTGTGTTCTTGCTTACTAAAATCAGGTATACCAAAATGTGATTGACAAGGTGACAGCTTCAACAACGTCATCTCCTCTCTTCCATGAGATTCTCTGCATTGAGACAACACAGTCTGTTTTTGTTGTGGTATCAGTTATATTGACGTCCTCTCATATTTTTGGTCACTAGGCCGCCTTTTACGATAATGCACGTATGGCTGTTAGACTGCACTCGAAATTGTCACAATTTGCTCTATCTGCTCTTTTCAAGTACCGACTCCACACTTTACGGTACAACCGCATATTTTTTCGTAAACGTATAGCAAAGGATACAGAGTTCGTAGTAGCTCTTGGGCGAGAGTAACGACGTTCGCAGCTCGCCCAGCATAGTGGACGCATGCTTCAGCGCGTCCATCAGCTTGGATTTGTCCAGGCATCGTTTCATCTGAAACGCCTGTCGGAAAAACCATCAGTTATTATTTTCCATATTTCCTTATTGTAACAAATAAATCAAACTTTCTACAGACTACCGGCCGTGTAACGTACGTCATATGAGTCGTATAGTTCCAGGTCAAAATTTTTTTTTACAGTAAGACGAAAAAACTATACCTCGATAAATAGCCGCCCAATCAAACTATGAGGGAGCTAGCTGGAAATAATGTTAATTTTTCTTTGCGATTCACTCTGGATTGGACTGTGTTAGGAACATAATGTCTTAACAGATAAGTGACAAATTTAATACTTTAATTGAAACAGTTTATAACTCCTTTTTTAGAGAAATGGATTTGGCGGGTTCTGGAACTATACGACTCATATATGAATATTCTTATAACTCGAGAACCACTTCCACCGAGTCGTGCAGCAGGTGGATCTTCGTGTCTTGCTTGCTGCTTGATAGTTATATCTTGTCCTAATACATTGCTAAGCATGGCGGTCGTGTTGTGCTGTAATTCACCATAATTCTTGCAGCACAACACCGATTACTCTGCTTACCCCGATTGTTGGGATACAGCGTATGGACGTCTAAGTCCACATTTTAAACGCTCAGCGTGGCGGAAAACTAAATCATTGTTTACATTTCGGTTGATGCAAGACTCTATTACTAAAGTTCAAAGAGCAATTTATCAAAGGACATTGAGCCAATACTCTTTAATTATTGAGATTGATGGCTGCAAAGATATGCAGTTATTGACTAATAAAGCCAATTATTTTTCCATTGACAGACGACGCGTGTAGGCTTGTAATAGGGTATGGAAAACCCAAAAAAGATACTTTAAATATAAGGGTAAGTGCATGGTAAAAGTGATTTAGCAGTTTAACATTTCAATATACCTGCACTTCCTAGAAGTACTCGCTTTAATTCACTTCGAAGGTATTAAACCTAAACTGTAACGACATAAGAGTGCTAACAAGGACCTTAGCATGACACTTCAGATAAAACAAACACTTACACTGAATGAGCCTTAGCGACACACCGGTCTTCAGGTTCTGTATAAAAGAGGTTGAATCGCCTGTACGCATCCTTTGTGAATGTGAAGTGCTCATTCACAGTAGAAGCCGTACTCTTGGGGGTTATATTTTTAACCCATGCCAAATACAGGCACTCAACTCCAAGAATATCACTCAGTTCATAGCGGAAATCGGACTTGGGGGTGAGCTATAAAGTTTTGAGAGATCACAATAGATCTTCCTAGGTTGCAGTGACAACGGGGCTCAGGGGACCTAATGGGGATATTACACGGTTCAACCAAATTGGTTCAATGCGGTTGAAAAGAGCAGAAGTGAAAGCTTTTTTGTACCGTGTGGGGCCGGTACTTTAAAAGAATAGCCCCACTGCATCTCTCCCCGTGTATGTTGTAAAAGGCGACTATGGGATATGACTCCCTTCTTATATTACTAGGTGGTAGGGTTTAACCCGCCCGGGTTGGTACCACCGCACTGAATGAAAGGTCGGTCGAAACGGCTATGTAAATAGTTTGTGTTTTCCGTCCAGTTCAGTGTAGCCGGCACAACCGAAGGGAAGCACTGACGTGGCACCAAGTTCACCCGGTGTTATGGGCTGACATCACGGATGTAGCAGGTGATGTAGCCAACCGTGTCAGTTTCCATTAAAACAAAAAAAAAACCTATTGCTGTTTGCACATATCTTAGAAGTGAACTGAAAAGTGAACCATTCAATGCACATTGCTCAAGAAGATGTCTTCGCAGGAGGTAGTAGAGAATATCTACACATCTCTCTCTCTCACTGCAGCGATCAAGATTGAACAGCGGATGAACCGTTCAATGCGTGTGTTAACACGTTCAACTCCCATTCAATCGCATTGAACGTTCAACGGCAAAAGATTGGGCAAGCTTGGCCAAGACTTTCAATGCGGTTGAACGTGGTTGGTTGCCTTTTTTCACGTGCAATGGTTCACTTTTAAGTTTACACTATTCAATTTGGTTGCTTCAACCAAATTGAAAGGCAGAAGTGAACCGTGTTATATCACCATAACTCTCACACTTTAAATCATAATACAGTAAAGCCCGCTTAATACGATCCCGGTTAATACGATTTCCCGCATAATACGATCTTTTGTGCCGGTCCCATACTCAACCTTAATTTTACGAACAATTTTTTCCGCTTAATACGACCCCCAATCCGCTTAAAACTATCTTTTCTGACGACGTAGGTCGCCGCGCGCGACCTCCCGAGCGAGCTCGGACCCTTAAGTGGTCCTCCTATACTGACAGAATAAGCTCATACAACTTGCACAAACCCTGCAAATCAATGACTTCTCAGGCTCAAGCGGATGGATCGACTGATTTAAATCTCGCAATGGTATCATGTACTGCCAATTTTCTGGCGAATCGGAATCGGTCAACGAAGAAGAGGCCGATACCTGGAAAAAAACGGTTCTTCCAACTCTGATAAAGATTACGCTCTTCGAGACATATTCAATGCCGACGAGTTTGGGTTCTTCTTCAAACTGATGCCAGACAAATCGTTCGTATTGACGATTGCGAAGATTGATTTCTGTCAGAAATACAATAAACAGAATTTAAAATGTGTACTTTGTATTTTAACTCTTCCCGCTTAAGACGATTTTTGCGCCCATCCCCTTGAGAATCGTATTAAGCGGGTTCTACTGTAAAATCATACCTGCACTTTGACAACGCTGAGTGCCTCATCGAGGAGTTTCTCCTGCTCCTCCACGGGAGACGCCTGGTTCGTCATCTCTGTCCGCCTCTAACTGTGTCACCTGGAACATTTTTTTTTTATGGAAACTGACACGGTTGGCTACATCACCTACAACATCCGTGATGTGAGCCCATAACACCGAGTGAACTTGGTGCCATGTCAGTGCTTCCCTTCGGTCGTGCCGGTACACTGAACTGGACGGAAAACACAAACTATTCACATAGCCGTTTCGACCGACGTTTCATTCAGTGCGGTGGTACCAACCCGTGCGGGTTGAACCCTACCACCTAATAAGGTAAGAAGGGAAGGGACCTACAGTTTTACGTGGAATCCGAACCACGGTCAGCCTCCAACGGTCGACCGCTCACCCATCCAAGTACTGACCGACCCAGCGTTGCTTAATCAATAGCCACAGTGCTATGCACCACTGAGCTATCGAGGCTGACATAATGAAGAACTCTGTTTTTTCTTTATGTAAATCAGTTTTTGTGGTTGAATCAGAGGTGAGCACACGCCGACCAGGCAATATCAACTCCGAGAAGGTGCCAAACCGGAGACTTTCCTTTTTATACCGTTTTGTGGGTTGCATTGGCTATTGATAGTCAGTGATGGTTAACTTTAGGTATGTTGAATTCGGCTGAACTTACGTATGTACTTACACTAAAAAGGTTGTGAAACTATTTCTTTGATCATAGTGTAACTAACCACAATATGCAACACAATTATTTCTGGTTACACGAATCGGTGTTGTTCTTGGAGTTGATATCGCATGGATTACGTATCTAACGTACATGGAGCCCATTGTTTCCATACCTGATTCAGCTGTTTTGCCGAAAGTCCAACTTTAGTAAGTATTCCAGATTCCAGAAGTGGGAGGCGTTTACAGCGCAAATCAAAGCAACCTTTGGCAAAGCAAACTCCAAAGCAAATTGAAGAAAATGCGGGCGGAATCAAACAAGCAATTTTCACATAGACGTTTATTCGACTGTCAGATTATATGTCAATTTGACAGTTTCTATTATCCATGAATTTGTTTACCCGGCAGCATATTTCCAAAGTCTATAGTGTGAGTTGCTCTGATTGGTCGATGCCAGTTTGGCGGGAAATTTAAATTTCGGAAGTATTTGAACTGCACTATGCGAGTTTTCTCCGTTTTGGTGGTTTAAAAAAAAATAACCAGGGTTAAATTATAGAAGCTGCGTGGCGCGACGCATCTTCTATAATTTAACCCTAACCTAATGTTGACGCGGCGTATGTCGTTTTGTTACGTTTGTATTTCCGAAATTATAAAAAAAACCATAACCTACTTTACACCCTAACATTGCTTAAAAAATAAAAAATAAACAAAACACATTTGACAATCGGGACACGAACCCATGGTCGAGATCGAAAAAATAAAAACCCTACACCGTACCACTGAGCTACCAAATCACATAAACGACCTAACGAATATCGGATTCAGTAGGTTCGCTAGGAGTGCCGAAGGCGGAGCCAGACGAAATTTAAATTTCCCGCCAAACTGGCATCGACCAATCAGAGCAACTCACCCTATAGACTTTGGATATATGCTACCCGGCATTTAAAAAATCCACAGATCTCGTGCCTCTCACGACCTTCGGGTACATTGAAAATGAACCTAATAAAAACGTATTTTTTGTCTTAGATTTGTCTTCTTAAATTAAGTCTTAATTAAATATTAACATACTTATAGCCAAACTAATTCAATCAATAATAATAATATATAATATAATTAACCTAAAAGTTATGCATTATACCTAAAATATAATTACAAAATTATAAAATACCTACAAAGTTACACTACTAGTACTTACTTATTTTATTAGCCGTTGAAGTGCAAATATTTTCAACAATTACCGGTATAATTAATACATTCAAAAGTATAATTGTATGAATTTTACTGTATTGGGTAAACGTTTCGTAAATATATTATATATAATAAAGAAACAAAATAATTATTTTTATTAGGTACACATAAAATTATAAGATAGAATTATTTAATAAGTTTGTTTAACGATTTGTCTTGTTAATTAAATATTAACATAACAACTTATTATAACCAAACGAATTGACAGATCTAACTAACTAAGCTAACAAATTAATAAATATCAAATAAAAAAATATTATTTTTAACCTATATTACTATGGCTCTAGTACACGAAACTCACTAGTTAACGCGCGCGCCGCGCGCCGCGAAAACTCCGCCGCATAAAGGTAGCTTTCTCCAACCCCATTACAGATAGCGAGGTTCCGTTTTTTGCAAACTGTAGCCCAACGCAATACCCCGAGTTATTTTTTATTAATTTTTTGATATCGCTTTTCGTTTTCGAGATATCGTCGATTCAAGTTGAGAAGTCGCAAAAAAATCACGTAATTTTTCGACATTTTTGCACTTTTTCGAAAAAGCTTTTGACTTTTTCACACATTTTTACACCATCTTGTAGATCTCGTCAAGACACGTCTTTTGATACCCCATTGACCCGCATAGCCCCAAAATTGACGACGCCAGAGCGATGTCGCACTTTCGCTGAAAACGGCCCCCTACCAACGCGATCGAAAAAACATTTCCAATGTTAAAAAGAAGAAGAAGAACTCTACTACTATCTCTTTCTACTGTCATCATCATATCTGCGGGTTTAGCGCAGAGCCGACTGTCATTCGTCTCCCTCTACGGAGACAAGCCATGCTGCATCATCATAGCCCCAGTGCAACGTTGCTATCGCTTACTCGCTCTCGCTTGCCTCTCTGTGACAGGAGTGAGAGAGAAACACGAAGATTGCGACGGTCGCCCGATGAAGGGTGAGCGATTTCATGTTTCTCTCTCGCTCCTGTCATCGGTAGGCAAGCGAGAGCGAGTAAGCGATAGCAACGTCGCACTGGGGCTATGACGATGCAGCATGGCTTGGTTTAGCGGCCCACACAAATACTCGCATATTTCAACCAATAGCCGGGCCAGATGCCTCACCGAACGCTTTCTGATTGGTTGAGTGAGATCGTTCGGTACTGACATCGGCGAATGAGTAACGCCGCCGCCGGCGCCGCCCCGGTACAGGGGCAGAGGAGACCACAGACAGGACCACCTGTGCATCGTGCGTGGTGCTGTGCTTATCATAGTTCCTTTCCTTCCTTTAGACTTCTTTGGATGATTAGGTTATACATAGACTAGAGAATATGGAATTGAGTCCTTCGAATTATAAGATTTTTCGCAGGTAGGCCGTACGAGTTTACTATTCCTTCAACACATCGTTCATGTGAATAGGGCTTCCTGCTCTTTGATGTAGATAGGTAGGTAGGTAGGCCACACACACCACAACGTGGAAGTCTCTAGTAGAAGTGTTCAAAGATATTCAAATGAATTAGGTAAATTCTATTGGGTGCCGTCTCCCAGATTTTTGGACCTTTCGAATTTTAGATTTGCACAGCAGCTATGGTCTATCCGACATTGGTTGGCGATAATGAGCTAGGGAAGCGTTTACATGTGGGCGAAATGCCAATCTTCAACAGTCGCGTCGCTCGGTTTCACGGTGCGGATGCATCTATTGTTCTTATATTCATTGTTCCTGTTTACTCTACCTATCTGTTTCATAATTTGAACTCTCTTGAAAATATAAGTAATTTTATTATTGATAGATTCACATTTGCATAACTATATTTTCTTCCCATGGTACACTCTATTATAAAAGTAATAAGAATATTACCTACTCTCCGTAAACTAAGCCATGTAAACGCATCTTTACATTTCCTGACCTTCAAAAATGCAGTCAATGTCCATTCTTTCGCACTTGCATAAAAAAGTGCGAAAGAGAGAACGATGAGTCGATGAGTGATTGATGAGATGAATGATGATGATGAATGATGATGATGATCAAGCAAAAGGTGTCGCCGCGCCGTCTCTCTCTACGGAGCAGCATGCAGCATGGTTTGTCTCCGTAGAGGGAGACAATGACAGTCGACTCTGGAAGAGCACATTTTCTATGATCATGTCTGTTTGCTTAGAAATTTTTTTTTAGTAATGTGTTTAGTGAATTTTTTAATGATTTATTTCGCTGAATTTGGCGTGCGTGGATCGTGCGTGCGTGCCGTGGTGCATGATCAAGTTTATGTACGACAGAGACAGATCTTGATAACAGTGATCGACGCGTGTTGTAAACGTAGTTTTATTGTCCATGGTCCGTGACGCTCGCTGTCTGTCAGCCAGCCAGCCAGCCAGCAGCAAGCGCGTGTTTTTCTCCCAAACTCAACGGGCGACGCGACACAGGAAATCGATTTAGCGCCGGCCGCTCGACATCACCATCTCGGTCTTTGTTTGGCGCGTCTTCGCGTGTGTCCAAGTGTAGTGTAGCCTTTGCGCGAGTGCAGTGAGGACGGCAGACTGGTGTGAGAGATGGCGGCGCCGCTCGTGTTCCGCGGCGTGGAGGTGGCGAGCGCGTCCGAGGATGGAGCGCCGGGCGCCCCGCGATTCCCCTACCCGACAGACGCGCACGTGGAATACGATCCCGCGGGGCTGTCGGTGCGACTCGTGCGCGCGGACCCCGTGCTTGCGAAGGAGCTTCTTGAGTTCCCGGTGACGGTGGCGAGCGAGTGCGCGCGGGTCGCCGCGCGCGCCTACGTCTTCACCGTCGACAACGAGACACTGTTCATCCGATTCGCCTCGCCGGCCGACTGCCAGAGCTTCCACCTTCATGTTTCGCGCGTGAAGGCCGGCCGCTCCGAGTCGGTGTTCACGGTGCGCACGGAGGACTCGTCGGCGATGCAATACTTCCAGTTCTACGGGTATCTAAGTCAGCAGCAGAACATGATGCAGGACTACGTGAGGACCAGCACTTACCAGCGAGCGATCCTTTCTAACATTGAAGATTTCAAGAATAAAGTCGTGTTAGACGTGGGCGCCGGGTCCGGCATTCTGTCGTTCTTCGCGGCGCAGGCGGGCGCGCGGCGCGTGTACGCGGTGGAGGCGAGCAACATGGCGCACCACGCACAGACGCTGGTGCGCGCGAACGGACTGCACGATCGCGTGCAAGTCATCGCCGGCAAGATCGAGGAGATCGAGCTGCCGGAATGCGTAGACGTGATTATATCGGAGCCGATGGGCTATATGCTCTACAACGAGCGTATGTTAGAAACATACCTGCACGCCAAGAAGTGGCTGCGGCCCGGCGGCTGCATGTTCCCGACGCGGGGCGACCTGCACATAGCGCCGTTCACAGACGACGCGCTCTTCATGGAGCAGTGCAACAAGGCTAACTTCTGGTACCAGACTTGCTTCCACGGCGTGGACCTAAGCTCGCTGCGCTCGGCCGCCGTGAAGGAGTACTTCCGGCAGCCGATCGTGGATACGTTCGACGTGCGTATCTGCATGGCCAAATCCGTGCGGCACACGGTGGACTTCCTCGAGGCGGGCGAGACGGACCTGCACCGGATCGAGGTGCCGTTCCGCTTCGAGCTGAACCAGTCGGGCACGTGCCACGGCCTCGCGTTCTGGTTCGACGTACTCTTCGCGGGCACGAAACTCTCGGTGTGGCTGTCGACCGCGCCGACGGAGCAGCTCACGCACTGGTATCAGGTGCGCTGCCTGCTGGAGACGCCCATCTTCGTGAAGGCCGGCCAGTACCTGAGCGGACGTGTCCTGCTGCTCGCGAACAAGCGGCAGAGCTACGACGTCACGATGGACATGAAGCTGGACGGCACGACGATATCGTCGTCCAACACGCTCGACCTAAAGAACCCCTACTTCCGGTACACGGGCGCGCCGGCGGCGCCGCCGCCCGGCGTCAGCACCACGTCGCCTAGCGAGGCCTACTGGAGCACCATCGACCCGTCGGTGCTCAGCAACGGGCAGGGCAGCATCCTGCTCGAAGCGGCGCCGCAGTATTGCGGCGGAACGGATCTGCAGCATGTGCAGTACAACAACATAAGCCCGAACATGATCAAAACAGTGATGCTGCAGGAAGAGTTCGGCAAGAGGATCGGCATCAGTCAGAACGGGGACATATAATGGGTGTTGTGCGCGTAAGGACGCCGAGCGCGGTAGCTTTAATCCCGGTTGTGAGTGGCCGGCACCTCGATTCTTCCCACTAAATATAATTAAGGTGTAATTTTTTTGGTAGTATTTATTGTAAACGGTCGTAGCTTCGCGGTAGGACTTTTTCGCTGCGGAATCGCGCGGCCGACTAGGTACGGAACATTTTTTAAGTTAAGGCTCAAATCGTTTGGGGCAGTTTGTAAGTCAAATTTTAAGTCTTTGATTGAATTTAATTAGTTTACTTTAAAGATTAAGAGCAATTTTTCATTTTGCACGAAGTTAAACTTCAGTGTTTCAACTTTGAATAAGTCACATATGGCTGTTTTACACCACCTCCAGCTAAGTCTAGTCCAACAGTTATATTTCTTCATTAGGTAGAGCCGATAATAAAGATAAATAATATGTCCCGACCAGGATTCAAACCTGGACCTCTAACATGAACCCGCTAACGCGTTACCAGGAGGGGGGTGTGCAGCTAAGCTTGCGATGGCTTCACCGAACATATCCGGGCCCATCGGCAGTAGAGGAGGGTGTTAATCGAGGTCGGGACTAGCGAGTGGCCACTCTAAAATTTCCCGCGCATGCTTCACGTTTCGGCTCGCATCAAGCCCTCGTCAGCTAGTCTGCGTTGACTAGGACGCGGGAAAAACACCAGTCCCGCTCTCGACCTTCCTCTCTCTACCTATCCATATTCTGTATGATGCTTCCAGTGACGTTTTCGAAGCTCTCTCCATGTATGAGATTAGCGTCGATCTTGGCAGCCCTAGATTCTTGAAGAGACTGTAGAGCGACTTCGCTGGTAGGTTACCAATTTTGCCGCCGAGTCGATGGCTTAAAATTTTGAATCCTAGTTGGGACACATTATTTTTCTCTTTATTTTCGGCTTTGCATCTAATGGTGGCTCCACACATGGCTATTCGTATTCGTGATTGTTGCAAACATTGTAGAGTAGAGCTTCGAAAACGTCACTGGAAGCATCCTACAGAATTAGGATAGGTAGAGAGAGGTAGGTCGAGAGCGGGACTGGTGGTTTCCCCGCGTCCTAGTCAACGCAGACTAGCTGACGAGGGCTTGAAGCGAGCCGAAACGTGAAGCATGCGCGGGAAATTTAGAGTGGCCACTCGCTAGTCCCAGCCTCGATTAATACCCTCCTCTACTGCCGATGGGCCCGGATATGTTCGGTGAAGCCATCGCAAGCTTAGATCCACACCTTCCTTTATCTCGCTCTAACCAAGCCATTAAAGGGAGATGAAATGGAAATTTTTGCAAAATATTTGTGTACATACCGCCATGTGTAGTGCTAACATAATGAAACATAAAAAAGCGGGTGCATGCATATAACATATAAAAAATAAAATAAGGCAGTTATTCGTCGGTTAAAATTACACTTCTCATGCATTTGGCACGAGCAAACTCGCAGCTATATTTTAGCGGAAGGTGGTGGAACCGTCCGTTAATTAGTAATTTAAGAAACTCCTCAGAACCTATGAAGAGCAGTCTAAATATAATAAAAAAAGTGGGTGCTATCTCTGTCCTACGTTAATAATCCGTGTAGTGATACCTACATACTGTAAACAAAATAATATCCTTACTATTTGGCTTACAGACAGATCCAACTAACAATGTCGTTACAGGTTTTTCATCACATTTAACTTGTAAGATGATTTATTGGAATGGTGACGGACGGAATAACTATTGATTTCGACGCAAGATGCGTGTTAAATGAATTTTTTTTAACCAAGTCCGTGAGCGATAAGCTCATCAGTGTTCATAATAACTTACGTTTAAGCGAAATATTGAAATATGTGTAAAATAAACACCGACGATGGAAATTTATGTCACTAATTAATTACCGATAAATCACTCTTTTTTGTAGATTTTTTTTTATAAGTTCTGCAAGCCCTATTGTCTATTTGTAATTTGATCATAATTAGCAATTTTTAATTGCGTATCTTACTCTATATCTGATTATTCGAACCCTATTACTTGGGGGTGCATGAAAAAATCTGTGGAAACCCCATGTGAATTGGTTCAGTAGTTCTCGACTTATAAGCGAACATAGAATCAGTCGTCGCTCGTTGCTCCGTTGTAGGGGTGCATGAAAACATCTGTGGAAACCCCATGTGAATTGGTTCAGTAGTTCTCGACTTATAAGCGAACATAGAATCAGTCGTCGCTCGTTGCTCCGTTGTAGGGGTGCATGAAAACATCTGTGGAAACCCCATGTGAATTGGTTCAGTAGTTCTTGACTTATAAGCGAACATAGAATCAGTCGTCGCTCGTTGCTCTGTTGTTGGGGTGCATGAAAACATCTGTGGAAACCCCATGTGAATTGGTTCAGTAGTTCTCGACTTATAAGCGAACATACAATCAGTCGTCGCTCGTTGCTCCGTTGTAGGGGTGCATGAAAACATCTGTGGAAACCCCATGTGAATTGGTTCAGTAGTTCTTGACTTATAAGCGAACATAGAATCAGTCGTCGCTCGTTGCTCCGTTGTTGGGGTGCATGAAAACATCTGTGGAAACCCCATGTGAATTGGTTCAGTAGTTCTTATAAGCGAACATAGAATCAGTCGTCGCTCGTTGCTCCGTTGTAGGGGTGCATGAAAACATCTGTGGAAGCCCCATGTGAATTGGTTCAGTAGTTCTCGACTTATAAGCGAACATAGAATCAGTCGTCGCTCGTTGCTCCGTTGTAGATTTTGTGCTTTATTTATTAATGGCTTTTGCCCGCGGTCGCATAGCCTATTCCGAAGGTCCGTTATAGTTATAAATATTGGTCAAATTTTTTTTTTAATTGGATGCATATTTTCCGTAGATTACCTCCTACATCCAAACTTATTGTTAGTGTAGATGAAGGCTGCGTATTACGCTAGAAAAAGGGTGCGATAGCGAATCGGCGAGAGAACGAAAAGGATAGGAGGTACTCGATAATTTCATCACAAAACATTCTCAGCATTTCCGCAACAGAATATTGATTTGCTTAGACTGTTTTAATAATTAAAACGCATTGCTCAAGTGTAATCCGCTCCGTAATAAATTTACTGCTTGCACACTTATTAATTTGTCAATGAACAAAGACATTCAAACTGGCGATAGAACAGAGCGAACGAAATCGTAATCTATGATTTGTTACCTCTAGGTAACAAGTCACTCTAGTGTGACATGCCCGCATGTTTTTTTTTGTGCTTGCACCATCTGCAATCGGAATGTGATCATAAGTAGATATTCTGTGTGATGTTGGTCGTGTGAGTCGAGTCATCCATTGATAACCCTCCTCGTGTGTCTGGTCCTCTACGTGCTTGTTATTGTCCTATCCTCCAGTGCAAGGACGTGAGAGCGTTTTGGCCTGTTGGTGTAGTTGCTCTCGGTCAAAAGATCAGAGGCCAGTCTTTTTGGATGCGTCGTCAGTCTTTTGTACTTTTTTGTTGAATTGTCAGATTTCATCCTTGACTGTTGGCATTTCCACGTGCCTGCATGTGAAGTCACATTTGTGTGCTAAAACTTACTTATTTTAATGTGCTTTAGCTATTCAACGCTAGATGGCGCTATTGACGTTCAAGATCAAAGTTTTTGTATAAAAATGTTCCCAATGCCCGCTCTACAAATATGTAAAATCTCTTTGCTAATGAACAACCTGTCAAATTTGACGCCAAATCAAAAATGGCGGCAGAAAAAAGTTGTGTGCCTATAATTTGGCCATGCTGTATATCGCTAAAGTGCCTAGTTAACGAAATATTAGTTTTAAAAAATTTTACTTTCATTTTATGTAAAGCATGTATCTTACGGCGGGGCAGACGGACACTTACCGTGAGCAATTTTAACGCTAGATCGTCGGTCATATGCAAAACGAGCGTGCACCCATGTATGTACTTAGATGTTGTAAGATCACAGAACATTAGATAGCTTGCTCATTAAATTCGTGAATTTGCATGTAAACTGTATTTTTCTATTCCAGCTGTATTCAGAAAAATCGTAGCACACTTTTTTGTTCTTAATGATCCCACGAATCTGCTACCAAAATTAATGTGATGGCTGCAACTTTCATTAAACAATTATTGCTAATTTTGGTAAAATTGTTACAGGCAATAGTACTCCAGGATCCGTATCTAGTTTTTTTTTTATGGGAATAACACAAAGGCCGTTATTTAATTTAGCTGTGCAAGTATTTTTTGGTTACACATTATAATTTCGAAATCACTGCTGCGAAGGAACCTTGGAATCTAAATGAAAATGTACCTACCTTATATTATTATAATTTGTCACACATCAATGTGGTACAACATTTAGCCACAACAATTGTAATTTTTTTTTTCTTTTTAGTTTTCATTCAAAATTGTTTGTTCAGACTGTAATATAAACAAAATACTATATTCTGTTTCGTATATCAATTGAAATTCTCGAAACAATACAGCTTTAAAAAAAACACAAATAGTAGAATGTTGGGTCAAAATTTATTGGCAAATAGCTTGGCTATTCACTACAAGAAATACATGTGACAGCTATCTGGCAAACAAATAAAAATAGTTATACTATCTCTGTTCTACTCTAATAAACTATATAGCCCACACCTACTTGCCTTACGTTTCATTTATCGATAAACAAGTTGAAGTTTTTTTTTGCAATAAGTAAATTTTTGTTTAATATTTTTTTCTAAGAATCTTTAATTTCTTTTGTGATAACATTTTTTGTTGGAAGACAATTTCAATTTTAAACTGTTCTGGTTCCATTCGATTGCACCCAGATCAACAAAACAAGAATAATGTTCAGTTATACTCAAGGGGTTAAATTGGTTACCTCAAAATACTTACGCATTCATTCAAATAAATACTTTTGTATATCAAATCAAAATATACTTAGTTTGCTATCTTTATTATTTACACATTAAAAACATGGAAAATGAAAAGCGAGATTAATGCCATCGTATCTTACATCATCGTACTGCACAATAAAAAAATCAAAACAAGTCAATATCTAATTTTATTTTAACCTTAGGTTTCATATTCAAAAATTTACTCTGTTCCCAGACCGTGCGGAAAAAAGGACACTGACCTTGAGCAATAACCTCGATTGAACAAACGTGACACTTGTTTAGTGTTTGGAACAGGCAAGGCACAAGATGGCGCTTCACACGCCACGTTTGTGCAAGGAAGCTAACGCTCAAAGGTCAATGTCCTTTTTTCCACGTGGTCGGGAATCGAGAGTAAAGCAACAAAAGCAATACAAAAAAATACAATCAATAAACATAGTGAGCTGACTCTTAACTCGCTAATCTAAACAAAAATAACAAATTAAATTGGAGTTGATGAACCTTGCCACCTAAAGGTGGACTTTCGAAGCAAGCATCTGTATAGTCAGTGACGCCGTGACAGCCGCAGTTTTTTTTATTTTATAGAAAGCGCGACATGTGGCATCGTTTCACTTACGATGCCCATGGACATTCTGTGATGCACGGGGATTGCGAATGCCATGCCGGCCTGACAGGAGCCTTTTCATGCCCCTTTTGAAAAACCCCAAGCTGCACTTGGGAGGAAATAGATAAGCAGGGAGTGTGTTCCACATTTTCCCGGTTCTGTGAATAAAAGACCTACAGAACCGGTTGGTGATCCTCGGTAGGTCGATTGTATAGGGGTGCATCCCCTGCCCAGTACGCGTAGTGCGGAGGTGGAATGGGGACGACGGAATCGCGTTGTTTAATGCACTATACAAATGTAGGAAAGGCCATTCGCAGCCACACCCACACTAGTCATTTCGCTGCCTCTCGCGTATTTTTTGGGGTTATCTTTCGGTTAATTTAGTAAAAACAGTACCGAAGAGTGAGATGAACTTTTAATTATTACTTAATACATAAAAGATCTTTCTTCTCTTCTTCAATTAATTCTTGTAGATCCATAGTAAATGATGAAATTTCGGCTGTACAGATCTACCGGTTGTACAGACACATAGCTTTGCAAATTAGTTGGCCGCAGGGGCACTCGATGGGCGTCTGTTGCAAGTCACCAGAGCGTTACTGATACTCCGTCAGTGACGCTGTAGACTCCGCTTTGGTGTCGCCTGCCTCGAATGTCCACCTTAAATGGCCCATATGGCCAGCCTCTGTTGCTGACTGCATCACTATGGACGAAAATCATGTGTAATAATTTACTTTTGGTCATAGGTTAATAAATATAAAGTGGCATGTAGAAGAAATGATTAAATGGTAATTTAAAAACGTCCATAGTAGACTAAAAGTGTTTCTATGTAGAAAGTGTGTTTTTTTGTTTCTTATGATTTTTTTAGATCAATTAACTACCTTAGTGTGGAGGTATTTCTCAATGGGTCTTCATTTAAATAAATTAATATTTGTTGTACCTACTTAATTGAAACTTAATAAAATTACAATACAAGTTAGAAAAAATTAAATTTGAAGAATTTTATGTTCATGGTGTCGAGCATGCATTGAAAAAAATAATTATATTAAAAAAAATGGGCAAGCATGGGCGTACCGCAGGCGCCGAGGGTTCCACACCAATTTTTTTAACAGTTTTCCACTATAGTTGTCTCAAAAAACTAGTCCCCTGCTCGACTTAACTCTCTTCCGATCCAAATTCTGTATGAGACTTCCAGAGCGGCACGCGAAGCCTTTTCATAGACTCATAAGAGCTTATTGCCGATCTAGAAAATCCTTTAAAGTTGGCCTAGATGGCATGAATTGTATTGTGAGTAGTAGAGCCCCATTGAAATACCTTCACAGATTCAGATATTTATTTCGCCATAAAGAACACACAACAATAACAATATTTCACTGAGACATATTCAGTGTGGTTTGTCATCAACTCATGACATGCATGGTGTTTATAATACGGACTACCTAATAACCTTTTTTCTTATAGTTTTAACAAAACAGCTTAAACAGAAAAAAATATATCTAAAGGTGGGTTCCTACATAGTATCGGATCCACAAAATAATACATATGTATAACTAGCTTTTGCCTGCGGCTTTGCTTCGCGTGACTTTTTGCTCACATCTCAGGCCGCCGATGCCGTAGCTTTATGACTTATAGCCCAAAACCATCTTGAGAAGTGACAGGATGTAACAGTGAAAACCGAATGTAAATCGATAAAGTGTTTCTCGAGCTATAAGGCTATTTATATATTGATGTACATTACCTACTTGCCGTTCGCCTGTAGAAACGTCACTTTTTTTATTAGTATTATGTGGATCTGATCATCGCATCCATATGTACGGCCAATGCGCATCACGATATCTAATATGGACTGGTGATTCACGGTCTCGATACACCCTCCCCTTATGGTCCCTTATGAATGATACGGCCAGTTCTGTCTCAGATTCAGTTTTTGTCTGATCATCCAAGGAAATACGGAATACGGGTACAGCACTAAAGTTAGTCATTTGTAAATGGATACGTAGCTGAGATGTACAGCGCATTGATACGTATTTGGGCCCACCTTTGGAAATGTTTTTTCACTTAATTTCCATAGCCAGAATATATGTTGGATTTTTTGTTTGTGTTTAAATTAATTTTTTACATACTTAGTCGTGTTATTAATATTATCGAAGTTTGGTTAAAATTTGTCAAAAATTTCCGTGTATATGATAGTGATATTCTGTATAAATCGGTATACTAGTACGTGCTCAGGCTATGTAGTTGATGTATTTTTTTGTAACATGCATTTTAATTTTTTTATTTATTTTTTTTTCAATCATTAAACACGAGAAGAAACGACTTACAAATAAAAATGAATGTAAAGTAAATTTTTTTACTGACAGTTTACATTTTAATTATATTCTGCCCATGCATTCGCTTCCTAGCATATCTATGTTTTTTCATGTAATGTAACATGCAAGGTAACACACATTTTAACAAATTCCCATAGTCTGGACGCATTGAACCGACTGTGCCTTTGCGGGGTGCGTAGCGTTCCATCAATTTTCTATTTTTCGGGCGAAACGGGTGCGTAGTGTATGCGCGGTTTGTGTGCAATGCGTCCAGGCCGATGTAACATGTGTAGAATGTTACATTGCACCAGTCTGTACTCGGCATTAGCTTTTAGATTGTATGAGTGACTATAGGATTGTAAACTGGGAAATTGGAGAAATGTGGAAATTAATCCAGGTTTAGTTGCAATGAAATAGTTTTGGCCCCCCTGACCAAGCATGGCATTTTAACCAACCCCTCCCTCTCCCCAAACGGTCACGTGGTATCTTGGAGGCGTGGTATGTGTTCGTTCCCTAAGGATTTCATTACTTGCGTCAGGGAACGAAAATAATAGGACATATTGTAACTTTGGGCCACAGATTAATAATAGCATTCGTCCTATCGTCATTGTGTTCAGAGGGTCTACCGTGAGTTTTAGTGACTTATCTATCACGTAAATCAACGTTGACGTAAATTTGTGTGTAAAACTATTATGTTATCTTACGGTGCTTCACGTATTTCCATACAAAACGTGAACGATGATCGAAGTGGTAGGTAGTCACTAAAACGCATGGCCCGCCGATTCATTATGTTAAAACTCTGATAGCGCTAGGAAGCGAACTATGCGAAGCTAGTGTACGCAAGCAGCTTAAAATATTCGCGGAGATGGTGAAATGTGCTTAGGTTTATATTGAATGTAAGTAAGTTTAGTTTATATAATTTTATTTTGATGTGACAACTCGGGCGAAGCGGTTTTTTATGAAGATTTTTGTACATTTCCGCTCGAGCAAAAATTGTAGCTCTGTGTCAGATATTAATTTAGGCATGGAAATTGGAAATAAATACTCTAAAAGGGCATTTTCATACATTTTACTCGTTGCAGATGAGAACCTTGTCAGACTCACTTACTGTCAACTAACCTTGTATTAGTAGAAACAGAGTTTGAATAAGTTGGATACTCTTTGGGTCTCGTTGTTAATTTAGAAGTTAGCTTGACCGTTGATATGTGAGTGAAGATGTAGTCCTGTCTCGATATGCGGAAGTGAAGGGTGAGACCAGACTGCGTCGTCGCATCGCAACCACGTCGATGTTCTTGGCAGTTCATAAGTGAGTGTGACAAGGCTCTGGTGCCTTCTAATCCACCACGAGTAAATGCCAACGCTACGTCGGCGGGCAATCCATTTGCAGCAGACAGATGATATGATAACCAAGTGTGACAAAGATAGGCTTAGTTGTAATTGTGTCTGCTTTTCCTCGTCATTGAGGCAAGTCAATGCCTTCTTGGCATTTATTTCCACAATATGTAGGCTAGAACGCGTTGAGGAAATTGGTTAAGTACTAAAATTCAATACCTTTGCGAAGAAAGACTTAATGCCACTTTGTTCGGCATTTATAATTAGGAAAGAAGCAAGGGTATGCTAGACGGAGTGTAGTCAGGAAAATGTGATTTCTTTTTTTTTTTTTATAACTAACTACAATGAAATTTTTCTTTTGAATGTTTGTGAAACATTCCACCCGATCATTCTATGTACATCACAAGAATTGTGTTAGATTAATACAATATAATACATCACTAAAATCATTAAAATGCCTCGTCTAATCAACTGTATATGTAATTTTTTTATTTACCTATGCCTGTGTTTCGGACAAGGACCGCTGAGTCTGAAAACCCAACATAACAATATTGAAACCAAGTGCGCCAAAAGTGTAGGGTGTGCAGAATGATGTGGTCAGAATCGGGGAAAGACTATTCGAGCGCGGTATCAGTTGTCTTGTATACGTTGCTTTGTACGCACTTCCAGCTAGGCTTGCCAGATCTGATGTTAGCCTTCCCGGGACATATCTACTACCTGCACTACCTACATATCTACTAACTTCTGTTCGCCGGCTTATTTGCGCGATGTCAAGTTGTATGTAGAGTGTTTTCATTTTACGAAGGCACGAGGGGCATGAGGTAGGATGTGGTGTGAGACCGCGCGGAGCTCAGTTGGGAACGACTCGGTTTGACGGAGCGATGCGGAGACGTGTAGAACGTGTGTAGCGACCGGGCACCGAGTTCGTTCTCTACTGAGCTCCGCGCGGTCGCCTCTCGCACACACACAACCGAGGCTGCTATGTGGTATAGATGGCTCTTCGGAGAGACAGCCATACAAACGACCGTACCACCATTTTCCACCGATGTCGAATTCAGTGTGGTCGCTATAACATTTAAAAAAATTTAAATTACAATTTCTTTAAGCATGTTATGAAAATGGGGATTAAATTAAACTCAGAAAAAACGTCATCGCATACAAATTATTTGTATGTAGGTATTGTGTGGTGCTGCCTAATAAGCAGACATCGGAATCCGCGGGGCACGAATACGACCTTGTTAGGGATTGACTACGGCGATCAATAAACAATCGACACTGTTATCGATACTCATATTTATTTGTTTATTGTATTTTATTCATGTCATATTTCAGACCTGAATACTTATATACCTACAGTACTTATATAAACATGTATACTTTATGTTAACGAATAAGTAAATATAATACATATTTATATAAGGTCTTTCAAAATTAGTTCATAGCACGCTAAGGGGGGTTTCTGTATCATATAGGGAGTAAAACCTATATAAAATTTTTTTGGCCCTTGGGCTTTTTTTAAGTAAAAAATTTTTTTATTTAGGTATTTAAATAAAAAAATAGGTGGTTGATTTTTATAACCTAATCGATTCAGTTTCATAACAGTAACAAAAAAGTCTTCATGACCATTATGATGTAATACGTGTAAGTTGGTAAAAAAAATTCAATTCTTTCTATTCCATACTAATAAAACTAAAATTGTGGTTTTCTCACACACAATTTTCTCATTCACAATTTCTGAAAGAAAGAGATATACGTGTTGGAAGACTTTTTTGTTCCTAGCACAAAACCGAAACGATTAAGAAAAAATTTTTTTTACATTTAAAAATAAAAAAAAACAAAAATTGTGAAAAAAAAATTCTTTGTTCTTCAAAAGTGATCTATTTCCGATACAGGACCCCCCCTTAGCTCACTATGAACTAATTTTGTAAGACCTATTTTTTTGGACCTTGGCCTTTTTTTATGTAAAATATTTTTTATGTGTTTAAATAAAAAAATAGGTGGTTGATTTTTATAGCCTAATCGATTCAGTTTCATAACAGTAACAAAAAAGTCTTCAATATCATTATGATGTAACACGTGTAAGTTGGTAAAAAAAATCAAATTCTTTCTATTCCATACTAATAAAACTAATATTGTGGTTTGAACAGATTTGTATTGTACCTACAAAGTAAATACAACATTTGTTTATTATATCTTATTTTCTATAGAAATACTCTTAGTTTTAATAATCGACATTATTTCATATTATTCTAAAATAACGATCGATTTTCGATATTTGTGGATACATTGTCCCATCACTAAACAACCTTGAATCATTCGTGCCCCGCGGATTCCGATGTATGCTAATAAGCGGTGAGAGGAACAGAGAGGGTCACGCCAAAGAAGTACCTATAACTTGTAACACCCTAATTTTTTTTCAACTTCGGAATTATTTGGTGGTGCAAACTGTTATGACTTATTTGAACAATATAATTTATAACTATAACTGATCTTCGGTAACACCACGCTAAGTAATTTAAAAAAATTAGAACCGCCTTCCCTCACGCACAATCAGCTTTCTTATCTTGCAACACCAAGAATATATCTTGATGGAATCCAGTTCGAACCTTCTTCTTCTTCTTTTTTTAAATAGTGGCAACCAAACGAATAGGAAATTCGTTTATTACTGCCAGTATCCAGTGACGGAGTTGCACGGTATAAATTTGTGATTATTTTTTATAATATAATAAAACAAAATAATTTTGAAAGGAACGAAGCATTTGAAGTTACTAGTTTGCATGCACAAATTCTGGAAGACACATACATAGTTGTAAATAAGAAGATGAAAATAAATAACTAAAACATTATACATATATTTATATACAATTAATTACAGTCTTACGTCATTACATTTTATAAATTTTAATATATATTTTATAACATGGGAATTGTTAGTATACAGTATCGTTTGTATGTTAGTAGGAAGTGGGACTTTAAACAAATGTAAAGTGGCATATAACGGAGGGGAATTAACCGCGAGGGTAATTGGACAACCAAAGAGGATATGGTCTAGGGTTCCTTCGTCCAGTCCGCACTCGCAGATTGATGAGTCAAGTATACGAAGTCGGGCTAGATGCACTGGAGTGCAGCAGTGTCCAATTCTCATTCGGCACAGAACTGAGGTTTCCTTTTTATTAGCAGTTCGAACCTATTTGAACAACTAAAAAGACTCGAAAGTGTCAAAACTACGCTCATGACAGGTTGCCAACTGACAGTGGGGGCGGGGCGTAAGCAAGCGGAGGGTGTATGCCTGCGTGTAACTTTGAGTAGGGCAATCGCTCCATCATATTTTTAGGTGAGATCGTTGCGTTTAGAAAATGCTTCTTTGTAGTGTCACTTAGTCGTAGGCAAAATCAGCTATAGCAATCACAAACTTTATATTATAATGTATTAATCTGAACTATTTGTTTGTCTGTTTCCTGCGAAGCCTCTTGTGTTAGGGGGGAGGGCAATCTATGCACTGAGACCGCAAAACGGTCCTTCATCCGTTTCATTCTGAACTCTATATAATAAATCCTCTTTTGTGTGTCTGACGTAGCCACAGAAATCCTAAGTGACGTAGCAAACAAAATTTCATGAGCCCAAAGAAAAGTGTCTGCAATATGGGTGCGCTAAAAATCTGCGGATGCAGAATGAAGCTAGGAGCAGTGATATGCAGACAGAAGTCACTCATACAAATTATCACTCGCCCTATGCAATACATGATACGTCATTGGCCCTATGTGGCGCCGACAAACAAGAGCGCCATCTATGAATACTGCGAGGCGAGTTGACAAGCAAGTGGTGGACACGTCGCTTTTGTCCACCACTTTAGTGAGGACATTATTGAGTTCGTATGGGCCCGTCCTTACGCTAGTAATATGTAAGGTGCTTCGTTATTTATGTAAAAAATTTCGGGAGGGTTACATAGACACTCAAACACATATAAAATTATATGTTTTTAGCATTACTTTTCGAGAAATTTAACAAAACATGTTTGCTACCTAAACATTAACCTGTGTGTAACAGTATGTAACTTGCATTGTAAGGGGTCAATGACCGTACTATGTTCAAACGCAGAACAGCTGTTGGTTGTAAGTAACTAAGTCACTATGATTGGTTTTTACAGGTACTTATTTGATTTTATTTTTTTGTTAGGAGAAAAAATGCTCGTATAAACATGTTTTTTTTTTACGTAAAGTGTTTATTTGAGTGCGTATGTAACCCTCGCAAATTTTTTGACATAAATCAAATCAAATCAAATCAAATCATTTTTATTAATTCAGGCACTTGTCCCATTCATTGCACACACACAAAATAAATAACGAAGCACCTTATATAGGGTCATTTTTTATTAAGTGAAGTCCCTTTAAATGGTAGGTTCTATATCTGAAATGGATCACGTTTATGATGTTTTACTTTACGTACCTAAACTTAGATTTTTTTCTGGACATGCTACATAGTAGTGCTCATGCATTCTAATACACCTGAAAATTTCAATAAAATCGGTCCTGTACTTTCAAAGTTATTAAAAAATGCAAAGAAATTCCATTTACGTGCGCGCATCGCATGATTCGCGCGGGACAGCTGGGTGGTCGTTGACCCGTGCGAATCAAATAGTAGGACAAGGCCGCACGCGCCAGCTGTCCCGCGCATTGAGATGCCCGTAAATGTATTTTTTTTTCATTTATTAATAACTCTGAAAGTACTGGACCGATTTTATTGAAATTTTCAGGGTGTATTAGTATGCATGGGCACTACTATGTGGATGTTTGAAGAAAAAACTTTAGGTAGGTACGTAAAGTAAAAGTAACATCATAAACGTGATCCATTTCAGATATAGAACCCTACCATTGAAGGGACTTCACTTAATAAAAAATGACCCTGTATAAGTCAATGGTTAAGGATAGTCGAAAGGGAGCGACGGCCAAACGAACGGGCGCTCAGCGACGCGTGTCGGTTCGAAAATTCCACAGCGATCAGAATACCAGTACTTAGACGGCAGGCGCACTTATATGTGGTTCCTAGGCCCAGTAGTCGGTGATTCTGTCATTTGGTATCTACCACAGAACAGCGATTGGCCGCCGTGCGACGCGTCTTCCTTGCTCTGTGGTGTGGTATCTACCCACTGAATGTATGTAATGAAATTGTTTTGTATGTAGAAATATGAGGATTTGATTTAATGATGAATTTTATTCTCATATGAAATTAAATGAATCGGGATTTCACGGATAGTTTGGGACACTTAAATTGAAAATAATAATTCAAAATTTGAAATGTGAAAGTGTTTTAATTTTCTCCCTGCTCACCCCAAATGCGAGAGATCATTCACAAAAGCCTCAGTTTCTCATCGACATTATCAACCCGTAGTATGTATCAGTCCACTGCTAGACATAAAGGCCTCTCCCAGGGCAGGTCACCGCCCACCACGCATCAAGCGTCACAGATCTATCATCTATCCATGCGCTGCCGTATATTGGCTTATAAGTTGAGAACCACTCAACCGATTCGCGTGGGGTTTCAATGCCATTATTTAGGCTGTAATGTCTGTAGGTCCCTTCCCTTCCCTTGCCCCTTACTAGGTGGTAGGCTCAAATTGTAGCCGACTAGGTTGGTACCACCGTACTGGATGTGAGATGGCCGCATAGCAGCCTCGGTTGTGTTCTCCTCTAGTCCAGTATAATCAGCAATCCAGGGAAGTCTCCGGTATGGCACCTACCTTCTCGGAGGTGATATTGGCTGGTCAGAGCATGCGCTTTGGCCCCTCCGACTCAGCCAACCATATCGAATTACATAAAAAAAGGCACGTCGAATGACGATGTCTCTTCTTCTCTAAATTATAAAACGGAATGTCTGTCTGTATGTATGTTTGAGGTAAACTCCAGAACCACTGAACATATTTTGATGCGGTTTGCTTGCGCCAATGTAAAGAGTAATATTTGAGGATCACTATAGGCTATATACCATCACGCTAAATGGCAATAGGGATGAGCGGTATCAAAGAAAGTATAGTATGAACGGAATTTATGGAGAGAGGAGGCGAGGGAGGGATTTTTTTTTATAGAACCTGACACGGTTGGATACATCACCTACAACGTCCGTGATGTCAGCCCATAACACCGGGTGAACTAGGTGCCATGTCAGTGTGCTTCCCCGGGAAGAGAGAGAATAAGATCGTTTAATGTCAATTTGTGTTTAAATCTGATTTGCTATTAAACCGAACCTACCGCGAGCGAAGCCGCAGGCAAAAGCTAGTTGGTTCCGCAATGCGAACAAAATGATTCACAAGCTACTAGCCAAGAGTTTTGTCTGACTCTGAATTTGAATGCTGCTTCACCGTATTCGGAACCGGTGTGAAACTGTAGGTCCCTTCGCTTGCCCCTTACTAGGTGGTAGGTAGGCTCGAAATTGTAGCCGACTGGGTTGGTTTGGTACCACCGTACTGGATGTAAGATGACCGCATAGCAGCCTCGGTTGTTTTCTCTCTCTCATCAAGTCCAGGTACAATTGGCTAGCTACCTTCTCGGAGATGATATTGGACCCTATGTTTCTTGGACCCTGCTTAATTTTGTACCTAAAAATGTCTTAAAACATGCTCTTTCCGAATTCCTAAGCCCCGCGCGCACCCCCCTAAGCACCAGGGTTGTCAGATGGTTCAGTTGAAAAAAACGGTCATCATCCTGTCATTTTTTCAGGTACAAAATTAAATTTGATTTTATGTACCTACCAAATGTTTCATGACCTTTACTTTTGAAAATGGGTGGGAGATAGAGTAATAGATAAAAGGGTTGAATTGATCGAACTTACTGCAAAAGAAAACTCAGTAAGATTAGTATTAAAATGTAGGTACCTACTGAAAAAGTAAACCTTCTTACCTTACTAGGTGGTAGGGTTTATCCCGGCCGGGTTGGTACCACCGCACTCAACGAAACGTCGGTCGAAACGGCTATGTAAATAGTTCGTGTTTTCCGTCCAGTTTAGTGTAGCCGACATGAAATGAAGGGAAGCACTGACATGGCACCTAGTTCACCCTGTGTTATGGGCTGACATCACGGATGTTGTAGGTGATGTAGCCAACCGTGTCAGGTTACATAAAAAAAAATAAAAAAAATAAATAAATAAATACTTGCGTTATATGAAGAAAAAACCGGACGTTTTGAAGACCGGACACAAGGCTCAAAAACCGGACTGTCCGGTCCAAAACCAACAACAACGGATATCTGGCAACCCTGCTAAGCACCCCCACCCGCACCCGCTGCCCCTGCCTCGGCCTCTAAGCTCTAACGTAGCAGTATCAATTGTTTGATTGCTATTAATGTTGATAAGGTGTTAAAATGAGACGAGTTTCGTGTCGCATTGCACGAATGAGTAATGCCTTATCTTGCACGTCCGTATCAGTCGCAAAACGGACACGATTACGGTTTAATAATATATTTGCTTACATAATGCGGCCTTGTCCAATACAGCTTCAGGTAACTTTACAGTCTCTTCAAAAATCTAGGGCTGCCAAGATCGACGCTAAGCTCATATATGGAGAGAGCTTCGAAAGCGTCACTGGAAGCATCCTACAGAATATGGATAGGTAGAGAGGGAGGTCGAGAGCGGGACTGGTGGTTCTCCGCATCCTAGTCAGATTAGCCAAAGAGGGCTTGCCGCGAGGCAAAACGTAACGCAAGCTGGAGAATGGCCGCTCGCTCGCTAGCCCCGCCCGACTCCCGAAGTCCCGACCTCGATTAACACCACAGAACACATACCTATTAATTAGCTTTACTTCTCTGATCTGTGATTGACGGGTGAGGAGGGTTCCTCTACTGCATATAGCCTACAAACGCAATATCTCATAAAACAAAGTACCTATACAGTACCTATATATTGATATATTACCTATAATAACAAAAAGTTCTACAATTTCTTTAATTGTTTTCTTTTCAGGTTTTAGGTAAGTAATAAAAAAATCTATAAAATACGATTTTAGGGTCTCCCAGAAGGGCCCGCACCACAGGTTCAGCCTAGGGGTCTACAGATTTTAGATTCGGCCCTGCTGCGCTGGGAACTGTTTTTTTAAATGTTTGAATATTCTTGGCTCATTCAGCAAACTAAATAGGTACCAACATATTCAGTACAGTAAGTAAGTATTTATATTTTTACTTTTCGATATGTTGTGTACGTGGGATTTTGTTTGAAATTTATAGAAATAAATGATGAATTAAATAGTTTTATTTACACCAATATATGGTTATATCTGACGAAGACTAATAAAAGTCGAAATATTATGTGAAATATGTATTTTTTTATTTATTATGTAAAAAAAATCTATTTTTAAAATAGTAATAGCTACCTACCACAGAACAATGATCGGGCCACACCGCCCGCCCCCGCGCCCCCCTCGCCGGGCAAGACTGGTCTTCTTCAAAGCTCCTTGAGTAATACCTACATTGGAATACCTACAAATTTTATTTCTATGCATTTTACCATATCCATAGTAGGTACCGTGTGGGGCCGGTACCTACGTAAAAAGAATAGCCCCGCTGCATCGCTCCCTGTGCATGTCGTAAAAGGCGGCTAAGGGATAAGGGCAAGATGCCGTGCTAAAGGGCGACAGGCTCGCCACCTCTCACCTTGGCACGGTACTTCCACCGAGTCATGTATTCTATGACCGAGTCATGCAGCGGTGGGTCTTCCATCGTGCCTTACATGCTGCTTGATAGATATCTTGTCCGAATACTTTGCGAAACGTGCTGGTCGGTGTTGTGCTGTAGTTTACCAGAGTCCTTGCAGCACAACACCGATTATTCTGCTTACCCCGATTGTCAGGATTCAGCGTGTGTGACATGTATAATTTTAGTGAGTTTGTCAGCCTCGATAGCTCTGTTGTGCAGACAGTCAACTGTCGCTATTGAATGTTAAGCAACGCTGGGTGCTGTCAGTACTTGGATGGGTGACCGCTGACCGTTGGAGGCTGACCGAGGTTCGGATTCCTCGTAAAACTGTAGGTCCCTTCCCTCCTAATATTACTTGGTGGTAGGGTTTAACCCGCCCGGGTTGGTACCACCGCACTGAATGAAACGTCGGTTAAAACGGCTATGTAAATAGTTTGTGTTTTCCGACCAGTTCAGTGTGGCCGGCACGATCAAAGGGGGAAGCACTGACATGGCACCTAGTTCACCCGGTGTTATGGGCTGACATCACGGACGTTGTAGGTGATGTAGCCAACCGTGTCAGTTTCCATAAAAAATAAAAAAAAAAAGTGTCTAAAGTAACTACAAACAAATAACAAAACGACTAGATCTAAAGTTCAGTGCGCAGTACTCTGGCGCTGTTTGGAGATATCGGCTCTCGGTAATGCTTCTCGTATATCTTGTCCCACAGCTTCACTCGATCTCCGAAAATATGATTGTTCGCCTCCATCTTGATGTCGATGTGCAAGTAATTCATCCTCTGCGGGTCCACGCGCTCCCACGGGATCGGAAGCAGATCGGAGGTCGTCGTCACTGGGTTCCTGTGCAATGAAGACATTTCACGATTAGAATGACCCCGTCTATCTATACGGACTGAGTTTATACTTATACTAGATTTTTCCGGCGGCTTCGCTCGCGTGAAATTCGTATTTAAAAAGGAGAAAGTAAGTAAGCCCGCCGGAACTAAATTTTATTATAGCCTATATCCTGTGTCGCGTATAGTTAAATGTGCTTGTACTGAGTTTCATCGAACTCGGATGATCGGTTTAAGAGTTATGGAGGAACATACATACAGAAAAGATTTCTAAAAATCGACAATTTAGTATTAGTATCATACATAGAGTCTACAAACTCGGTGGGTATCTCATAAAACAAAGTAACTTAATGACCATCTCTTACAGATTTATTATAGTATTGATTGATACGTGTTTTTTTTTTATTAATTCCGAACTGGGTGGCTGTCTGGCTTGTAGGCCGATGTTGAATGATACCACCGCACTGAGCGAAACGTCGGTCGAAACGGCTATGTAAATACTTCGTGTTTTCAGTCTAGTTCAGTGAAGCCGACATGAAATGAAGAGAAGCACTGACATGGCACCTAGTTCACCCGGTGTTATGGGCTGACATCACGGATGTTGTAGGTGATGTAGCCAACCGTGTTTCCATAAAAAAAATACAACTGAATAAAACTTACCCAAATCTAGCGAAATTCGTCCACATTTTGGCCAGGCGATTTTGCATCAGCTGATTGTCATCATTTGTAGAGGCATTAGGCATCATGATAAATTTGTGCAAGGTGCCAGTTTGGGCGCAATGGGTGGCTCCACTGAACTTATCGCTGTGCGCGTGAGGTGTTCCACGTGCGACGTAAGAGTAATCGTACAGATACACCGGGACCGAGTTGAGAGCGTGAAGCCTGGCGGACCTGACTATCGAGTAGCTGAACATCACATCCGTGAAGTAATCCACGAAACCGCCGATGGTGTCGATACCCACCGCTTTATCGTCGAAGTAAAACTTCTTAACAGTGGCGGCAACGCTCTTCTTTTCGTTTTCGTCTCTGAATACGAGGTCCTGCGGGAGAAAGTCGGCAAAGTTCTCTTCCATCTTGACGGACCACTCATCCAGCACGTCCAATCTGAACATACCCTCCTGGCTAGCGAAACCAGGCATGAAAGGAACCTTGCTGTAGTCACCATTTCTGAGGATATCCATCGGGGATTCATTATAAAAACTCTCCTCTCCTTCGATTGTTGGCTCGACGCAAGGGACAAATCCAAACATCGTATCTGGTTCTGTGAAATAAAACTTTTCCGTCAGCTGCGCGATCGTGCGCGATTTATAAAACTTCTCAATCTCAATTACGTCATCGGACGATCTTCCAGACGTTTCTGCCATGTAACGCTTGGCCAAAGCGATCGGATCAGGAGTGGCTGCCCACGCGGACAGGGCTGAGCCGCTCTCGGCGATGACTTTAGTGAAGAGACCCTTCGCCATCGGCGACAGCATCAGGTGCTCCACGCTCGCGCTGCCGGCGCTGTATCCTGCGATAGTTACATCGTCGGGGTTACCACCGAAGCTGGCGATGTTGCGTTGGATCCAGCGCAGGGCCGCCACTTGGTCCTTCATGCCCGCATTGCCGGGGACGTCTTTGGTTCCTAGACAGAGGAAGCCGTGAACGCCGAGACGGTAGTTGAAGTTAACGACGATGACATTCTCGCGCAGCAGGGCTTCGTGACTGACGAAGGTGCCAGTTCCCACGAAGAACGCCCCACCGTGGATGTACGCCATGACTTGGAGATTTTTCTTGTCCGTTTTGGGGACAAATACGTTGATAACTAGACACTCTTCAATTGGGGTTTCTGCAAAAAACTGAATGAATCCCATGTCTGGTTGAGGACATGCTACTTTGCTATCGGTTGCCTCGAAAATATTGGTCCATGACGGTGGATCTAGGGGTGCCTGAAAAAAAAAAAACGAATAGGCACTTAGTTAGATGGGTTTATTAATGTTTTGAGTCAACGTAAACACGACTGAAGCTATAATAATGCTGTGTATACGTATAGTAACAGCATTATTATATCTTCAGTCGTGTTGTTCGTGGATATTGTATCTCTCTCTACTCTGTACTTCTTATAAAAGAGAATGTCTGTCTGTATTTAGGTACCTATGTATTTTTGAGTTAAACTTCGGAACCACTGAACAGATTTTGATGCGGTTTGCACCAATGGAAAGAGTAGTTCTTGAGGCTCACATACCATCACGCTAAATAGCCTTAGGGCTGAGCAGTATCAAATAAATTATAGTATGGACGAGAAAGAGAGAGAGAGAGAGAGAGAGAGAATATAAGAGAAGCGATATAGTCTGAACTGTAATATAGGTAGGTACCTACTAGGCAGTTTACATTTTCACAGAATAATGTGTTATTTATTAATATTATGGCGAATATCCTAACAAATAATAAAAATAAAGTAAAAAAAATAATTGGTAAAAAATATTTTTGTTTTTTTTTTTTTTTTAACTTTATCGTAAAAGCGGTATGTAGGTAATACACACAAGCTTCAAACTTAGTATGATTATAGTGCAAACTCGTAAAAAAAAATTTAGTTCTCTTTTTCTTCATTGACTTATATATTTGTTTTTCTTGCTATTTTGTTTGTATTTCCGAAATAAATAAATAAATAAACAAATAATGAAAACCGGCCAATTACCTACGTTGTGGCACGGAACGCTCGGTGCGCGAGCCCCACTCGCACTTGGCCGGTCGTTCACGCCGAATGAGCTGGAGAATGCCCCTGGTAGAAGTATAGCTACCTACCTAGAATGAATGGTTACCTACCTTGAATTTGTCCGTGCCCTTCGGCGTGGTGGCGTACGGGATGCCGTAGAACTCGAAGAAGTCTCCCGTCTCGCTCGGGTAGCCCCTGACAGGCCCCTGCTCCGTCTCCACGACCCTGCCGTCGTCGTCTCTCCGCGCCCCAGCTAGCGCCAGCAGAGCGCAAAACACACACGCACTCCACATGACGACACAGACGCGACCAAGACGCGACTGCCGCCGCGCCGGCCGCTACCAATCCAACGAAGGAAGATAAATGATGCCACTTTTTAGGTTTCCGTATCCGTACCCGCACGGAAGCCTTATCACTAAGTCTACGCCGCGCCGTCTGTCTGTATGTCAGTCCGAGGGCTGTATCTTTTGAACCGTACCTAATAGGTAGCCGGTTGAAATTCTCACAGAATATTATGGTATTAAAGGCGGATATACTAATAAAACGACGGTCGGTGTTGTCCAAAGGTTGAAAGTTGCCCAGCGAGCAATGGAGCGAGCCATGCTGGGAATATCGCTACATGATATTGTACGTAACGAGGCAATACGCCGACGCACCAAAGTAGTCGATATTGGATAACGGGTGGCTAAGCTCAAGTTGCAGTGGGATGGGCACGTCAGCCGAAGAGACGACGACCGTTGGAGTAACCGTGTCTTACAATGGCGACCGTGGACAGGAAAACGGAGTGTGGGAAGACCACCCGCCAGGTGGGACGACGACATCAAGTAAGTCGGCGGAAAGCAGTGGTTCCATACCGCTGAAGGCCGGGAGGACTGGAGGAAGATTGGAGAGGCGTATGTCCAGCAGTGGACGCGTACACGCTGACTGACTGACTAATAAAAGAAGTCAGCCTCGATAGCTCAGTGGTGCAGACAGTCAACTGTCGCTATTGAATGTTAAGCAACGCTGGGTGCGGTCAGTACTTGGATGGGTGACCGCTGACCGTTGGAGGCTGACCGAGGTTCGGATTCCTCGTAAAACTGTAGGTCCCTTCCCTCCTAATCTTACTTGGTGGTAGGGTTTAACCCGCCCGGGTTGGTACCACCGCACTGAATGAAACGTCGGTTGAAACGGCTATGTAAATAGTTTGTGTTTTCCGACCAGTTCAGTGTAGCCGGCACGATCAAAGGGGGGAAGCACTGACATGGCACCTAGTTCACCCGATGTTATGGGCTGACATCACGGACGTTGTAGGTGATGTAGCCAACCCTGTCAGTTCCCATAAAAAAAAATAAAAAAAAAGAACTTGGAGACTTGTCTCCCGCGGCCGCGCGGGACCGTTTTTATTTTAGGTATTTAATTTTGTATTAATTTTGTGTATTTTTATAACTTTTAGTTTAGTAGATATAATATATTATGTAAGTACACCCTGGCTCCATCACACGTCAACAAGTCTTTGAGAGAAGCTGGTTCTGCTTCTGAGGCCGCTGCCCGTCTGAAGATAAACAAGTACCAAAGCATTGTCAACCAAAACTATTTGTTTATTCCGCTAGCTTTCGAAACCTACGGCCCGTGGTGCAAGGCTTCAAAATCACTTGTGCATATTTTAGGTAAAAAAATTGGGGAAACAACCAGCGTTCAAAGTTCGGAACAGTTTTTAAGGGAGAGAATAAGCTTCGCTGTGCAGAGAGGGAATGCTGCGAGCGTTATGGGCACATTCCTGACATGCCGAACTCTAGAGGAGCTTTTTTATGTTTATTATGTAGTTCTTATTGTATTTTAATTTAACTTATTATATTAAATAAATTATTTAGTTATTTACAAAAAAAAAAATAAAAAGTAAGTAAAATTAATATAAATTAAATGAAAAAATGTGAAATAAAGGACATATAAAACAAAAGAAAAAGTAAAAAACTACCCATAACTACAAGAAACGTGTTTTTTTATCTTTCAACGTTTGCAAAATCGTGAAAACGCTTTTAAACATATAGGTATGGTGTACCGTGTGGGGCCGGTACTTAAAAAGAATATCCCCACTGCATCTCTCCCCATGCATGTCGTAAAAGGCGACTAAGGGATAAGGACAAGATGCCGTGCTAAAGGGCGACAGGCTCGCCACCTCTCACCTTGGGACGGTACTTCCACCGAGTCATGCAGCAGGTGGGTCTTCGTGCCATACTTGCTGCTTGATCGATTTAATCTTGTTCGAATACTTTGCGAAACGTGGTGATCGGTGTTGTGCTGTAATTTACCAGAGTTCTTGCAGCACAACACCGATTACTCTGCTTACCCCGATTGTCGGGATTCAGCGTGTGTGATATCTATGTAGGTAAGCGTCACACTTGGTTTGATTACAGAACAAACGCTAAACTAAAGTAACAACAACAAATAATAAAACCGACAATTGCCATGGTGTTACGGAAACCTCGGTGCGCGAAACAAACTCGCACTTGGCCTTGAGTTTTTTATGCTCGTAACAACCCGTTCCATTCAAGTTTCCGTGGAATGCAATGCAGACCACTTAAACACCGCAGCGGTCCCGAACTTAGATCACATCAAATCGGCAAGGTGCATAAGTATGTTTGAGATAAACTCCGGAACCACTGAACGGATTTTGATGCGGTTTGCACCAATGTAAAGAGTAGTTCTTTAGGCTCACTAATATACTATCACGCTAAGAAGCCTTAGGGCTGAGCAGTATCAAAGAAAGTATAGTATGAACGGAATTTTGTGTCGAATAGTAGTAATAGATGGCGTTAGCAGTTCTGATGTGTTGCGTTGCAGTATTGGTCAGCGGCAAACCTGAGTGGAGCGTGTACAGTGAGATATTATGTTATGTTATGTAAGATAAGATAACACTGACAAAATCATTTTAAGGCGAAGAGCCTTATCACTGGTCATTAGGCAGATAAATACGTTTTTTTTATTTAATCCGGTATGGCTAGCTGAGTCGGAGGGGACAAAGCGCATGCTCCGACCAGCCAATATCACCTCCGAGAAGGTAGGTGCCATACCGGAGACTTCCCTGGATTGCTGACTATACTGGACTAGAGGAGAACACAGCCGAGGCGCTGCTATGCGGCCATCTTACATCCAGTACGGTGGTACCAACCCAGTCGGCTACAGTTTGAACCTACCACCTATATAGATAATAAATACACCTATAAAATAAATATAAGGGGCAAGGGAAGGGACCTACAGTTTTACACCGGTTCCGAACGGTGAAACAGCAGGTGTAGGTATGCACGTTAATTTTTTTCGTCAGAAAAAAGTCATTGGTTCACGCCGACCGGATACGAACCTCGGACCTCTCGCACGAGAAGCCGATGCCCAAACCACTCGGCCACCCTCCGGTTACGTACCTTTTATTTATTTATTTTTTATTGCTTCCGAACTGGGTGGCTGTGCCGAGGTCGAAGCCTCAGGCGCAGCCAATTTCACCGCCGAGGAGGTGCCAGTCCGGCTTGGAGGTGGACTAATGTTGCTGGGGAAAGGCTATTAACCCGCGATTTGAAGATCCGTCGATTGTAGGAGTGGGGAAAGATATTTTCTGGGAGCCTGTTCCACACCTTTGCAGTGCGGCACAACACAAGAACGATTTAGAGAATCATGCAGTTCGAAGAACTCTTCTGTCGACTACAAAGGGATGTTCCACGAGAGTATGGCGGGTTTGGCGAAGGCGAACAGGAGGAGGAGGGATAAGGGAAGCAAGTTCGTCAGAGCAGTGGCCATAGTAGAACGGATAAAACAGGCTCAATGACCCAACGATACGCAATTAAGAATAGGTTCAAGAATTCATGATGATATTAAAAATATATAAACATTCTTATCTTCTCTATCTCTATACTCTCTACTTCTTATAAAATATAATGTCTGTCTGTATTAGGGTTGCCAACCGTACTTTAAAATAAAGTATCTTATGTTATTTTTGGTCTCCGTACTTTAAACTTTTGAGTGGCAATAAAGTACGCGAAAATACTATAATTGTGTGTATGAAATGAGTAAACTAACAGCACCTCATCGTGATCGAATGCAGTGGATCATAAAGTGTACTAAAAAATACCTGATCAGTGCTGAAATCTTTTAAAATTTAAATAAATAATACTTTTTATTAGACTGTACTTTTTATTTGCCAGCCCTGAAATCAGAAATACGTTATTTCTTCTAAAAAAAGTTGGCAACCCTAATCTGTCTGTATGTATGTTTGAGGTAAACTCCGGAACCACTGAACGGATTTTGATGCGGTTTGCACCAATGTAAAGAGTAGTTCTTAGGCTCACTAATATACCATCACGCTAAAAGCCTTAGGGCTGAGCAGTATCAAAGAAAGTGTAATCTGTGGTATTGTATGAACGGAATTTAGTGTCGAATGGTAGTAATAGATGGCGTTAGCAGTTCTGCTGTGTTGCGTTGCAGTATTGCGGTTTATTGCAGTATCGAGTTTATCGCGAGCGAAGCCGCGGGCAAAAGCAAGTAATATAAATAAATAAAACCCTCATCAACGATTTGCAATCTTTAAAAAATAGATAGAGATTGCGATACGTAGGCACAAAAGTGATTTATCAGGAGATTCTATTTTAGGTAGGTACTTACATAAACTTGGCAAAATCCGGAATGTTGTTAGCTGTCTTTCTGGACTTCTGGAGCTCATTGTTCGAAATGAAAAACAAAACCGGCCAAGTACGTGTCGGGCCACGCGCAGTGTAGGGTTCCTTAGTTGCGGAACCCTATCAAAATAAATTATTTGATTAATTGTATAATTTTGTAGGGGAAATAAATGAATGTTAATTTGAATAAGTTCTTCAACAGTGAAATGATGGCTGTCGTCCGTACATTTTATAAGTTGGTCGACTATTACTCGTCAACCTGTACAGCCTACTTAGCTGTGATAGTTTTCCTTTTAATTTCGATATATATACTACTGCTGTGAATTTTTTCACATATCTAATAACAACCGCTTAGCTGGCAGGGGGTGGGGACACTTGACTCTAACAAAAATTTGCACTTAAAAGCTTAATAATTCGCAAACGGATCCCTAAATCGAAAAATGCTTTTCACAAACACACAATATTTTCCTAAGACCTATCCAACGACACCCCACACGATGGGGTAGACGTGAAAAAAAAAATTCATCCCCACTTTACGGGTAGGGGAGGTACCCTAAAAAAAATTATTTACAAATTTTTATTTAACCACTTTGTCGGCGTTATTAATATGTATATCCATACCAACTTACAACTTTCTAGTCTCTGAGCTAAGCCGCGGACGGACAGACGGACGGACGGACATGGCGAAACTATAAGGGTTCCTTGTTGACTACGGAAACCTAAAAATTGGGATTTTTTTTTTGTTAGGTTTTTTAGCTTTTGCCCGCGGCTTCGCTCGCGTGAAATTCGTATTTAAAAATAAGAATGTAAGTAAGCCCGCTACAGTACCTTTATTTCGGCGCGCGGAATAATTTGGTTTGTTTGTATGAGATCTTAGCGTAACCGGAACTGAATTTTATTTAGCCTATCCAGTGTCTCGTATAGCTAAATGTTCTTGTACCTACTATGTTTTATCGAATTCTGATGATCGGTTTAAGAGTTATGGAGGAACATACATACATACAGAAAATATTTCGAAAAATCTTCAATTTAGTTTTAGTATCTTAATTACATAGTCTACAAACGGATATCTCATAAAACAAATTAACTTACTCCATGACCATCACTTACAGATTTATTACCTACTAGAATTGATTATAGCAAAAGAATAGCCCCACTGCATCTCTCCCCGTGTGTGTCGTAAAAGGCGACTAAGACGACTCCCTCCATATATTACTAGGTGGTAGGGTTTAACCCGCCCGGGTTGATACCACCGCACTGAATGAAAGGTTGGTCGAAACGGCTATGTAAATAGTTTGTGTTTTCCGTCCAGTTCAGTGTAGCCAGCACGACCGAAGGGATGCACTGACGTGGCACCTAGTTCACCCGGTGTTATGGGCTGACATCACGGATGTTGTAGGTGATGTTAGCCAACCGTAGGTTTCCATAAAAAAAAATATAATAAATAAAGATTATAACTATAAGGCACAGTTGCGAGACTTCCACTTAGCACCATACAACCTAATATTATCTGCTATTGACCTTGAATTTAGCACACACAGTTAGCACATATTGGCTATCGAGCTGATGTGATGCTTACATCCTTACATCCAGTACGATGCCACCAACCCAGTCGGCTACAATTTGAGCCTACCACCTAGCTAACCGTCTTCATAAAAACGCTCCGATTTCGCACTCACACAAGCGCGCGCCAGCGCACGCTGTCCGTACACAACCACTACTTACATTCTCACTTCCCTCGCTTGTGATGGCCGCCCCGCGCTTATATTTCATATCTCTGTCTCTCTCTCTCTCTGGAATTGCATTTCCACCATAGAAAGCCCGGCGCAGCGTAGGAAGTTAATTTAAAAATGGGCTCCAGTTACCCTACTCGTCTCCTTTTCTATGGTAAGGGGCCAAGGGAAGGGACCTACAGTTTTAAACCTCTTCCGAACGGTGCGGTGTAGCAGCGGGTGTAGTGTATGCACGTAAATTTTTTCGTCAGAAAAAAACTCATTGGTACACGCCGACCGGACTCGAACCTCGAACCTCTCGCAAGCCGATGCCCAAACCACTTGGCCCGCCGCTTAAACCGGATGCAAATAATGCGTGTCGAGCTTTAGAAAGAGACAATCCGGTTGTAGAGCGTCGTCTCTGTCGCACAACTCGCACGTCTCTGTGCGACAGCAGGCCTCACGCACTCTATGTACTTGCGCGCGCTACCTACCTACCGCCCAGCGGGCCGCCGGCGGTCTAATTCAGTGGAAATTCATCAGCCGCGCGAAGCATACCTACACGCGCGCCCACGCAACTGCGCGCAGCTGCAAAGCAATAATGCACTTTACACTCGATCGTTTAGGTACATTTTCGCACGCAGCGATTGGCGACGTGAAACAGTAGGCTATTAAAGCCGAAGGTATGGAACTTTTTCTATGGAGTGATTTATCTGTTACGAAGTAACTATTAAGTAATCTGTGGCGACAGGGACGATGCTCGACAACCGCATTGTCTCTCTCTAATGCTTGACACACATTATTTGCTGCGGGGAACTGTACATGTTGTGAGAGAAATATGCAGATTATTTCGAGTTTCAATAAAACCACACATACATTTTAATAATAATTTATTTAAATAACAATATATTGTATTTTTTTTATTTATTTTTTATTGAAACTGACACGGTTGGCTACATCACCTACAACATCCGTGATGTCAGCCCATAACACCGGGTGAAATTGGTGCCACGTCAGTGCTTCCCTTGGGTCGTGCCGGCTACACTGAACTGGACGGAAAACACAAACTATTTACATAGCCGTTTGGACCGACCTTTCATTCAGTGCGGTGGTACCAACCCGGGTGGGTTAAACCCTACCACCTAGTAATATAAGAAGGGGGTCATATCCCTTAGTCGCCTTTTACGACATACACGGGGAGAGATGCAGTGGGGCTATTCTTTTGTGTATTAATAAGATATTGGCTAGCACATCCTACTATTCAGGCAGAACGCATATATGTATATGACTATTAAATTTAAAACCTTAAATGAATTAAGTATAAACAATGTACAATAAAAGGTTGTATATTTTACTTAGTGTCAGCAACACTATACCAGCATTATACACTCGAGCCATAGGCGCCGACTACGTGGGTGCTCGGGGGCTCCAGCACCCACGAGGGTTGAGTAGTGGGTGCGGAGCACCCACGACGATAGATATAAAAACTGATCAGTAATAGGATTTGAGCTACGATAAAAGTGCCTTATTTACTTACAAGCCTTTGAGCGGCCACACTTACACATTCGCACTAATGGCGCGACGAATAGCGAATTTTATAGTACTCCTATATTATTCTATACCATGCAATAGATTATAGGGACACTACATGCGTAGGTACATCGTGCGAATGTGTAAATGCGGCAAATGCAAAATATTGTGCGAACGTTTTGCGAATCTATGCTGCGGGGTGCCGGGAGAATTAGTGAAAAATTTGAGAAGCATATGTCCAGCAGTGGACGGCAACACGTTGATGATGATGATGATGATTGCTCAATAAAAAAAAATTGCATGAGCACCCACGAGGATTTCTAAAAGTCGGCGCCCCTGACTCGAGCACTCAATATCACCAGCACTGAAAGTGTTTGAGGCACTCGAGCACTATGCACTATGTCAGCTCGAGGCACTCGAACACTCAACATCGCCACCACTAGACAAGCTTCACTTAGATCTAAGCGAGCTTGAGGCATTCCAGCGTTTACTTCCGGTGGTACTATGCAAGTTTCAGTCACTCGAACAGTCAGCGCGAAGCGAGCTCTAAATCTTTCCGCTGGTACTATGCAAGCTTCAGTCACTCGAGCACTCAGCGCTAAGCGAGCTTGAGCCATTCCAGCGCTTAGTCCCGGCGGTACTATGCAAGCTTCAGGCACTCGAGCACTCAGCGAGCTCGTAGCATTCAGTCCCGGTGGTACTTTTTATCCGTGATGTCAGCCCATAACACCGGGTGAGCTAGGTGCCATGTCAGTACTTCCCTTCGGTCGTGCCGGCTGCACTGAACCGGACGGAAAACACAAACTATTTACATAGCCTGTTCGACCGACGTTTCATTCAGTGTGGTGGTATCACCCCCGGGTTGAACCCTACCACCTAGTAAGGTAAGAAGGGAATTGGGCACTATGCAAGCTTCAGGCACTCGAGCATTCAGCGAGCTCGTAGCATTCACTCCCGGCGGCACTATGCAAGCTTGAGGCACTCGGGCACATTTGGCAGCGTGTCGCTCTTGAACTTGCACAGAGTCCGCAGCAGCGCCAGCTTCTTGTCGAGCGTCTCGCTCGACTCCAGCTCGTACAGCGTGCACAGATTCAGCAGCATACTCTTGCAGAGGCCGCGCTCGGGGTCCGCCGCTATCACTATTCACTCCCGGCGGCACTATGCAAGCTTGAGACACTCGGGCACATTGGGCAGCGTGTCGGTCTTGAACTTGCACAACGTCCGCAGCAGCGCCAGCTTCTTGTCGAGCTCGTAGCATTCAGTCCCGGCGGCACTATGCAAGCTTGAGGCACTCGGGCACATTGGGCAGCGTGTCGCTCTTGAACTTGCACAGCGTCCGCAGCAGCGCCAGCTTCTTGTCGAGCGTCTCGCTCGACTCCAGCTCGTACAGCGTGCACAGATTCAGCAGCAGACTCTCGCAGAGACCGCGCTCGGGGTCCGCCGCTATCGCCTTCTGCAGCACGCCGATCGCCTCCTTCAGCCGACCCATGTAGAGCAGACACACCGACGAGTTGTTGGCCACCTGCGTGCGGGAGACATCTGTTATTCGTCAAGTCAAAGAAATATAAACAATATTAGGCAATATACATACATACATAGCGTCACGCCTGTTTCCCGGTGGGGTAGGCAGAGACAACGGATCTCCACGTGCCACGATGCTGACACACCTCTGCCGCCTCTTCCACTCCCATAATGTTCTTCATGCATGCTCGTCGGTTACGGGTACTAAGCACTTGCCCCTTTTTGAGCATATGCCTGATCTGATCCAGGTACGTGCGTCTAGGGCGACCCTTCCCGACTCTTCCACTCACATTTGCTTCATAAATTTCTTTCGTTAGTCTCCTATCATCCATTCTTCCAACATGACCGAACCACCGAAGCATCCCTTTCTCAATTCTTGTCACTATATCTTCTTTCAACCCACAGCGCTCTCGCACTACACTATTTCTCAATCTATCTTTCATTGTAACTCCACACATACTCCTCAACGCGCGCATTTCCACAGCATTAATCCTGCTTTCATGCTTCGTCTGCCATGCCCAACTTTCACTCCCAATATATAGGCAATATCTTATTTTAATAATGTTCATACTAAGTATGAACCCACTTTATATTTCTTTCAACGCAGGAGCTTGCATCTTTCTATAGAAGATACAACTGTTCGAAATTTAGAGTCGATCCGGTGGCGTAATTGGTAACGGGTTGGCGGCTCATGCCAAAGATACAGATTCGAATCCTGGTCGGGATGTAGTTTTTCTCGTTACTTTCGGCAATGCATATAAGTAATGATGAAAGCTTGAGGCACTCGAGGACTAAGTGTCGGCGATCCAATGTAAGCGTGAAGCACTCAAACGCTCACTATCCACGATCAACGGTCGACAACATTTTACCGACAACATTGTACCGTGTGGGGCCGGTACTTTAAAATAATAGTCCCACTGCATCTCTCCCCGTGTATGTCGTAAGAGGCGACTAAGGGATACCTCCTTCTTATATTACTAGGTGGTAGGGTTTAACCCGCCCGGATTGGTACCACCGCACCGAATGAAAGGTCGGTCGAAACGGCTATGTAAATAGTTTGTGTTTTCCGTCCAGTTCAGTGTAGCCGGCACGACCGAAGGGAAGCAGTGATGTGCCACCAAGTTCACCCGGTGTTATGGGCTGACATCACGGATGTTGTAGGTGATGTGGCCAACCGTAACAGTTTCCAAAAAAATAAAAATAAACGGGACCCCCCCCCCCCCCATATACCAGAGTGGCGTGACGTATTAAATGGATCAGCTCTTTGACAGCACTTAACCACAATTGTTAGAGTGTTTTCATTTTACGAAGGCACGAGGGGTATGAGGTAGGATGTGGTGTGAGACCGCGCGGAGCTCAGTAGGGAACGACTCGGTTCAACGGAGCGACGACGCGGATACGTGTAGAACGTGTGTACCGACCGGGCACCGAGTTCGTTCTCTACTGAGCTCCGCGCGGTCGCCTCTCGCACCACTTCCTACCTCGTACCCCTCGTGCCTTCGTAAAATGAAAACACTAGTCGCTAGAACGCGGCTATATTCTCACCATGACGTTAGTGGGCTCCTGTTCGGCGGCGCGCGCGAAGCAGTTGTAGGCCTCCTGGTAGCGGCCCTGCGCCACCTCCAGCAGCCCCTGGTCCACGTACTCGCGCACGTCGGGCGTCGGGCATCTGCCGGCAACCGACAGCACTCATACATACACCGGAACCCGGATTATCCAGCCTCGCATCAACTGAGGTCCCATTTATAACCGAGTTTTTTTTTATGTAATCCGGTATGGGTGGCAGAGTCAGAGGGGCCAAAGCACATGCTCTGACTAGCCAATATCACCTCCGAGAAGGTAGGTGCCATACCGGAGACTTCCCTGGATTGCTGGCTATACTGGACTAGAAGAGAACACACATCCAGTACGGTGGTACCAACCCAGTCGGCTACAATTTGAGCCTACCACCTAATAAGGGGCAAGGGAAGCTTAAACGAGATGCAATATTTTAGGTTTTTTGCAACAAGATTTTTAAAAAATTCAATGTAATCGACCATCTGGACTACTACGTCAAATTAATCTCTTGCCTTCGAAAATATTTAATATTCTTATACACCCCTTGTGGCTGCCTTCCCATTTTGCTGCTCGAAAATTTGCGAATTTTGGTGCGGGCGGATTGTTTCACTAAATATTATTTAAGAGTCGGGTGGCCAAGTGGTTTGGGCACCGGCTTCTCATGCGAGAGGTCCGCGGTTCGAATCCGGTCGGCGTGTACCAAGGAATTTTTTCTTGAAAATTTACGGGCATACCTACAGCTGCTGCTTCACCGTTCGGAACCGGTGTAAAACTGTAGGTCCCTTCCCTTGCCACTTTACTAGGTGGTAGGTTCAAACTGTAGCCGACTGGGTTGGTACCACCCTACTGGATGTAAAATGGCGCATAGCAACCTCGGTTGTGTTCTCCCCTAGTCCAGTATAGCCAGCAATCCAGGGAAGTTTCCGGTATGGCACCTACCCTATCGGAGGTGATATTGGCTGGTCGGAGCATGTGCTATGGCCCCTCCGACTCAGTCACACATACCGGATTACATAAAAAAAAATAGAACGTACATATTAAAAAAAAAAAAATTTTTTTATCGAAAGCGCGACATATGGCTCCGAGCCACCCGTAAGGTGCCTAACGACGCCCATGGACATTCGGTCGTATGCGGGGGTTGTGAATGCCATGCCGGCCTGACAGGTGCCCATTCACGCCCCTCTTGAAGGACCCGAGTTTGTACTTGGGGGGTAATATATGAGCAGGGAGAGCGTTCCAGAGTTTACCGGTTCTGTAGAGGAAAGATCTGCAGAATCGATTAGTACGCATCCGCGGTAAGTCCAGCGTATAGGGATGCAATCCCTGCCCAGTGCGTGCGGTGCCGAGGTGGAAAGGGGACGGCGGGATTGCGTTAAACAGCTCCTCCGAGCGAATAAGCGATAGAACACACTTAGGGAGCCGACATCCCTACGGTGTTGCAGTGGTTCTAGATCGCGGGACACTTCGGGGTCACCCACTAGTCGCACGGCTCGACGCTGCTTGACACTTCTTTCAGCAATGCTTTTGTTACTAGGCGTAGAATAGCCTCCTTAAAGGAACTACACCATTCCGGGGACACCCTGTATATATATCCGCGCGCCGCGCGGCGTCAAATCTGAATTAGCATGGGAGTCAGGAGGGGTAAGCATTATTATAACTGTAGGGTGCCAACAGTTTAAGATAAATAGTTCCTGTCCGCTAGCTAGAGACTCACAGCCTGTGCCGGACCCGCCTGGCGGAGCTGAGGTACTCCTCGGCGGAGCGCACGTGGCCCGCCTGCAGGCACAGCCGGCACAGCGCGCTGAGCAGCGCGCGCGAGTGCGCGTCGCTCTGCGCGCCCTCCGCCAGCCGGGACGTCGTCTCGATCGCCAGCCGGAAGTCCTGCCCGCCACGCGACACAGCATTTATTTAGAAAATCTTCGTACACGCGAGACAAGGTACTAGCCAAGGTACTGTACCGTGTGGGGCCGGTACTTTAAAAGAATAGCCCCACTGCATCTCTCCCCGTGTATGTCGTAAAAGGCGACTAAGGGATATGACTACCTTCTTATATTACTAGGTGGTAGGATTCAACCCACCCGGGTTGATACCACCGCACTGAATGAAACGTCGGTCGAAACGGCTATGTAAATAGTTCGTGTATTCCGTACAGTTCAGTGTAGCCGACATGAAATGAAGGGAAGCACTGACATGGCACCTAGTTCACCCGGTGTTATGGGCTGACATCACGGATGTTGTGGGTGATGTAGCCAACCGTGACAGTTTCCATAAAAAATAAGAATAGGCCCACTGCACCTCTCCCCATGCATGTCTTAAAGGGCGACTAAGTGATAAGGACAAGATGCACCTTGGCACGGTACTTACACCGAGTCATGCAGCAGGTGGGTCTTCGTGCCTTACTTGCTGCTTGATCGATTGAATCTTGTTCGAATACTTTGCGAAACATGGTGGTCGGTGTTGTGCTGTAATTTACCAGAGTTCTTGCAGCACAACACCGGTTACTATGCTTACCCCGATTGTCGGGATTCAGCGTGTGTGATATGTATCTTCACACACACTTCAATTTTGTAGTTAAAAGTACGAAAATTACGAAATTACGCAACCACCGCGGCACCACCGCCGTCGAATCTGAACGCTCTGATCTGCGCGACTTTTGAACGCCACCGCCACCGCTACTTTGGCCGCCACCGCTATGACCGCCACCACCGCGCCAGTTTGCGCTTAGCTTAATGGAGGTAAAAAAATTTGCAAAGAACCATAATTCCAAAATCAAATAAAACTCAAAATCAACATAAATCAAGCAACAAATAAAGTTAGAAACATTAAAACCAAACACAAACTAAAATTAAATAAAAACTGGTGAAGTTAAGTGAAAGTTGGCGAATATTCCTGTAAGTACCTTACCCTTGTGGATTAACGAATTTTCATATAAAATTTGCATAGACTCGGAATAAATTGTACGGGCGTTTCATCCTCTTTTATAGAGAACTTGCACACCGGTGTGTCGCTAAGGCCTATTCGGTGTATAGTATGCAGTTTGTTTAGTAAGCAGTGTCCTGTTACGGTCTAGGTATTAGGTCTCTTATTTCGTTCGACACCCATGTTCAATCGGTCGTATGCGAAGTCGCTATACAGTCTCTTCAGGAATCTAGGGCTGCCAAGATCGACGCTAAGCTCATACATGGAGAGAGCTTCGAAAACGTCACTGGAAGCATCCTACAGAATATGGATAGGTAGAGAGAGGGAGGTCGAGAGCGGGACTGGTGGTTTCCCCGCGTCCTAGTCAACGCAGACTAGCTGACGAGAGCTTGATGCGTGCCGAAACGTGAAGCATGCGCGGGAAATTTAGAGTGGCCACTCGCTAGTCCCGACCTCGATTAACACCCTACTCTACTGCCGATGGGGCCGGATATGTTCGGTGAAGCCATCGCAAGCTTAGTTCCACACCTTCGCTATATCAGCCTGACAGGTGCATATTTGGCCCTATATCAGCCTGACAGGTGCATATTTGGCCCCCTCATGAAGGACCCGAGACTGTACTTATGGGGAAAGATGATTGAAAATAAACTAAACTAACATCAAATTAACAAAGCACCAGTGAACTTAGACATGAACACATCAGCTTAGGCTGTTCGTTCATCAAATAAATAAATAAAATTAAATAAAATACCTTGAGCGTGACTGCGCAATTGACGACAGAGTGCAGGACCCTCGTCTCGCGGCCGCTCCACAGCCGCACAGACTCCGCCCGGTCGGGCTCGGCGACCGTGCCGCTACCATCCTCCGTCTTGCCCGCACGTAGGTTCCTCAGCATCTGGCCAGAGGGAGACACTATGATTTATGATTTGAAGTGTGAGAGTTAGAGCAGGCCTCACGCACTCTATGTACTTGCGCGCGCTAACTACCTACCGCCCGACGGGCCGCCGGCGGTCTTTTTCAGTAGAAATTCGTCTGCCGCGCGAAGTATACATAGACGCTCGCCCACGCAAGTGCGCGCAGCTGCAAAGCAATAACCACTTTACACTCGATCATTAAGGTACATTTTCGCACGCAGCGATTGGCGTTGTGAAAGGGTAGGCTATTAAAGCCCGAAGGTAGGAACATTTTCTATGGAGTGATTTATCTGTTACGAAGTAACTATTAAGTAATCTGTGGTTAGGGCCCATGATCCCTATTATCACTGCGACCTAGATAGATCTATTGTGATCTCTTAATAGTCCGGACGAGATAGCTATCAAGCAGCATGTAAGGCGAGAAGGGGGGGGGGGGGGGGGGGGGGGGTATAGATACTGGCAAGTGGCGGAGCTTGGTGTATCGATTTAGGGGGGGGGGGGGGGGGGGGGCATACAAAGTACCTCCAAAAAGGGAGCGAAAATGAGAAATGAAGCATATAAAACAATGAAGGGAGCAGAAAAAGTTTTTAGTTATTTGCCCCCCCCCCCCCCCCCCCCTTCCCCCCAAAACACAAGTCGATAGCTTGAAAAAAATTCAAACATATAACAAAAACTCATTAGCTAATTACGATTGCCTCTTCTCCGGCTTATATAAACACTCTAGGGAATAGCCATACTAACAGGTTATGTCGGGACGGTGAATTTAGTTTTTCCGCAAAGTAGCCATGTCTGACCAGTGACGTGTTAAAATTCAAAAAAAAAAAATTCTCCAAAAGTATTGATCTCCATGGGCTAATTCTTTCACTAATATTCTTCTAACATCCTAAACTACAGGATATAACTAGAAGCAATTTGCTATCAAACCTGCCATTAACTATATCTCACCCTGTACGGCACGCAGACCCACCTGCTGCTTGACTAGGCGGAAGGGCCGCGCCAAGGTGAGAGGTGGCTAGCCTATTTCCATATAGCACGGCATCTCGTCCTTATCTCGTAGTCGCCTTTTACGACATGCACGGGGAGAGATGCAGTGGGGCCATTTTCTTTTTAAGTATCGGCCCTACAAGTTTCGAGGGAGACACTAATGTTTTAACATTTCGTACCTGTTTTTTTTTTTTTTTTTATTGAAACTGACATGGTTGGCTACATCACCTACAACATCCGTGATGTCAGCCCATAACACCGGGTGAACTTGGTGCCACGTCAGTGCTTCCCTTCGGTCGTGCCGGCTACACTGAACTGGACGGAAAACACAAACTATTTACATAGCCGTTTCGACCGACCTTTCATTCAGTGCGGTGGTATCAAACCGGGCGGGTTAAACCCTACCACCTAGTAATATAAGAAGGGAGTCATATCCCTTAGTCGCCTTTTACGACATACACGGGGAGAGATGCAGTGGGGCTATTCTTTTAAAGTACCGGCCCCACACGGTACCTGTCGAACATTGTAAAATGGGTAAGCGCATTTGACACGGGATAAGGAAAGCTGGGATGTCATACAACGTTGAATCTTTACTTTACCAAATTATATACATAATTTTTACAATTAAAAAAATACCCTGCAAAGAGCCTTGCCGGTTCGTCTTCGTGGGTATAATTGAACCGGATAGAACAAATTGTTACAAGTGCGGGTGCCATTAAATAACAAAATTGTAATGAACTACCGAAGGAGGTCATAAATTTTAAAAGTGTAAACGGATTTAAAAATCAGATACTTAAAACACCTAAAAGGAAAAAAAAAACAATTGAATTAATAGAATAGATATTGCACACAACAAACGCAAACAAAGATACAGAAGACAGAAGATAACATACAGAAGAGCAATATAAATTAACAATACTTCACACAGAAACATGAGAACAGTGGCGTGCAAAGGCAAACTTATCACTTTAAGTGATTTATTCCAGTCAACCTTTGGGTGATGGATGAACAACAAGTGCACTCCGGAGAAGAAGAAAATCTGGATTAAAAAAAAATAAAGTGAAATGTACGCAATCCGCTTCAAGTTGGTAGTGCTATAAATAATAATAATAATTATAAATCATATCCCGTTTGCTTTATTTATGATGTTAGAACATGTCGTGTCGTCTAGTTGCAAAATCCGCTATAATGAATTTTGACTCAAATTGACCTATAAATTGGGTTTAAATCTGTGTCTAAACGCAAACGGTTCTGTCCATACAATTTGTGTCTCAACCTGCCATTTCGTATACAAAACCTATCATAAAGTTGACAGTTTGATTAATAGCTGTTTGCCCACTGTACTGTCAACATGTGAGAGTCAGTGGCGGTTCCCCAGGTGAAGCGAGGCGCCGCCTCACTTGCGCCTCTTGAAGGTAAAGAAAAAAAGATCTACATGGATGTTTATTTATTGCTAGACTTTGGGCATGTCCTGTCCTCGAAATGAAAAATGCAATACCACATTAATAAAATGCTACTATGTAGGTAATCCACCTAGGTGCCTCACTAAAATTCATTGGTCAAAGCCGCCACTGTGAGAGTGCGTGCGTACCTGCCGCACGACCGCCAGCAGCGCGTACAGTCTGTGCAGAGCGGTGTGAGGGTCGCCAGTGTATAGCGGCAGCTCCGCTATCAGCAGACGAAGCGAGAACGGCACGAGGCTGCCCGCTCTACCGCCGTACGTCTCCGGGTAAAACTGTACAACAGAAAGAATAATTCAAATTTTTTTTCGGTTATTGCTACTGCATTACGGCATTCACTGACACAGCGTCCGATGATAAACCGTACACTAGGACCTGAATGCTGCGCCCATGTAGGAACTCGGCGACCCAGTCACAGAGGCCAGAAGGAAGTCCGTACGCTGGAAGCTTGCCCAGGAACGATTTGTGGCAAACCCTGTCGAATGCCTTGGCAATATCGAGGCTGATTGCCAAGGATTCACCATGTCCTAGTCAAAGCAGACTAGCTGACGAGGGCTTGACGCGAGCCGAAACGTCTAGCGCGCAGTAAGAGAGCAAGAGTGTCCACTTGTCTCGTGCTTGAAGCATTCTCCCACTTGTAATGGGCCGATCGTGTTCGGTGAAGTCGTTGAGTGCTGTTGTGCCGTCACCTGCCTGCTTGCTACCGTACCTGATAGAACATGTCCGGCTTGCCGAGGTCACCGAAGGCCTCCGCCTCGCGGCGCAGCGGCTCGCGCAGCCTCAGCCGCGCCATCAGCGACAACCGAGTGAGCCACAGCTGCAGTGAGCGCTGTGTGTGCTTCGTCGGTCGCCCCAGGCCAACCACGCCTGAGGGAGTCACCTGCCTGCTTGCTACCGTACCTGATAGAACATGTCCGGCTTGCCGAGGTCACCGAAGGCCTCCGCCTCGCGGCGCAGCGGCTCGCGCAGCCTCAGCCGCGCCATCAGCGACAACCGAGTGAGCCACAGCTGCAGTGAGCGCTGTGTGTGCTTCGTCGGTCGCCCCAGGCCAACCACGCCTGAGGGAGTCACCTGCCTGCTTGCTACCGTACCTGATAGAACATGTCCGGCTTGCCGAGGTCACCGAAGGCCTCCGCCTCGCGGCGCAGCGGCTCGCGCAGCCTCAGCCGCGCCATCAGCGACAACCGAGTGAGCCACAGCTGCAGTGAACGCTGTGTGTGCTTCGTCGGTCGCCCCAGGCCAACCACGCCTGAGGGGGGAAGCAATGTGTCATATATTGTGGGTTGGAATGGTGGGTTGGTTGGACCCTAGTGTGTTTTGTGATTTGCTTTGTTGTGTTTTGTTTGTGGTACAAGTAACTGAATATGTGTTAGGAATTGGTTTTAAATAGTAGAGCAGTGGTGTCCAACTGGTTTCGCCTTCAAGTAGGGACAGCACCTATGTATGACGTTTACCTGTACATTTTAATGGGATAACGCCTGGAATAAACTCCCACAGGATGTGATTGACTCCCCAAACACAAACACCTTCAAAAACCGATTAGATAAATACATAAAAAGTACATCAACAAACAAATAGCAACAGTGCCCAAGTACGAAAACTAAAAAAAAAAAAAAACAAAAAAAAAATCATTCATTATAAAAAAAAAAACTGATATGAACACATCAGCTAGAGCTGCTTGTTCATTAAAAAATAAATAAATAAATAAAAAAATAAATAAATACCTGACTATTTAGATTATCAGACAAATTTACAAAATCTTATACATAATCCATATGACAGCATGACAGCATTAAGAAATGTTTAACACATTCTGGAGTCAATGTATTTCCAAATTTATTTTTACAATGATTTTTCGCAGTATTATTTCAATGTTCATGTTTATTGGAACGTCTGTGTGCGGGCGCCTAAAAATAAGGCCGCGTATTACCGGGGGCCGGCGTACTACCGGTTGGACACCACTGTAGTAGAGTAGAGAGTATTGTATACATTTAGGATTTAATTGCTGCAATATCACTATTCTTCTTTCAGAAAGGAATGCTTCGGTGGTTCGGTCATGTTGGAAGAATGGATGATAGGAGACTAACGAAAGACATTTATTGGGCGAATGTGAGTGGAAGAGTCAGGAAGGGTCGCCCTAGACGCACATAGTTAGACCAGATCGGGTATGTGCTCAAAAAGTGTGAAGTGCGTAGAGTACCAGTAACCAACGAGCATCTTTATGAGAATGGAAGAGGCGGCAGTGGTGTGAAAGGACAATGGCACGTGGAGATCCATTGTCTCTGCTAACCCCACTGGGAAACAGGCGTACGTATGTATTTTTTTTTTTTTTATGGAACCTGACACGGGTGGCTACATCACCTACAACATCCGTGATGTCAGCCCATAACACAGGGTGAACTAGGTGCCATGTCAGTGCTTCCCTTCATTTCATGTCAGCTACACTAAACTGGACGGAAAACACGAACTATTTAAATAGCCGTTTCGACCGACACTTCGTTCAGTGCGGTGGTACCAACCCGGCCGGGATAAACCCTACCACCTAGTAAGGTAAGAAGGGAAGGGACCTACAGTTTAACGTGGAATCCGAACCACGGTCAGCCTCCAACGGTCGAGCGGTCACCCATCCAAACACTGACCGCGCCCAGCGTTGCTTAATAACAGTTGACTAACCAACCGCGCCACTGAGCTACCGAGGCTGACGAATTTTCTTATCCCTTAGTCGACTTTTACGACATGCGACGGGGAGAGATGCAGTGGGGCTATTCTTTTTAAGTACCGACCCCACACGGTACAAAATGTATGTAATTGCTGCATTGTTTGGGCAACACATTTGGGCTGTAGGAGTTGGGGGTAGGTTTCTTTTTTAGGGTTCCGTATCCGGTACGGGACCCTATTACTAAGCCTACGCCGTCTGTCTGTCTATCCGTCCGTCCGTCTGTTTGTCTGTCCGAGGGCTGTATCTGTTGAACCGTAATACGTAGCCCGTTGAAATCTTCACAGAATATGTGTTATTATAGCCGATATAACAACAAATAATAAAAATAAGAAAAAGTAATAAATTCACAGGGGTTCCCATAGAAGAAACCAAAAAAGTATAAGCGCGTCTACCGAATAGAGCATGAAGCATTTAAACTAATCATGACATTTAACTAATATGAAGCATTTCATAACACGTCATAGATGGCGTGAGTGGCGCTAGCCATGACATGGCGATAAGGAACCCTCGGCAGGCTTCACGCACTCTATGTACTTGCGCGCGCTAACTACCTACCGCATGGCGGGCCGCCGGCGGTCTAATTCAGTAGAAATTCGTCAGCCGCACGAAACATACCTACACGCTCGCCCACGCAATTGCGCGCAGCTGCAAAGCAATAATGCACTCTACACTCGATTGTTTAGGTACATTTTCGCACGCAGCGATTGTCGGCGTCAAACATTAGGCAAATAAAGCTGAAGGTATGGAACTTTTTCTATGGAGTGATTTATTTGTTACGAAGTAACTATTAAGTAATCTGTGCCCTCGGTGCACCAGTTCGACTCGCACTTGGCCGGTATTTTGTAATAATTATTTTGTATTTGAGTGTGGCTTAAAAACCAAAGTTTACCCTGGCCCGCGGCGGAGATGAGCGTGCCGGTGAGCGTGACGGCGGCGCGCAGGTAGCCGGTGCGTATGAGCTCCCGCAGGCCGGCCTCGTCGCGGCTCACGTGCTCCGCGCGCAGCACGCCGCGGGACGCCGCCTCGCCCACACCCAGCAGCCTGACCGCCGTCTCTTGCAGGTGGTCCGCCTGCGGAGGCAAACATACTGTTCAAATTGATTTATTCGTGAAAATTAAGAGGGATAAGTTTTTAAACTGGATTTGGACACATCAGACGGCTGCCTGTGTGAAATAAATATTTTTTTTTATATGGAAAATGACACGGTTGGCTACATCACCTACTACATCCGTGAGGTAAGAATGGAAGGGACCTATAGCTTTTTTTGACGCACCGGGTCGTAAGCGTCTGAAACAAATAATCTGAAGATACCATCAGTGCCCCTCAATTAATTCGTTAGAAAACCAATTAGACAAAAAAAGTTAAATTACAATTTAAAAAACCCCCGACTCTTAAAAAGTCAAAAATAATTTCCGTTTAGTTACTTAAAGGAGTCGGTGGACCGCTAAGTAAATTCCCGCGCAACTCTTGAGTCTTTATATTTAATTTACTTAGCGGTCCCCCGACTCCTTTAAGTAACTAAACGGAAATTATTTTTGACTTTTTAAGAGTCGGGGTTTTTTAAATTTGTAATTTAACTTTTATTTCAAGCTTTTTTAAAAAAACCGCATGAAAATCGGTCCACTTTTTAAGAGAATTAATTTTTTTATTACTTAATTACTTGATTACAGGCATAACTAAGAACCATCCCGATTAAACAAGCTTCCGAATAAAAAAAACCGCATCCAAATCGGTCCATCCGTTTGGGAGCTACGATGCCACAGACATACACACACACTCACACACACACACACGTCAAACTTATAACACCCCTCCGTTTTTTTCGTCGGGGGTTAAAAAAAACAATATAAGTACACTCATAAATTTAAAAAAGAATTACATGCACCAGATGTCAGTGTTTAAAATAAATAAATAAATTAGCTCACTATTTACACTGCACAAACATGCTTTATGGTATAAAACAGAGGTTCTCAAACTTTTTTTTTCAGGTACCACTAAAATAAATATGATTTGCGGCGGTACCAGCTTTACCTAAAAGATGATATTTATCTTCTATATCTACATTCTTATATTCTCTTTGGAGGTTAACATCATACCGAAGTTCAATTAATGATTATCTTTGCTCAAATTTCAATTAGTGAATCGAATCTTGTTTAAAATATTCCTCAGAACTCACTATGAGCAATTGAGAGTCGGTTTTGATATCGCTAAGAACATCAGAATTCAAATTCTATTTAATTTTGTTCATCAACAAAACTTTCTAAATTAGGATTATGGCACTTTTATTACCGCTTATTAAATGTTGTAGAATATAATGTTTAATTTTTTCGCGTACCAACTCGAAGCATTCTGCGTACCACTGGTGGTACGCGTACCATAGATTGAGAACCGCTGCTATAAAATATTGATTGAATAGTGAAAGTCTTGTTGTTGTTGCTTTGGTGTTGGCCCTGGTCCTGCAAACTAGTCCCGCTTGGTCGAGGACCTTCGCGCAAAACTCCTCGATCACCAGCCACCCCAGCCAGCCTATGCCCTCCATGAAGGTCACAAGTCGATTGGGGCGTCTGCAGACCTCTGCTAGAACTAGGTAGTGACAATCTTACCAGTTCTTCTTCCAATATGATTCCGGGCATCGTGAGCACTTCACGTTCAGGAAAGAACGAGCCGACTGGCGCAGCCTGCGCCTAAAAGGAGACGGGAGTACGTCAGTAATGCATCCCCAAAAGTCATGTACATTATGTCGTGTTGCAATCAATAGTCGACTACCAGCGAAGTCGTTCTACAGTCTCTTCAAGAATCTAGGGCTGCCAAGATCGACGCTAAGTTCATATATGGAGAGAGCTTCGAAAACGTCACTGGAAGTATCCTACAGAATATGGATAGGTAGAGAGAGGGAGGTCGAGAGTGGGACTGGTGGTCTCCCCGCGTCCTAGTCAACGCAGACTAGCTGACGAGGGCTTGATGCGAGCCGAAACGTGAAGCATACGCGGGAAATTTAGAGTGGCCACTAGCTAGTCCCGACCTCGATTAACACCCTCCTCTACTGCCGATGGGCCCGGATATGTTCGGTGAAGCCATCGAAAGCTGAGTTCAACACCTTCTTACTATCCGGTGTTAGGCCTGTCTGGCAAATTTTTTGCTATCCACCAGATAGCCGGATAGTTTACATATATTTGGCCAATACCATGTACTATACAGGATGTCCCCGGACTGGTGTATCACCTTTAAGGGAGCTATTCTACGCCTAGTAACAAAAGCACTGGTGAAAGAATTTTTTAAATATGTGCTTTCATTAAAATTTTAGGATTTCCTACAAACTAAATGTGTACTACAATGTGTGGGCGCCTTTAGACCGCGCGACGGTGATGCAGCGCGACGTGTAAATGAATGACACTGTGAACCGCGCCCCGCGCGCGCCCGATTAGAGCATTACGACATTACACTACATTAATAACTTTAAAAATATATATCTCCACAACAGGCGTACCTAGAACCCTACTTCTTTTACTAATTGTATTGTTACAAAGCGTAGAATAGGCTCCTTAAAGGAACTACACCAGTCCGGGGACACCCTGTATATTATATAATAGTGAAATATTTGAATAAAGAATGCTGAAAGACAAGAAATAAGTATAGAATAAAAAGGGGGGTTTCGGTATTTTTAGGACTGTTCCATTCTATCTGGTTGAATGCACTCGATTTTATCCTCTTTTCAATTTCCCCAGTTCTGGCCACATTCCATTAAATAAATTTAAATTCCTGATGAAAAAGAGAGATTCTCCAAATTGTGATCTGTGTAACAAGGATATTGATGTATACCATTTGCTGACCACTTAGGGTGGACAGACTTAATTTGTTTTTTAGTATTCATAAACTGTTGGCGAGCCCAAGTGAGAGGGATTTAGTGATTGTGTTGGATTTAATGTGTTGTGTTGATTTGTACCGTGTGGGGTCGGTACTTAAAAAGAATAGCCCCACTGCATCTCTCCCCGTCGCATGTCGTAAAAGTCGACTAAGGGATAAGAAAATTCGTCAGCCTCGGTAGCTCAGTGGCGCGGTTGGTTAGTCAACTGTTATTAAGCAACGCTGAGCGCGGTCAGTGATTTGATGGGTGACCGCTCGACCGTTGGAGGCTGACCGTGGTTCGGATTCCACGTTAAACTGTAGGTCCCTTCCCTTCTTACTTTACTAGGTGGTAGGGTTTATCCCGGCCGGGTTGGTACCACCGCACTGAACGAAACGTCGGTCGAAACGGCTATGTAAATAGTTCGTGTTTTCCGTCCAGTTTAGTGTAGCCGACATGAAATGAAGGGAAGCACTGACATGGCACCTAGTTCACCCTGTGTTATGGGCTGACATCACGGATGTTGTAGGTGATGTAGCCAACCGTGTCAGGTTCCATAAAAAAAAAAAAAAAAAAAAAAAAATTTGTTTGAGCGTTCTCTATCCCTTAGGCACTCTGGGCCCTAGGTGATAGGGAAGATGAGTACTATAGGGGTGATATTAACTTAAAATTAAAAGCCCTAAAAATAATAATAAAAAAAAAAACAATATCCCAATTTCGGCATTCAAAGTGTTAAACTTAACTTTATGAGAGTCTTGCTGGTTTCGTCAGATGGTATCCACGCGTCGCGCCGTCGTTCCACCTCCGTACTGGCCTGTGGCTCCTGAATAATATCAAAATTTCGTTAACCGGGAACATTCAAAATGGCAGACACGGGCCCCGATTCTTCCGTCTCCGCTTTCAGTAATTTGGAGTCAGGATCGTGGTACGTGGAGATCCGTTGGCTCTGCCTACCCCATCGGGAAACAGCTGTGACGCTATGTATGTATGTATACGTATGTAACAAGCTTAGTTTACCTACTAAATTCAAAATATGTGTAGCTTTTGAATTTCACTGGAACAACTTTAAAATTAATTTTATCTACCTTAATACTAAGTCCTTCGAGTGACTGACTCAGAAAATCTCCACTAGCTCGCGGGGCGACTTTGCCCGGGGCGATCTGCATCTCCGGCGCTATGGTGTCGAAGAACGTGGACGGGTCAGGGAGGTTTGCCGCTGGCAACGCGGTGGAACTGCTGACGACGGTCGGCGGCATCGTGGTGAACGTGAGGTCTGAGGGCGCTTGGGAGAATGCAGTCGTCGTCTCGTTGGTAAAAAGGTTGGCCGTTGCTTGGGTTTCTGCAAAATAAATATAAGAAAGAATAGTTAGGTTCGGTTAAGTTGATGTTCGTTCCGTATTTAAAAAAACACGGCCAAGTGCGAGTCGAACTCGCGCTCCGAGGGTTCTGAACCACCGCATAATTGGCCGGTTTTTATTAGTTGTCATTTTGCTTTAGACCTTGTACTATAATCAGACGAAGTTTGAAGCTTGTATGTATACCCGTTTTTACGATAGAGTTTTTTTTTATTTCTTAGTAAGTATTACTTGTCTTTTTCTGGTTTGCACTTACCTCGGCCCGCGCTTCCGCACTTCGCCCCTCACGCTACACCCGCTGACGCCCAGCCTTGGAGGAAATGCTAGGCGTCAGCGGGTGTAGCGTGAGGCGCGTAGTGAGGAAGCGCGGGCCGAGGTAAGTGCAAACCAGAAACAGACGACTAGTAACTATATCCGCCATAATAACGGACAGGGCTATACGTAGATATGAGATTAGGTTATGGGTGAATGTTTTGGTGGTTTACCTTTACCTATAAAAAACCTATAAACGGCGCATGTCGTTTTAGTACCCCCCCAAGTACAGTCTCGGTAGTATACCTGCATGCAGGTATACCTACGAATAGACACTTCCCATAATAACACATATTTTGTGAAAACTTCAACAGGCTACCTATTACGGTTCAAAAGATACATACCTTTAGAGGTAGAACAGACAGACGGAGTAGGCTTAGTAATAGGGACCCGTACGCATAAGAAATCCTAAAAAGTGATCACTAAAATGGTTTTAGAGGGGGTGAAAAGTGAAACATACCACCATCGCCTTCCTGGAGATTCACACTCTGTGTCATTAAATCTACGGGAGTGGCAGCGGACCCGAGTTCATCGAAGAAACGCACGCCTGCTGCCTCGTCCGAGCCGAAATATTGCGATAGAGACACACGGTTCTCCATTCCAACCTGGTAATCTGTAAATTGTAAATAGAGAGATCAAAGGAAGGAGTCGATCAGCTGAGTGTCAATCAATATACGGTTGTTGTTGTTGTTATGGTTTTCGCCCTAAATAGGCAGGCAAAGACAATTTGAACATACAGCCAACTCGCAACTTTATTCTATTATAGGTATTTTTGTAATTATCTTTTTCCAATTGTATTTATTCTTTTCCAATTGTATGTGTATAGTGCCCGGGACGGATCTCGGCGTGTCGTCGCCGCAGCGGGCGACCCGCCACGCGAATAAACTATACAAGTACGGTGCGGGTGCGAGGGAGAACACCGACGAACCGCTGCGGCGGCGACACGCCAAGATCCGCCCCGCGCATTATAAATGGCTGCGTAGTTGTATGTCTTTGAAAGATTTTTTTGGAAAGATGTAGGGCTCGTTTCGAGATATTTTTAATTTTGAGTAATCTTGGAATCTTTGAAATACAATTTTATTAGAAATTTAATTACAAAAATACCTACAGTTAATAAAAGAAAATTGCGAATTAGCGTATGGTCAAATGATCTTTGACTGCCTATTTCCCTTTTTAAATTACTCCTCTGATCTTATATCATCCCATCAATACCTTAAAAAATCTTGGTCCAATAATTGGTCTAAACTAGTAAAAAAAGGGCCTATTTTATTCTAAAATACAGTTGGAGATTCCTTCAAAGCCCTGGTTTTTCAAAATTAATTGTCCTAAAATTGTCTCCTTCCTAAATTAAATTTGTCGCTTACGAATAGGCCACTCTTGCTTTCCTTCTCATCTTTTCAAAATTAGTGTTATTAATTCTTCTCTGTGCGAATGTGGACTAGGAGAGGTTGGTGATGCTAATCACATTTTATTTGCTTGTCCCTTATATAAAAAAAGTCAAATTTACCCCCGTCTTCCAAAAATTAAAGTTTTTCTCCCTGTTAATTCTGTCCACCTTCTATCTTTACTTTTTTGTAATCCGCGTATTATTTTGGTTCTCAAGAAATTTATTCTTCAAAATAAATTAAAAATATAGGTTCGCAGTCATCTAATTTCATCTTTTTTTTATCTTATAATAATGTGTTGACTAGTAGTCTTATTTTTAGACATTATTCCTATATTTGGAATTCGCTTGGAATTACCTTATTGCGGTTACATACTTTTCGATGTCACTATTGCCAGCGACCTGCAAATGGACGGTTGCATATGTTCCTAGTAAATGATTTTTTTAAAATCGACGATCGTGCCAATCTCTTCTAACTTATGTGTCCATTATTCATGAAAGAACAGGCTAGCTCTACAAATCCACACTTCTATGACGTCTCTATGCCTGTCCTTGGAAATAATTCTCGAAAACAAACTCCGTCAGTCACGCCACTTGAGTCGGCGGAGTGGGTTGCTTGTTTTCGATTAAAATTTATTAATGTGACGTTTATTGTGGTGTTTCTGTGTCACGAACGATGGACTGGTATGTAATCTTCACTTTACAATAGTTCTAACAGTTGAGGAACGACTTATTTGCGAAGAACCGTGTTTTCGAATCGAGTCGAAAAAAAATTCGACTTCTCTCGAATTTTTTTTTTCGTTTGATGTTTTGATTGAAACCGGTAGAATTCCTAGACGTGTTACTAATGCAATGACTAGTAAATTTAACGTACATTTCGAAAATATAGGCTTTTCACATAGGTTTTTTAGAAAAAAGTCTAGAAATATGGTCTAGAACGCGCGGCGGCGGAGAGTGCGCGGGCGCACGCCCTCTGACGAAAAGTGCCTGGCACTTTAGGGCTTTTTTTTACCTATAACTCTGGCACTTGAAGGGTTAAACTTGATATTGGCACATTGAGCCTCAACTGTAAAGTCAAGAGGCCACTTGCCACTTGCCATTGGGAAAGAAAAAAAAACGTGAAAAAGTCGCGTCGTCGTTGTAATAAAATTAAAAATATATATTTTTGTGGTTCTCGCCACAGAGCAGACGTTAAAAGCTACAACAGAATTGGCTGTATACTCTAATGAGTTTTGCCTGTTTCGGGAGACGAATTAATCTAAAAAAAAAAAAAAAAAAAAAAAGAAAAAAAAAACGTGTCGATGTCATGCGCGATATTTGAGTGAGGTTATGTTTTGCTCCGCTCGTAGTATTATATTCTTTGCTCCGCTCGCTATTGCTTTGCTTCTCTTCATCAGCAGCAGAAGCAGTTTGTGAAGTAAATATAAAATGGGCAAGAAAGTTGGTGGTGTGAACTGGCGCGCGGTGGCGCTCGAGGGTGTGCCCATGGACGGCACCGCATTGGAAGGTTTCATAGGGCTCGAAGAGTGCACAGACTACGATCTTGGTACCAAATCCGAGGGTAAGAGAAAGGTAAGTGTTTGCTTTCATTTTATAATATACTGAACTGATGAACTCAAGAACGCTCTCCGTGCCCACATATTTCCCCCCATACAGTTTCGCTCGGGTGGAGGAGGAGCGTGAATGGTCACCTGTAAGGCCGTCATGGCATTCGCAACCCCCGCATTCGACCGAGTATCCATGGGCGTCGTTAGACACCTTATGGGTGACTTGGTGGCAAATGTCGCGCTTCCTGTAAAAAAAACATCTTACTGATCGAAACTTCATACTTACTACTTCATTTTACTGAATTATTTCCGTGACTCTTAAAATACGACTTGTTGATATTATGAAACTATTGACTCTCTTTTATTAGAATTAAGCCTCTTTTATGAAATAATATGGCAGATACGGTAAGGTTTGCGATGTGTCCGCTTTTACCGCGGACAATCCTCTTTTTGAAGCCTTGTCCGCAGAAAAGTTTTAGACTTCCGCGGACAAAACAAAGGCGGGATAGATATTTCGTAAAATTTTTAGCCGAAAAATCAAATTTTCATTTTTCACCAAAGGGTCCCTTTGGTGAAAAATGTCCAAAAATGGACCATCTGGCAACCCTGGGTACGGTTCAAATTAAATATCCTAGTCATCGCAGACTAGCTGACGAGGGCTTGATGCGAGCCGAAACGTAACGCATGCTGGAGAACTACACAGAGTGGCCGCTCGCTAGTCCCAATCTCGATTGACACCCTCCTCTACTGCCAATGGGCCCGGATATGTTCGGTGAAGCCATCGCAAGCTCAGTTCGACATCTTACTTAATGAAACAACAACTAACCATGATTGACACATAACACAACACGAGAGATGAACAAGGAAGAGAGGAAAACGGAAAAGAAAGTAATATATTAGGGAAGTAGAATTGCCAGTGCAAACTCACTAGGGTCCATCATAAAGCATACTTTTTTTTTTAATTTTTATTATGGAAACTGACACGGTTGGCTACATCACCTACAACATCCGTGATGTCAGCCCATAACACCGGGTGAACTTGGTGCCACGTCAGTGCTTCCCTTCGGTCGTGCCGGCTACACTGAACTGGACGGAAAACACAAACTATTTACATAGCCGTTTCGACCGACCTTTCATTCAGTGCGGTGGTATCAACCCGGGCGAGTTAAACCCTACCACCTAGTCTCGGTCTGCAGACACCCCGGTCGACTTGTGGCTTTCATGGAAGACATAGGCTGGCTGGGATAGCTGGAGACTGCGGGGTTTTGCACGAAGGTCCCCAACCAAGCGGGATTAGTTTGCAGGCCTAGAGCCAACCCCAAACCTAACAACCTAACTAAAAAAAACCCTACCACCTAGTAATATAAGAAGGGAGTCATAGGCATCCCTTAGTCGCCTTTTACGACATACACGGGGAGAGATGCAGTGGGGCTATTCTTTTAAAGTACCGGCCCCACACGGTACAAATAACGGTATAAATACTTACTTTATTCTAACAGGCACAAGGTGCCCTGATAAACGGGACAGACTTAGGTACCTCTCATCTTGACACTGTCCATCCACAGAGTTATGAGAAAACTTAACCTACTGAAGGTTAGGTCTTCGTGCCTTACTTGATGCTTGATGTGCCATAATCTTGCCAAGTTCTTGCAGCACAACACCGGTTAATCTGCTCGCCACGATTTTCGAGTTGCAACATGTTTAGTGTGCATGGTGTTTACATCGATATTTTTTTGTTTCAGAGAAAACAGAAGAAACCAAAACAAACGCAAAGAGGACCCACACCCAGTTTGGGAATATCAAAGTCCCAAACTGCTCCCACACCCAAAAATAACACGCAAACCCGCAAAACCGAAGAACCCGCCGCAAAGAGAACTAAATTAACCAACGGCTTTGTGGTCGAAACTTGTGTTAAGACGAAACCGTCTACCGACAACGACATCCGCGAGTCCGACAAGACCACCTCGTCTGAACGCATCTTCAACGAAACTGAAACTTTAAACAAAGCTAAGACCAATTTGTCTAAGGAGAGTAGAACTTTGAGTGATGAGACCGCAAGACATGCTCTAGAACTAGATGAAAAAACTACAGAATACAAACTGGGAATGGACGATATGCAAGCGTGGTCCCAATTTCAAGTGCCAGAGGAAATATTGAAAGCGTTGGCCGAGCAGGGATTCGAGAAGCCCACTAGAATACAGGAGCTGTGTTTACCTCCCGCGATGCTGGGTGAGATTTTATACTATTCTATAAAAATATTTTTGAAAAATGTGTGTATAATTGAATAAAATGTAATAAGGATTTTTTTTTTGTGGAAACTGACACGGTTGGCTACATCACCTACTACATCCGTGATGTCAGCTCATAACACCTTGGTGAACTAGGTGCCATGTCAGTGTTTACCTTTGTTTGTGCCGGCTACTTTGAACTGGACGGAAAACACGAATATTTAAATAGCCGTTTACGTGGAATCCGAACCGCGGTCAGCCTCCAATGGTGGAGCGGTCACCCATCCATCCACTGACCGCGCCCAGGTATGCTTATGATCCGACCGACAGTCGACCGACCACCAGCTAGAGCTACCGAGGCTGACAGAAAGTATGCGAATAATCCATTGTAGCTCAAAAATATTAGAAACTGTCTACCTATAATAAAGCCGTAAGGCTAGTTTAGGTGACAGAGAATGTACTAAAACTTGGGGGTTTTTGAAGTGAAAACTTCTTTAGCGGCGCTGGGCACTTTTTGTATGGGGGAAAAATGTATAACTCGCGACACCGTCGCGGTGTCGCGTCAGCATCATATTTAAAATGAAACCTTAAGGCATTGCATTAAGGGTTAAGTTAGAGTGGCACGGGATCTGCCGGATCTTATTTTTTTTTTCATAATTTGTTTTTTTATTAATTTTTTTTAGCACCCTCTGCGCCATGTGTATCATTTCTGATACGCAGTGTTATAACCTTGTGTATCAGAAATGATACACACAACTAGTTTTGTCTTGCAATTCATTTATCAGAAATGAGCACGCTTTTCATACATTGTGTATGGGGGAAAAAAGCCCTGGCCTAGGCGAGTTTCCCGGTACATTTGGCCTGTAGATCTATTGATTAGATTATGAGTAATTTTAGATTGGAGTTTTTATTTGCAAAATCTATGAAAATCAAACATTAGTTAAATGAAAGAACGTTGAACAACTAACTAATGAATCGCATTGAAGGATTTTTGGCACATTATGACTTCACACACCGAACATTTTGTGTAAACTTCTGTAGGTCTCACCAACTTTCCATTAATATTTTTTTGTTTTCTTCCTTATTTTTTGTAGCATTCGGCATATCGACCTTGTATTTTTTTCGACGGATTGCGGATATTTCGTATAAAATAAAGTTTTTCAGCAGGAGAATTTCTTACATTTTCATTGCCAGTCAGGTTCACACGCGCTCTTTTCAGCATGGGCATTATGATTTCCCTCTAAAGTCAGTAATGGTAAGCTTCCTTACCTCTGGTATTCTCACAGTACACAAAAAGAAATAAAAAGAAAGGTTAGGAAAAGAAAAAGTAAGAAATATGTGTGTATCAAAAATGATACACATGGCCTGGGAAAGAATAGTGATGCTAAAACTTTCTCACAGGCCAGTGTATCATATATGATACACAGCTGGAAAATGGGAAAATTTTCAGGAAAAATAAAAGTTTCATATTACCCAACTTCAGAAAGTCATAATCTACAAGAATAAATCATAAAAAAAAATTCGCCAAATTTTGAAGAATTTGCCAAATGGGCTTGGCGCTGAGGGTGTTAATTTTTTTTTAATAATTGTTTTTTTATTTTTTTTTATTCTTTTTTTTTTATATTTTTTTTTATTAATTTTTTATTTTTTTTAAACCTTCTTTATAAATAAACTTAAAACTAAATATTTTTTTTTTTTTAAGCAATGTTAGGGTGTTGTTTTCACTTCTGCCGGCACTCCCGGAGTGCACCTGAGGCTTTTTTTAGGGTTCTGTGCCGTACGAGTACGGATGCCTATTACTACAGGTCGGTTAACCAATGCTGGCGCGTGCACAGTACTCAAACCAATGCAATTGTGCAATTGCGAGTGAGACAGATCGGAGCATACGCATCACGAAAACCCGATCTGTCTCACTCGCACTTGCACAATTGCATTGGTGTGAGTACTGTGCACGCGCCAGCTTTGGTTAACATACCTGTAAGCCTACATCGTCAGTCCATCCTACTTTGAAAGGGGTGTATCTTTTGAACTATAATAGGTAACCAGTTAAATTTTCCATTGAATATGTGTTATTATGGCGCATATCCTAACAATTAGCAAAAAAATAAATAAAAGTAAAAGATTAAAGAAGGTCCCCATACAAGAAACATGTTTTGTTTTCAAGGTTTTTTTTGTTTTTACTTTATTCTAAAAACGGTAATATAATAAAACTTGGTGTGATTATAGTGCAAACTCTAAAGCAAAACTACACATCGACACCATACAACCAAAACCCAATAACTTGGCTTTTTAGCGAAACTGAGTTAAATATACAGAAATGTTTATTTTGAAACGTACTTTCGACAGATAAAACCCAATTTCTTCTAACACGAGTAATGACAGAGATATGGGTTACCATAATCCAATAAACCCACAAAATGACACGTATTATTCAATCAAAAACCAATAACCTTAACTTAATGTATGGTTTACACAGGCTGTACAGCGAAAACCCAATAAATAAGAGATGTTGGATTTTTGTTGTTAATATCAGCTGTCTGTAAATGAAAATTTTATCCTGCTAAACCCAAATAAGATTGATAATGGGATTTTTGCTATATTTTTAGGCTCTCTTTTTTTATTTATCTACAACAAAAATCAAATAAGTACAGTCATAGGATTTTGGCTATACTTATGACGGCTGTTAGTTGAATTTTTCTACAAATAAAATCAAATAAATAGTATTATAGAATTTTTGCTGTAGTCTTGGAAACCCACTTATTTCATTTAGCTATCACGAAAATCAAATAAATAAAAAAAAACTAAATTTAAAAGGACTTTTTTAAATTTCATTATTCGTAATCATATTCCATTATTATTTCTAATTTTCAGCATATTTTTTCAAATAAAATGGTCTGGAATAAATACAAAGATTGGATTTTTGTTGTTAATATCAGCTGTCTGTAAATCAAAATGTTATTCTGCTGAAACCAAATAAGATTGATAATACGATTATTGCTATATTTTTAGGCTCTTGTTTTTAATTTATCTATAGCAAAAATTACAGTCATACGATTTTCGCTGTACTTATGACGGTTGTTCGTTGAATTTTTCTAACAATAAAATGAAATAAATACTATCATAGAATTTTTGCTGTAGTCTTAGAAACCCACTTAATTAATTTATCTATCACGAAAATCAAATTTCTCAATCCTGCATCAGGATAAATTAGAATGGAGTCATTCGGGACACTTAAAACGGGTTAAAGAATGCCTTGCAGAAAAGAAAACGGATAAAGAAAAAAGCAACAAAGAACAATCCTTTCTATCCGTCACATTTGATCTGCAATCTGTCCTGCAGATTCCATGCAGCGAAGCTAGTCCACTGTATTACAGTCGGAAATTAAATGCTTATAATCTTACAGTGTATGAAGCATGCCTCACAAACAATGTATTTTGTTTCTCTTGGACAGAGATAAAAGGGAAGAAAGGAAGCTCGGAAATCGGCAGTTGTATCCTGTTTTACTAAGAAAACTGCATAGGAAAATTGTGAAACATATAATACTGTTTTTCGATACAGCTGGCGGACAGAACAGGAACCAATACTTAGCAGCTATGTTGATTTACGCAGTTAAAAAAAAAGGCATCTTGAAATAAACAAACAAAAATTTCTAGAACCAGGCCACAAAAGTGGATTCCATGCACGCATGCATCGAGAGAACAAAAAAATTGTCCCAGTAGGTACACACAATGCAGGACTGGCTGAGTATTTTCCGATTAGCCCGGAACAAATGCATCTATGGAAGAAAAAAAAAATGAGAAAGTAAAGAAAGATGTATACAAATGTATCAAAGAGTTCAAGTATTGCAACTTTTGTGATCTGAAAAATATGGCAAGCAATATTATAAACAACAAAAATATTGATACTGAAGGTGAACGTGTCATGTAGATGAAAATAAAAAATATCTAATTCATAAAAAATGCAATAGATCAAATCTATCAAATACAACCTTAACGATGAATGTGAGCATAACGTTCAAAAAATAAACCAAAAACGTCAAAGGCAATCAGAACAGTTCCAACGGGAAGCCCCAGCACATCAAGGAAGAGCTCCAATGATCAATTAGTACTTCCAGAATTAAATTTTCTTAAAAACCCTGACCCTTAAATAGTCAAAAATAATTTCCGTTTACTTACTTAAAGGAGTCGGGATACCGCTAAGTAAATTCCCGCGCTGCTCAGAGTTTTTATATTTTATTTACTTAGCGTTCCCCCGACTCCTTTAAGTAAGTAAACGGAAATTATTTTTTAAGGGTCGGGGTTTTTATCTTTGTAATTTTACTTTTATTTCAAGCTTTTAAAAAAAACCGCTTCCAAATCGGTTCACTTTTAAGATAATACATTTTTTGATTACTTAATTACTTGATTATTTGATTACATACAACCATCCCGATTAAACCAGCTTTCTAATAAAAATAACCGTATCCAAATCGGTCCATTCGTTTGGGAGCTACGATGCCACAGACAGACACACCCTCACACACATACACCCATACACACACACGCACACGTTAAACTTATAACACCCCTCTTTTTCGTCGGGGGTTAAAAACTATACATAAAGAACTCACCATTAGTATAATGAAAAAAAAGGATCTGATAAAACTTTGCAAGAGAGGGTATTACACCTTGTGAATTTCATGGATGGTACGAGAACCTGCCAACATCTAAAGATGCTATTGATCGTGCACCTGAACCTGCGGTAGGCGAAGCGAGTGATGATGACTCTGACTAATAAATTAGGATAAAATGTATGAATACCAATAAATCTGGACCTCTTATTTCTTTCGTTCAGCATTTCGTTATAAATTATAGTTATCGAGTTTCGACCGTAGTAGAAATATATGTAAAAGTAACTGTTTCATTGCATTCAAATTAAGGCAAAATATGAGTAATCTTATTTTTTTTTAAAGTTACCATACAACTTAACGTATTTGAAACTAAAAGTAGTTCAGCAAAAACCCAATAAGTGTGATTTTTCGCCTATCCCGGTAACATTTTTATTTTTTTTCTTGCTTCTGTTTTACAATTTTCTTGAATTTTTCCAGTGGGCATGTAGAATGTGAATGGGTTAAACATAATAAAATAGTTTAAACAGATTATATTGTTTAATTCATGGTCTTCTGGATGTCTAAACTTTCAAATTGAAATATCTCGAAACTATGTTTTCCTAAGTTATTGGGTTTTGGTTGTATGGTGTCGACATAATAAAAACCGGGCAATTACGCGGTGGTACGAAACCTCGGTTTTTTTATTTAGACTTTTGCATTTGTGTTTTTTTTTATTTTTTTTTATGGAAACTGACACGGTTGGCTACATCACCTACAACATCCGTGATGTCAGCCCATAACACCGGGTGAACTTAGTGCGATGTCAGTGCTTCCCTTCGGTCGTGCCGGCTACACTGAACTGGACGGAAAACACGTGTTTGTTTTGTTTAAGTTAATGTTTTATTGAGGGTTGTCATCGCACTCCTTCTACTCACTTTTATGTTCTGTGCACGCATGCACTATACAATACGATGGTCAGTCAGTCAGCGTGTATGCGTCCACTGCTAGACGTACACCTCTCTAATTTTCCTCCAGTCCTGCCAGCCATCAGCGGTACGGAACCGCAGCTTTCCGCCGACGTACTTGATGCCGTCGTCCCACCTGGCCGGTGGTCTTCCCACACTCCATTTTCCTATCCATGGCCGCCAGTATAGGACACGGTTACTCCAACTGTCGTCGTCTCTTCGTCTGACGTGCCCAGCCCACTGCCCTTGAGCTTAGGAATCCTCACACTGCTGTAAATACACTTCTACACGCGTGATCTAACCCACTCCTCCCTTCACTCTTAGATAGTCGAGTCGAGTAGGTATCTAAAACCATATGGTGGCGCCTAGCTCTTACCACACGGGATTCGCTGAAGCCAGCTCTCGAAATTGAATGACTCGTGGATTGTAATAGGGTTTATTAATCTTGAAAATTAATTGTCTTGTAGTTTGTAAGTAAATCTGTGTAAAATTGAAATATTATGTAAATGTGTATTTTTGTTAATGATGTTTAAAGTTCCTTAGATTTAATTTAATTTTAGTATTAATATAGGCTAGGCTTAAAAACAGCGGCCCTTGAGTTGAGACACTCGAGTGGCCATATGCTGCGCCTACGCCCTTTCTTTTGTACTCTGTAGCTCCATCTCTGTTAAGGTGTTTGTAATATAATGTATGTGTACAACTGAATAAAATTCTATTCTATTCTATTCTATTCTATTCTATTCTAGGACCCCGTGTCCAATATCAACTACTTTGGTACATCAGCGGATTGCCTCGTCCTTTTAATGCAATACATAATAATATGTAATTATTTTCCAGGCCGCCGCGATATATTAGGTGCAGCGGAAACGGGCAGTGGAAAAACACTAGCGTTCGGTATTCCCATTCTAGCCGGCATAATGAAACTGAAGGAGAACGAAAAAGCAGGTCTAGATGTGTACGATATGCGGTATAAAAAGACGTCTGTCAAAAGAAACAAATCGATGAAAGAAAAAGATAGGGAGCTTAAAGACAAAGATGTCAAAAAACTTAAAAGAAAACACGTTAAAAAGAACACTGCAAAAAAAATTACAAACGGTGACAATGAAATTGAAAACAGTGACGATGAAGCAGTTGGCAATGAAAATATAAACGATGAAAAAAGAGAAGAACATGAATCCTATGAAGGAACCGACAGTGAAGGAGAAAACAGTGACGATGAAACACAAATACAAAATAATAATGCTGAAACTCAAAATGATGATATTGGAAGTGAAAGCCATGATAATGAAACACATAATGAGGATAATAAAAGTGATAGTAATAATGAAACACAAAATGATGATAATGAAACTGAAAAGAATGATAATGAAGACGATAGCGATGACAATTACATACATTTGTCGGATATGTTTGATTCTGATGATTTGGAGGATAGTAGTGATGAGGAAAATGATAAGATTATTGATCCAGCTGGCAGTGATGATGAAATTGATCATAATGACGAATTGGACGATGAATCTGTGAGTGACGAGGAGGAGGTTAACGCAGATAAAGTTGGGGAAGGTAATATCATTTTTAATATATTATTCATAACTCATATACTCGGAAAATCATACATACATACCACACTGTATCATAATTTGTTATGCTATCAAATTGTAGTATGCTATCCCAACATTCCAAGTTAGCAGAGTTATTACCTACTGCAAGGCTTTGCAAGGACCGTGCCAAGGTGAGAGGCGACTATGCTGCCGCCCTTTAGGACGGCATCTTGTTCTTAATGACCTTTTACATATGGCTCTTCACACCTAATATTATTACTTAATTAATAAGTCTTTGTAGTCAGAACTCTCAGTAAAATTATTAATCTTGCTCTCAAGCTGTGTTTTCGATAGACTGTGAGTGCCATTATGTGGCTAGTAACTAAATGTGAGTACTTGTAATAATATGTATGCAAAACAATTGTAAATAATAATAATAAAGGGTCAGATGCAGAAGGCGGTCTTGCTCGACACCGCTCGAATTGTCCGGAGGTTTCTCTCTCTCGGGTCCGACCATCGGTAGCCTGGGTTCGCCCCGCCGCCGGTGGTGGAAATTCCATTCTGTTATTTTGTATTAATTTTAGATTTAGGTTTTATTTGTAAAATTAATATAAAAAAAGAAAAAATGTGTAAATAAACGAATAAAATAAAATTTTAGACACAATTTTTGTCCATAAATAAATACACAAAAACACACCAAACAAAAACATCAAACGCAAAAAGCAAAATACATTACCGATAAGCGTGTATGCTTATCGGTAATAATCGGTAACCCTACAAAATTTTTTACGGGTTTTTCTTCGTGGATGTAATCGAACCGGATAGAACAAATTGTGACAAGTTCGAGTGCAGTTTTACCGCCATATGAATGATCAATAAACAATATGCACAGGAAGAGATGCAGTGGGACTATTGCATAGTTGTATGTACAGAATGATTCTGTGTGTTTAAACCTAATAAAAAAAATATATGTGTGTCCTTACAACGGCTCAACGTATCAAATGTAATGTAATGTAATATACAATATACATATACACCAATATACAATATAAAGGTACAAAAAGTTTATTGCCCAATATTGGCAATATCTTACTACTTACCTTTGGGGTGTGATAATGAGCATGTAGGCATACGAGATAGTTCGAAAGATAGTTAAGAAGAGGAATTTGCTCTGTCCTTCCTTACATATATAATCATTTATTATCACATTCACATATTTACATTAATTTTAAATATACAGATTATATAAATACACCACATATACTCAAAATTAATATAAAAATAATAAACGGAATACCGCCGGCGGCGGGAGGCAAGCCTCCAAGCACGCCGGCGGGTGCAGGCCGTGGCTACGAGCGATAGGTGGTGGTACTAGACACGTAGGCCACCACCACCCCCATCTCGGAGAGCTCCGTATGCACCGGACTGCACGGCGACGTCGTCGCGCAGCTCTTTTAAACTTCTTATATAATATTATTAATATACATACATATTACACAACATAAATAAAATATAAATATATAAATATAAAATATACTTACTTACATAATATATACACAAATATAATATACTAGCTGTGCCCGCGGCTCCGCCCGCTCTCATATTTCACTTTACTGCTAACCTCATAAGCCATTTAGCGTGATAGTAAGTAGCCTATAGTTGATGGGAAGAATCAAGCTATCCGTAGAATTTTGTTTTATTAAAATCGGTTCAGTGGTTCTCGAGTTATAAGCGGACAGACAGACATACACTCAGACACTCAGACACTCAGACAGAAAGCAGACGTTGGATTTTATTATAGGTAAGGATACATATATACATAAATATAATATTAAATGTGTGTCCCGCGCAGGCATAGGGTGCGTGAAGGTGGTGGACGATGTGGAGCTGCCACCGCGGCGGGTGGTGAAGACGGGCCGGCCGCTGTACGCGCTGGTCGTGACTCCGACGCGGGAGCTTGCCATGCAGATATCGAGGCATATGATCGCAGCGGCCAAGTATACCGGTGCGTTTTATATCTGTTGTTTTTTTTTTTACGGAACCAGACTTGGGTTCACCTGCTAAACCCATGAGGTTGTGCAGAAAGTTTATTGTAGGAGAAACAAGAGAACCGTGTGGGGGGTACTTTAAAAGAATAGCCCCACTGCATCTCTCCCCGTGTATGTCGTAAAAGGCGACTAAGGGATATGACTCCCTTCTTATATTACTAGGTGGTAGGGTGTAACCCGCCCAGGTTGGTACCACCGCACTGAATGAAAGGTCGGTCGAAATGGCTATGTAAATAGTTTGTGTTTTCCGTCCAGTTCAGTGTAGCCGGCACGACCGAAGGGAAGCACTGACGTGGCACCAAGTTCATCCGGTGCTATGGGCTGACATCACGGATGTTGTAGGTGATGTAGCCAACGGTCAGTTTCCATAAAAAAAAAACCTTTTAGCGCGCGCAGGCGCAAGAAGATGACTGAGGTAAGGTGAGGCGCGGAGCGAGGTGCCGGGCGGCGCGCGGGAGGAAACGTCCGCGCGCCGGCCGCGGCTCGTGGCAGGGCAAACGTCCACGTAATTCACAAAACGCTGAGCCGGCACAAGGTCATCCCGTTGAAATAAAATTAATGAAAAGATGAATAAATTAATGTATGTCCCAAATTTCAAGTTTTATAGTCCAGTAGATTTGGAGAAAATAAGGTGTGACATTAGAGTGATCCAAGTTTTCAGTTTTTTCCTCTTTTATGGCGAGAATTAAAAATGTGAACATGTTCAAAATGCGAACGTACTGGATTGGTACCGCATAGCAGCATCGGTTGTGTTCTCCTCTATTCCAGTATAGCCGGCAATCCAGGGAAGTCTTCGATATGGCACCTACCTTCTCGGAGATGAAATTGGCTGTTCGGAGCATATGCTTTGGCCCCTCCAACTCAGCCACCATTACCGGATTACATAAAAAAAAATAAGTTTCTATATATAACAATGTAGTGATACTGCGCAGGTATCAGGGTGGCGGTGCTGGTGGGCGGGATGGCGCGGGTGAAGCAGGAGCGGGTGTTAGCCGGCGGGCCGGAGGTGGTGGTGTGCACGCCGGGCCGGCTGTGGGAGCTGCTGCAGCAGGGCGACCCGCATCTGCAGCAGCTTGATCATATCATAACAATGTAGTGATACTGCGCAGGTATCAGGGTGGCGGTGCTGGTGGGCGGGATGGCGCGGGTGAAGCAGGAGCGGGTGTTAGCCGGCGGGCCGGAGGTGGTGGTGTGCACGCCGGGCCGGCTGTGGGAGCTGCTGCAGCAGGGCGACCCGCATCTGCAGCAGCTTGATCATATCATAACAATGTAGTGATACTGCGCAGGTATCAGGGTGGCGGTGCTGGTGGGCGGGATGGCGCGGGTGAAGCAGGAGCGGGTGTTAGCCGGCGGGCCGGAGGTGGTGGTGTGCACGCCGGGCCGGCTGTGGGAGCTGCTGCAGCAGGGCGACCCGCATCTGCAGCAGCTTGATCATATCATAACAATGTAGTGATACTGCGCAGGTATCAGGGTGGCGGTGCTGGTGGGCGGGATGGCGCGGGTGAAGCAGGAGCGGGTGTTAGCCGGCGGGCCGGAGGTGGTGGTGTGCACGCCAGGCCGGCTGTGGGAGCTGCTGCAGCAGGGCGACCCGCATCTGCAGCAGCTTGATCATATCATAACAATGTAGTGATACTGCGCAGGTATCAGGGTGGCGGTGCTGGTGGGCGGGATGGCGCGGGTGAAGCAGGAGCGGGTGTTAGCCGGCGGGCCGGAGGTGGTGGTGTGCACGCCGGGCCGGCTGTGGGAGCTGCTGCAGCAGGGCGACCCGCATCTGCAGCAGCTTGATCATATCAAGTGGGTATTACCACAGATTACGTAATAGTTACTTCGTAACAGATAAAACTCTCCATAAAAAAGTTCCATACCTACGGCTTTATTAGCCTAATGTTTCACGTCGCCAATGGCCGCGTACGAAAATGTACCTAAACGATCGAGTGTAAAGTGCATTATTGCTTTGCAGCTGCGCGCAGTTGCGTGGGCGAGCGTGTAGGCATGTTTCGCGCGGCTGACGAATTTCCACTGAATTACACCGCCGGCGGTCCACCGGGCGGTAGGTAGATAGCGCGCGCAAGTACATAGAATGTGTGAGGCCTGTCGGGGGCCTTAACTCTCACACTTTAAATCATAATCAAGGAAATATATTCCCCGTAAGCTCATTCCACCCCTTTGCGGTTGTTGTTGTTGTTTTGGTTTGGGGTTGGCTCTAGGCCTGCAAACTAATCCCGCTGAGTTGGGGACCTTCGTGCAAAACCCCTCAGTCTCCAGCTACCCCAGTCAGCCTATGTCTTCCATGAAAGCCACAAGTCGACCGGGGTGTCTGCAGGCCGCTTATCCCTTAGTCGCCTTTTACGACATGCACGGGGAGAGATCCAGTGGGACTATTCTTATTAAGTACCGTTCCCACCCAGTACACACACACCTTTGCGGTGCGACAATAAATCTAATTTAATTTCAGGTTCCTGGCCATAGACGAGACGGACCGCATGCTGGAGCGGAACCACTTCGAGGAGCTGCAGCCGCTGCTGGAGCGGCTGAACGCGGACGAGCGGAGGCGCGCGGACCGGCAGAGCTTCGTCATGAGCGCCACGCTCACCATGACGCACGATCTGCCATCGCACCTCAGGGGCAAGAAGGTAGTGTTGTGACGTGATGACGTCACGTCTTATAAATTGATGAAGACCGGCTGCACGCACGAAAAAATGTCACGTTCCATCTGAGCATGTATGTGCAAGCGAGAGCGCGTAACAAGCGATAGAGAGGCACAATCGGTATAGTCAAAGTTACCATGGAGACGTCTTAAGAAGTAAAACTGTCAAGATCAGACAACAGAAGTTTATTGATGGCCAGACACAAGATGATTAATCTTTCTACTGGAAATAGAATTACTGATCTTTGCTCTATGTACTACGATTATTCCACGTCATCACGTAAAACTATCGTCCGTAAACCGACTTCACAGACAACCAATTTTTTTTTATGGATACACGTTTGGCTACATCACCTACAGCAAGAGGACCACCACTGAAGTCGCTCTACAGTCTCTTCAAGAATCTAGGGCTGCCAAGATCGACGCTAAGCTCATATATGGAGAGAGCTTCGAAAACGTCACTGGAAGCATCCTACAGAATATGGATAGGTAGAGAGAGGAGGTCGAGAGCGGGACTGATGGTTTCCCCGCGTCATAGTCAACGCAGACTAGCTGACGAGGGCTTGATGCGAGCCGAAACGTGAAGCATGCGCGGGAAATTTAGAGTGGCCACTCGCTAGTCCCGACCTCGATTAACACCCTCCTCTACTGCCGATGGGTTCGGATATGTTCGGTGAAGCCATCGCAAGCTTAGTTCCACACCTTCTTTCCGTGATGTCAGCCCATAACACCGGGTGAACTAGTTGCCACGTCAGTGCTTCCCTTCATTTCATGTCGGCTACACTAAGCTGGACGTAAAACACGAACTATTTACATAGCCGTTTCGACCGATGTTTCATTCAGTGCGGTGGTACCAACCCGGGCGGGATAAACACTACCACCTAGTAAGGTAAGAAGGGAAGGGACCAACAGTTTTACGTGGAATCCGAACCACGGTTAGGCTCCAACAGTCGAGCGGTCACCCATTCAAGTACTGACCTCGCTCAGCGTTGCTTGTCAACAGTCGACCGACCGCACCACTGAGCTACCGAGGCTGACAATGCAAAAAAATTTTTATTGCTTCCGAACTGGGTGGTTCTTCCCAAGGTCGAAGCCTCAGGCGCAGCCTATTTCATCGCCGAGGAGGTGCCAGAAGTAGCGGGCCTCTCATACAAGCCAAAAAGCCCGGCTTGCCCTAGGTCAATCAAACAAAGCTCGAAAGCAAATCGAAAACGAAAACAGTCGATAGTACTTCAATTTCATTTTAAATATCGCGCCACGTGCCATTCGCGCGCGCCCGAGGTCATTGAGTCAACGACGCGCCGCGGGGACTTCGTCGTTCGTAAGTATCATTCGGAATTGCTCGTGAACTCTCGCCTCGATGCGATGGATGAATTAGTCAATATACGAGCGTACATTAGTCATCTCGCTTGTTCCCGCTGTTATTCTAGCATAATTTTATTTCCTTCTCGTTCTCGAGTACCATACAATTTTTAGCCTAAAGACACCCATAGTGGTATAATAATATATGAGTATGTATAGCGATTAGTTTGAGGAAATATGCTAAGAATAATTCGTTCCGTAGTGCGAAAGCGTACTCAGTATTAGTGCTATCTCAGTTTTTCAATAGAAGAACGCCAAAGACGTGTCTACTGATGTCTAATGTAGGCGTAGAAGTTTGAAGTGATGGATCGGACGTTTGCGAGGATGTTCGTTACTAAGAAATAATAATCTTTGGTTAGTTGTATTATATCCAATGGCGGGTGGCGGCGGCGGGCGGGACGTCGGCTCTCTCTTCGTTCTCTCTCTGGCATACTATGATATGTATGATATGTGTTGATAAGTCACAATAATTCTGTCAACCATAATATGCCTCCAGTGTGCTATTGATAATTAATTATCAACAAGAGTCTTCATAGTAACTGCACTGCACTGCAGTTGGTTTGCATAGATTTTTTAATTACCATTTTCTATAAAATTGTGATACAAGCATGTTTATTTCATTTACTGACTGACAGGACAGTCATATATTATATTTTGTATGAAATATTTGGCTTCGGCTTGCTCTACGATCTGACCCTAGGCCCGCCATTGGGTGCCAGTCCGGCTTGGAGGTGGACTAATGTTGCTGGGGAAAGGCTATTAACGCGCGATTTGAAGATCCGTGGATTGTGGGAGTGGGGAAAGATATTCCCTGGGAGCCCGTTCCACACTTGTCAGCCTCGATAGCTCAGTGGTGCAGACAATTGGCTGTCGATATTGATTGTTTAGCAACGCTGGGCGCGGTCAGTTCTTGGATGGGTGACCGCTCGACCGTTGGAGGCTGACTGTGGTTCGGATTCCACGTAACTGTAGGTCCCTTCCCTTCTTACCTTACTAGGTGGTAGGGTTCAACCCGCCCGGGTTGGTACCACCGCACGGAATGTAACGTCGGTCGAAAGGTTTGCCGAAGCGACTATGTAAATAGTTTGTGTTTTTCGTCCAATTCAGTGTAGCCGGCACGACCGAAGGGAAGCACTGATATGGCACCTAGCTCACCCGGTGTTATGGGCTGACATCACGGATGTTGTGGGAGATGTAGGCAACGGTGTCAGTTTCCATAAAAAAAAAAACTTTTGCAGTGTGGTCGCCCTTTAAATTTGAAGTCAGTTAAAAAAGGTATCTCAATCAAATTGGCAGCGAGCCACTGAATAAAACACATCCGATAACGGCAGGTGACGAAACGCGGCAAGATCATCAACCGCAAGGTTCAGAGGATGACCCCTCAGCAGAAGACAAAGCGGCTGATCTCGGTGCTCGGTATGACGGACCCCAAGATTGTCGACCTCACCGCTGAGAATCACGGTGAGTGGTGCTTTGTATTTTTTAACCACTTGTGGCGTCAGCGATTTGTTACGTAAGAGTTTGTAAGAGTTAGGAAAGCAAAAAAATTTTTGAAAAAAAAAACATGTATGAACGTCTACAACTAATTTACCATTGGAGTAATTTTGAGAAAATTTCCTACAAAGTTATCTAGAAGTATTATGGACTAACCTTTGTTTTAATTCTAAATTGCGCGTTGAATATTGCACTCCACAAATGATATGTTATGTTTTGTTCCTATGTCATACACACGCACACAGATAGATGGATGGACAGACAGAGGGACAGACAGAGAGACATACAGACAGACAGACAGACCGACAGAGAGTTACAGACAGAGATACATGCAGACAGACTGAGAGACAGACAGAGATGCAGACAGAAAGACAGACAGACAGACAGAGAGACATACAGACAGGCAGAAAGAGAGATGAATTTAAACACATCAAGTAGGGCATAACTTCACCTTGACAGGTAGACTTACAAACAGAGATACAAATAGAGAGACAGACATACAGAGATACAGGCAGAAAAACAGACAGACAGAGATACAGGCAGAGAGGCAGACAGACAGAGAGACAGACAGAGAGAAAGACAGAGATACAGACACACAGACAGAGAGATGCATTTAACAGATCAAGTAGGGCATATCTTCACCTTGTTTTAGAACTAAACATGACTTATGTTTTTAGTTAAAGAGCAGATATTTTAATGCCACGTACACTCTATCTATGCGATAGTGGCGCCACCATCGCATAGAGCGTTTTTGTACGCATCACAGTGTGAGCCACCGACATCGGAGATTTTGATGCGCCCTAATTTGGTTTGCAGGCACAGCGGGAACGCTCACCGAGTGTCGCATCACCTGCGCTTTAGAACACAAGGATTATTACTTGTTCTACGTGCTAAGGACGCATCCGGGCCGCACTATTGTGTTCTGTAACTCTATCGGATGTGTGAAGAGGTGAGTCAGTCAAATGTCAAGATAGTTTTTTTTTCCTCTTCACAGGCAGAATATTAGAATAGAAAATGGACTTAGGGACATCTGTTGAACACCTGACACCTGTATAATTGAGAAAGTAAATTGTTATCAATGAAGAACAAACCAACGAATGTGCATAAAATCCACTCTCTTTAATTGTATTTTATTTTATTGTATACTAGCTGTGCCCGCGGCTCCGACCGCTCTCATATTTCACTTCACTGCTAACCTCATAAGCCATTTAGCGTGATAGTAAGTAGCCTATAGTTGATCAAGAAGAAGAATCAAGCTATCCATGGTATTTTTTTTTTTATTAAAATCGGTTCAGTGGTTCTCGAGTTATAAGCGGACAGACACTCAGACACTCAGACAGAAAGCAGACGTTGGATTTTATTATAGGTAAGGATTTATTGCACTCAAATAAAATATGGTACAGCCGAGGCTGCATAAATCCAGTATTGTGGTATCAACCTAGTCGGCTACAATTTGAGCCTACCACCTAGTAATTGGCAAGGGAAGGGACCTACACCGACTCCGAACGGTGAATCAGCAGGTGCAGGTATCCACGTAAAGTCAGAAAAGAACTCATTGGTACACGCCGGCCGGATTCGAACCTCAGACCTCTTGCAAGAGAAGTCCAGACCACTGGCCACCATCCGCTTCTGTGAATGAGGAAAGAAATGATATTCTATTCTATTCTATAATAGTCAATGGATTGCAGGTTGGCGCAATTGTTTGCCCTACTGAAATGCCGTCCATTGCCACTTCACGCCGGTATGCCTCAGCGACAAAGGCTCAAGAACTTGGAGAGGTAAGGTATATCAAAGTTGTTAATTTTTATATATGAATGCAAGCAATGAAAATATGCATCGTTTGAAGGGTTTGATTGAACCTTAACCACAGATTACTTAATAGTTACTTCGTAACAGATAAATCACTCCATAGAAAAAGTTCCATACCTTCGGCTTTAATAGCCTACTGTTTCACGTCGCCAATCGCTGCGTGCGAAAGTGTACCTAAATGATCGAGCGTAAAGTGATTATTGCTTTGCAGCGCGCAGTAGCGTGGGCGAGCGTGTAGGTATGCTTCGGGCGGTGGACGAATTTACATTTTGAATTTGAATTAGACCGCCGGCGGTCTACCGGGCGGTAGGTGGTTAGCGCGCGCAAGTACATAGAGTGCGTGAGGCTTGCCTTAATCCCTAACCTGTGACAGAAGTTAGTTTTTTTCATAATAATAATCATAATCATAATAATAATCCTTTATTACGTGACTTTCACAGTGTTGTAATACATTGAACAAATTAGAATTAGATACATTACTATGCCATGATGCGAAAGAAAAATACGCACATGAATAACAATAACATTATTATAAGTGTAAGTGAATTAAAATTATTGTCTTAGTTTAAAATCCATAAAATTTTTCTAAAATCAATACAATACACTAGCTAGATGAATGCATTTTTGTTTAAAAATACCTACAAATAATTTAAAAATAGAGCAATAAATTATAATTAAATTTATTTAAAAAAATAAAACAGATTTAAAAAATAAGTCATACGTCCAACTAAAACAATTAAAAGAAAGAGTAAAACATTAAAATCCAAACCAGTATAAACTTAATGTAGGTAATTAAATTGAGAAAATTCATAAGCATTCGTAAAAATGAAATAATAAATTAAACAAAGCGTAAGATTACCTACAAATTATAAAGAATAAAATGTTTATTAAGTTTATTATTAAATTAGTCAAACTCAGTGGAAATTTAGTCAAAATTAGTCAAATTAATAAAATTAGGTCCTTAAAATTATATAATGTCAAGTGTCAAAACTAAAATGCTTATTTTGGAAAAATTCATCCAGTTTATAATAGGGCCTATTAACAAGATATTCTTTCAGCTTTTTTTGAAACACATGAACATTACACAATTGTGTTATTGATTCGTCCAATTGATTAAAAATTTTTATACCCACGTATTCTTGACTATTTTTAAATATTTCACATTTTGGTAAAGTTAATTTTAAGTTTTACCATGAAATGGTTCTTTTTTTAGTCGACAGAGCCAAAAACACTTCTGCTCCCATCACTTTTATTTGTTTATTGCTTATGGCAGTAAGACTGTGCCCGAAGTGGTCACGATTTCTTCTATCAGGTTCGATTACACCCACGTAGAAGAACCGGCGAGAAACTTCGCAGGGTTTTTTTCATACATAATAACAGCCTAAAGTTTATCGAAAATACAATTTGAGAGCAAGATCAACCATATTACTGAGAGTGCTGACTACAAAGACCTATTAATGAATTGTTACCAGGTGCAAAGAGCCTTTGTCAAACTTTGATACGTAATTTGTAGCAACTCTCGGAACTGCTAATTTTCTTAGCAATGTCGACTACCTTGATTCTTTGCAGACTTTGCGGTTTATGCTTTGTGTGGCTTTTTGTGGTGGCGTGCTTTGGAAGAGGGCTATGTCTAGCAGTGGAGTGATACAGGCGATGAACCCCGTGGCTCCATCATGAGGATGATGAACCCCCAGCTTTCGCCTAGCCAATGCTATTCCAATTTAACCACCAGGCCTGTAGCAAGTTCTCTCTAAATGGTTTCATAAACTAGGGTTTGATCATAGACATATTATTTCTCTATGGGTTTGATGCAGTCTGTGTTCTGCCATCTTCCATATTTTAATTTTGTTCAATTATGAACAACAATGTTGTATTTGGCACTAGACACGGGAAATTGAATTAGATTGGGTAGGTAGTAAATACCTTACCAAGTGGAACAACAATGTTGTATTTGGCACTAGACACGGGAAATTGAATTAGATTGGGTAGGTAGTAAATACCTTACCAAGTGGAACAACAATGTTGTATTTGGCACTAGACACGGGAAATTGAATTAGATTGGGTAGTAGATTTCGTAGGTAGTAAAAACCTTACCAGGTGGTAGGGTTATCCCTATTCGAATTGGTACACTGAATGAGTCAGTCGCAACACCTTTGAAAAACAGTGCGATTTTTCCATCGAGTTCAATCTAGCCGGCACGTCCAAAGAGAAGCACTGACATGGCTGCTATTTCACCAAGGTGCAATGGGCTGACATCACGGGTGTGATGTAGCTAACCATGTTGGCTTCCATAAAAAAATTGGAATGTTTGTGCTTTTTTAAATTATGTTTACGTAATCCTTTGTTCAGGTTCCGAGATGACCCGCGCGGTGTACTGATAGCGACGGACGTGGCTGCAAGAGGCCTGGACATACCCAATGTAGATCATGTTATACATTATCAAGTGCCCAGGACTGCTGAGGTGAGCTTTCAGAACAACCCTTAAGAATCAAGGAAACTTTTCCAGTCATATTTGATTCTAGAGAAATCAGTTTAACTAAAGCTTTAGACACTGTCACTAATAATGTTCATCAATTAATTTTCTGTAAAACTTAATTTATATAAAAACTTATAATAATGTTGAACTAAAAGTTGGACTATAGACCCATATAATCTTTAGTATGCTCCGTTTTACTAACTGTAAATGATTTGGTCTTTCGGTGTACCGCGGGGATAAATCTTGGGACCGTTACTTTTCCATATATTTGTAAATGTTGGCTTTTTCCAGAACTATGTACACCGGAGCGGACGCACGGCGCGCGCCAACAAGGAGGGTCTCACTATCCTCATGATGGAGCCAGGGGAAGCCTATCTCTACTCCAAACTGTGTCGTACCCTCAACAAAAGTAAGCCTTACACTCTTTTATCTTACAGGATTCTAATTTTTTATTAAGCCTTAACATGGTTAAAGTACATCACACCTGTTGTCAGCCCATCCACCTTGGTGGACTAGGAGCCATGTCAGTGCTTCTCTTCGGTTGTGCCGGCTGGATAGATCTGGACGGAGAACATGAACTATTTTCGTAGCCATTTTGACTGACCTTTATTGTTTATTATAATTATGAAATCGGCTTACCAGCGCAATTGTAGCGAGCACATCGTTGCAGGCCGACGTTTCAAGTCTGCAAGAAACATCTCAATGTTTCTAGCTCACTACAATTGCGCCGGTAAGCCAATTTCATAATTAATATGATTGACGGTGCGAGACTAAAAAGTAATTTCATTGTTCAGTGACAATTCTTATGGTTTGAACTTGTCACAATTTCTTCTATACGGTTCGATTACACCCATGAAGAGAAACCGAAAAATATACCCTAATATAACCCTAATATTTTGTCAGCCTCGATAGCTCAGTGGTGCAGACAGTCAACTGTCGCTATTGAATGTTAAGCAACGCTGGGTGCGGTCAGTACTTGGATGGGTGACCGCTGACCGTTGAAGGCTGACCGAGGTTCGGATTCCTCGTGAAACTGTAGGTCCCTTCCCTCCTAGGTGATGTAGCCAACCGTGTCAGTTTCCATAAAAAAAAAAAAAAGAAAATACCCTGCAAGAAACAGAGGGCTTTTTTTTTATAAATATTATTACAAGTATTTTAGTAACCAGAAACATAATAACATTCTTACAGATTATCGAAAATACATGTTGAGAGCAAGATTAACCATATTACAGAGAGTTCTGACCACAAAGACCTTGAAGACTAGAAGTGTATCAGGTGTAAAGAGCCTTTGTCAAATTTTGATACGTAATTTGTATCAACTCAATAATGTTGCTCTCTGCGGAACTCTCCGCATGACTCGTCGCAGAGAGACTCAGCACCCTTTTGTTGTTGACATTGGGCTTTTGAGAACCCATCGGTTCTCTAAATCGTTTCTTTGTCGCACCGCTAGAGTGTGGAACTATCTTCCGGCGAGTGTATTTCCTGAATCCTTTAACCTGGGTGTCTTCAAGCGTCGTATTAATGGGCTAGACAGCCTAGCAACAGTCCGCAAATCTGCTGGCATGGCACCTAACTGAGCGTGGTTTCGCGAGGAGAGGTGATTTGGCTCTGTCGACTGCACCATTGGTCTCTCGGCACAGCCAATCATGCTTGTTTACATTTAAAAAACATTTTTAGTATATTACGCATACTACATTCAGTGCGGTGGTACGAATCATCAGGTGTCAAAATATGTCAAGTTCAATAAAAACAAATACAATATTTGACTATGCTACAGCGGCGGAGCTAGCAGAGTTCCCCGTGCCCGAGCGCGTGCTGGCGTCGATGCGCGCGTGCGTAGCGCTCGCGCGCGACGTGGAGGCGGCCGCGCTGGCGTGCAAGCGGCGCGCGCAGGAGGCCGGCTGGCTCGAGAGGGTCGCGCGCGAGTGCGATCTAGTCGTCGACAATGACTTTCTGTATCCTTTCATATGGCAACAATCGTTCATGCATCCTCGAACCTTGCCATTACAGTGTGGTTCACCCAATAACTACCAAAATGTTAAAGAGTGAGATTCTGTAGCCAAAATGAACAATTTCGAAATTGTTTTTATCTAAACCGGATTTAGACTTAATCAGCCAAAGCTGCCTGTCTAAAATAAATAAATTATTATTGTCATATTTTTCATCGTTCGTTGCGCTGATATCGGCGTATCCTTGTGCACACCGTTAATTGTTATATTTATCCTGTATTATGTATCAATTTAAATAAATGAATGTTTGTATGAGGCAGCAGCACGCCGAATTCTGTGCGAAAATGGCGGTCATCACCAAGTCTGAAATCAACAGCTGAGAAATCCGTTAGTTTTTTGCTCTAGGCTGGCGCCAAAGTGAATCAGATCAAGTAGGGCATATCTTCACCTTTATTTGGAAGCAGTGGCGGCTGGTGACCTATGGGACTGGGTGTGCGCACAGCACACCCAGTCCCATAGGTACCTAGCGCACAGTGTGCGCTAACTTACTCGTAGTACTAAACCCAAACGTGAATCTAATGGATACCGAGACGTGATTTTTTATTTTATTTTCATGTCTGAGTTAATTGCCCAAATTATGTAAAAGTATTCTCACTCAACAGATACATAGTTGAAAGACAAAATAAGGTAAGGATAAAAGTGATAAAATTATTAAAATGTAAGTAATAAAAATGTACTCACTTTTAGATTGAAATATCTAGGTATGGTGTTTTGAAGAACACGCCAGCGAATTTATGAAAATTATGAAGAAATCAGTCACACACACACACTACAGTTTGATTGGGTAGGTCTAATATTGTTCTATTTATTTCGTTTTTAATATAGTCAACACTGAATCCACTCATTTTTATAACGCACTAGAAACACAACCAGAGTCCTAATTGCTCGAAGAACCAAAGCGACACTTCACTGCGCAGTGGCCACCGAGCACCGAGCCGCGGTCGCCGGGGCGCCTCCGCGCGCGAGGCGTGGCCGGGGCGCGCGCGCCCGCGCCCGTCGGCCAGCCTTGCCGCGCCGGGCAATGAAGAAAACTTCACAATGTACTGTTAACTGACGAAAATTCGTTCAAACTGCTAAAAAACTGATTTGCAAAACATCCCGGCGCGGCAAAGATATATTACGTACAATATTTCATCTAAGCGGTGGCGGCGCGGCGGCGCGGAGCGGCCATCATCGGTCGACGCGACGACGACGGGTCTCCTCGCCCCGAACTGAGATGGCGCGGCGCGCGCGGCGCGGCGCGGCGAGCGATCGATCGGATGATCGCGCGACCAACAACGCCTAGGTCTTTGGGTGATTCCATATATTTTATAAATTACCATTCGAATATGTATCAAATCGATATTCGAATAATTCAAATTATTCAATTGCAAACTCGATCTGTTATATAAATATAAGAAACACCCATATTCCAAAAATGGACTCGCCTGTCGGTTCGTGCTACAGCGTATGTGTAGGTACTTAGCGCTTGTGTGTGTGTGACTTCGACCCAGAGTTTGGATCGCCCCCGCCGCGCCCGCGCGCCCGCGCCCCCCGCCCGCGCGTGCCTTCGGTCGGGTTTACGATCTCGGCTTACTTCGGCTCATCGTCGGCTGGCTCGGTCGCGACGTGTCGCACGCGCGTCTATCCACAATATACTGTCCTTCTTTTTCCGTCGTGTGTCACACGCAGAAGGCCACACATAATCGTATGAATAGTGTTTTGTTTCACGCGGCGGGGCAGCGGCGTTTGACATTTTCTCATAGTAAACGTTCGCGGTGTTTTGTGCTGCACTCGGCGCGGCGAGCTCGGCGGCTATACGTAGTATGTAGTACGTATTACGTACAGCAAAATCGTGCCTTGTTGTCTAGGAAATAGGATCGAATTCAGTTTGATATTTTTACTTCGATCGGTTTCATGGAGAATGTTTAATATTTTAATTTATTTCTTTCTTTCGGGTGAAGGCGTTATGTTTTGTGGTAGTGCGGCGCACGAACGCACTTAAGGGCCAGCCGCACTTATGGACATCGGAAAAATCGTCGTGCAATGCTTGTTGTAAAATTTAATATGGGCAGTTGTGAAAACTTTTATGACATTCTTAACCAAAACCCAGAATTGAGAAATATTATTTTAAAAATAAATGACTTACTTAACAGTAACTGCTCCGACACACCCTCAGTCCTTTACACTCACACCCCCTATCCCCAAGAATGTCCCGCATTGACTTTTCATAAAGTTGACCGCCTTAATTCTCCTTAACAATTTTAAAACAGTCCAATGAAGAAACAGCTCGACAGTCACGACGCAGCAGCGACGACTAAAGCCTTACAACACAAGAAGAAGCAATTGGAGGCCATGCTCACCAGGCCGATGTTTCCGAAGGGATTTTCATACAAATATCCCGGACTGAACGAGGCAAATGCTTTGGTTATTCAGAGTGAGGAGAATGCGCTCCAAGCGATGAAGAGGGTTCTAGAAACGGGCGCTGCGAAAAAGGAAAGGAGGAGATCTAAAAATGCGCCATTGTTGAGTTTGGAGAAGACTTTCCAGCCGAAAAGTAAGGAACCGTCAAGAAAAGGCGGGAAAGTTGAAAAGAGGAGAAAGAAGAAGTTTTATAAGAAATCTAGTTGAAAATGTTTATGGAAATAAATGATTTGTTTTAAAGATTATAATATGTTTCCTTGTTTTCCTGTATTAATTAAGGCAACTATAAACCTTGCATCTGAACAATATTGGTATGTTTTTATTTTTCTTAATTTGAAGATGACTTTAGCTGCCTTTGCTGCCAAACCATCTCTAGCCTCTGCAGGCTAGAGATGCTTGGTAAAATGTAGTCAAAATTTTGCATTCTTCCATCAGGGGTTTATCTAATACCCTGTGGATTGCAAAATATAAATATGATTTAAATCCCAAATAATAATGCTATGTTTTATAACGGTGCATAGTCAGGCAGTCCGCGTGTATGCGTGCTACTGCTGGATATACGCCTCAAATTCCCGGCATTCAGCGTTACGGAGCCACCGAGGGAGCCACTGCTTTCCGCCGACGTACTAGATGTCACCGTCCCACCTGGCGGGCAAAGGCACCTGCATATATGTAGCTCCTTGCTAAAATAAGCAATTTAAAAATAATAAAAAAACACTTATTTAGTTAAATTCCTTCGTCCACTGTGATTCAAGACGACGCGACAGTCGACAGAAGAGTTCTTCGAACTGCACGATTCTCTAACTAAATCATTCATGTGTCGCACTGCAAAAGTGTGGAACAGGCTTCCGGGGAATAGATTTCCCCACTCCTACAATCCATGGCAATCGCGGGGCAAGCCTTTCCTCAGCGACATGAGTCTGCCTCCAAGCCGCACTGTCACATCCTCGGGGGTTAAATTTCCTGCGCCTGAGGCTTCACCCGCGGGCACAGGCAGGGCCCGATTTACCAATAGGCTAATTAGGCTATAGCCTAGGGCGCTGGATTTTAGGGGCGCATCACAGGGCGGCGGCGCGGCGGTATGGCGGCGGCGGCGGCGCGGAGGCAGCGGCGTAGCGGGCGGCAGCGCGGGCGCAGTCAATTCGACTTGTGTGTTTTTGACATTGAAAATATCTTTTCGTTCGTTCCAGTATAGGCCCCGATTTCACGAAAAAGTGCGATCCCCTTATAACTCGGAGAGTTGTGAAGATATGATATTTAAAAAAAAAATAGCTCATCTTCTAACCTAACCTATATTCCTATATTCCTATATCCAACGAGCCCAAATATGGTGGATTTATCATGTGTAGTTTAGGAGTTTCTATGGCTTCCTTCCGGCTCCATCATCAGAACCCTGGAAATAACATATGACTAGAGTACTTGCGAAGACAAATCCAACGAGCCCAAACACGATGGGCTTATCATGTGTAGTTTAGGAGTTCCTATGGCTTCCTTCCAGCTCCATCATCAGAACCCTGGAAATAACATATGACTAGAGTACTTGCGAAGACAAATCCAACGAGCCCAAACACGATGGGCTTATCATGTGTAGTTTAGGAGTTCCTATGGCTTCCTTCCAGCTCTATCACCAGAACCCAATTAACCTTTTCCTTATCTCGACTTTCTCGTGTCGCTCAGCGACAATATTTTTTCCAATTCCGTAGATTGATTTTCAATGTGCTCGATAGTCGTGTAAAGCACGAAATCTGTGAATTTTTTTTTATTAGTTTATTACAAACATTTGTTTCCGAAATAATATTCCTCGGCGCTGGCTAGGGGGCGCTATGAAATCTGAGCCTAGGGCGAGCAGGACCCTAAATCGGGCTCTGGGCACAGGCACCCAGTTCGGAAGCAATAAAAAAAAAAGATTTGCACTGTCGCACAATGCCATAAATTCGCAGCAAATTCAATCGATGTTGTGTTTTCATAAAATAACCTGTGCTTTACCAGACCTTATTATTGTTTGTTGAGTACCTATTCACATTTATTGAATAAGAAACACTCGCATTGCAATACAGCGATACAAAGTACTTAAAGTAAAAGGCGACTAAGGGATATGGAAAAGATGTTTTGCTAAAGGGCGACAGGACAAAAAAGGGTAGTCACCCTCTCGCCTTGGAACGGTTCTTCCACCGAGTCATGCAGCAGGTGAATCTTTGTGCCTTACTTGCTGCATGAGAATTAGCTTGTCCTAATACTTTGTTAAACGTGGTGTTCGGTGTTGTGCTGCAATTTACCAGAGCTCTTGCGGCACAACACCGATTACTTTGCTAACGCCGATTGTCGGGATGCGGAGTATTGTATATTGTTGGTATGTTCAATTTAAAATTTTACCGCCATTTTAGCCACGATTAGCATACAGATAGATTAATAGATAGACCTCTGCGAAAATTGTGATGCTTGAATCAATGATTTACTGAAAATATGGAGCGAAAATAGAACACCGTTTAAGTGCCAGACGCCTAATATAGTCGGCGCCATTTTCACCCTCGCATCGCATGTGCCAGGCGCCTATATTAGGCGTCGTGGATGAGATCATAGTAAATTAATTCGAATATCATGCCAATCTCTTCTAACTTATGTGTCATTATTCATGAAAGAACAGGCTAGCTCTACAAATCCACACTTCTATGACGTCTCTATGCCTGTCCTTGGAAATAATTCTCGAAAACAAACTCCGTCAGTCAGGCCAAAGAGGATATAACCACTGGTCAGGCCACTTGAGTCGGCGGAGTCGGTCGCTTGTTTTCGATTAAAATTGATTAATGTGACGTTTATTGTGGTGTTTCTGTGTCACGAACAATGGACTGGTATGTAATCTTCACTTTACAATAGTTCTAACAGTTGAGGAACGATTTATTTGCGAAGAACCGTGTTTTCGAAGCGAGTCGAAAAAAAATTCGACTCCTCTCGATTTTTTTTTTCGTTTGATGTTTTGATTGAAACCGGTAGAATTCCTAGACGTGTTACTAATGCAATGACTAGTAAATTTAACGTACATTTCGAAAATATAGGCTTTTCACATAGGTTTTTTAGAAAAAAGTTTAGAAATGCGGTCTAGAACGCGCGGCGGCGGAGAGTGCGCGGGCGCACGCCCTCTGACGAAAAGTGCCTGGCACTTGAGGGGTCACCTACAACATCCGTGATGTCAGCCCATAAATAACACCGGGTGAACTTGGTGCCACGTCAGTGCTCCCTTCGGTCGTGCCGGCTACACTAAACTGGACGGAAAACACAAACTATTTACATAGCCGTTTCGACCGACCTTTCATTCAGTGCGGTGGTATCAACCCGGTCGGGTTAAATCCTACCACCTAGTAATATAAGAAGGGAGACATATCCCTTAGTCGCCTTTTACGACATACACGGGGAGAGATGCAGTGGGGCTATTCTTTTACCTTAGAATATTGATAGGCATAGAGTAATATTGTTATGATAGGTCTCCGCGCGCTCCGACCTATCAAAAGATTATAAAGCAAAATATGATACTATGAAAATTTCATAGTATCAGTTACTTCATTTGTACGTGCAACGCATTTTTTTCATATTTAATATGAAAAAAATGCGTTGCACGTACAAATGAAGTAACGTTGTCTAATATGCGGTTTACTTTGCATGACGGAATTCGCCTAAACTGACACTTGACACTGTCAAGTTGACAGTGACGTTGATTGCTAGCCAAAATTAATCTGTGACTTACAGTTGTTCTGACGAAAACAAAAGTAGAAATTTTGCAATATTTTTCATGTTCTAGCTAGAGTAAAGATTCCGAAAGCAGTATCGTAGAGAAGGGACGCATATTGTTCGATCCCATGACGCCTCCGTGACCGTGACAATCACAAAACAGGCAGGTAACTAATTAATTTACCTGCCCACATATATGCCCCCAAGTACAGTCTCGGGTCCTTCAAGTGAGGCGTGAATGGACACCTGTCACGCCGGCATGGCATTCGCAACCGCCGCATGCGGCCGAATGTCCATGTGCGTCGCTAGACACCTTATGGGTGGCTCGGTGCCACCGCCGGGTAAACCATATAATAGATCGGCTTTTTGGGTCATTGAACCTCTTTTAAAGCTTTTTTATTAGAGCTCTAGTAGAGCCACTGCTCTGATGAACTCGCTTCCCTCATCCCTCCTCCTCCTGTTCGCCTTCGCCGAACGCCCAATACTCTGGCGGAACACCCCTTTGTAGTGGACAGAAGAGTTCGTCGAACTGCACAATTCTCTAAATCGTTATTGTGTCGAACTGCAAAGGTGTGGCACGGGCTTCCGGGGAATATGTTTCACTATTACCTACAATCCACGGATCTTCAAATCGCGGATTAGTTGCTTTGGCCCCTCCAATTCAGCCACCTATACCGGATTACATAAAAAAAAATTTCCATTCCCCAGCGACATTAGTCCCCCTCCAAGCCGGACAGGCACCTCCTCGGGGGTGAAATTGCGCCTGAGGCTTCGACTCTCGGGCACAGCTACCCACTTCGGAAGCAATAAAAAAAAATTACGGTGTATTTATGGACCGCAAAAATAAATTGTTCATAAAAAAACTAATTAAGGATTATTCATACATACAACACGCTGTATCTCGGCAATCGGCGTAAGCAGAGTAATCAGTGTTGTACCGCAAGTACTTTTGTAAATTACAAGACAACACCAACCACCACATTAAGCAAAGTATGGGGACAAGATAACTATCAAGAAGCAAGTAACGGTACTTAAGAATAGCCCCACTGCATCTCTCCCCGTGCATGTTGTTGTTGTGTTGTTGTTTTGGTTTGGGGTTGGCTCTAGGCCTGCAAACTAATCCCGCTTGGTTGGGGAATTTCGTGCAAAACCCCGCAGTCTCCAGCTACCCCAGCCAGTCTATGTCTTCCATGAAAGCCACAAGCCGACCGGGGTGTATGCAGGCTGCTTATCCCTTAGTCGCCTTTTACGACATGCACAGGGAGAGATGCAGTGGGACTATTCTTATTAAGTACCGACCCCACACAGTACCTTCCCGTGCATGTTGTAAAAGGCGACTAAGGGATAAGGACTGGAAGGGATGCCGTGCATAAGGGCGACAGGCTAGCAACCTCTCACCTTGGCACGGTCTTTCCACCGAGTCATGCAGCAGGTGGGCCTTCGTGCCTTACTTGCTGCTTGATAGTTAGTTATCTTGTCCGAATACTTTGCTAAACGTGGTGGTCGGTGTTGTGCTGTAATTTACAAGAGTACTTGCAGCACAACACCCACCGATTACTCTGCTTACCCCGATTCTCGGGATACGGACTGTGATGTGTGTTGATAAATAAATAAAAAAAATTATCTGATGTTTCAGGTGCGATCACAATGAAGAAACTAACGGGATCCTTCCGTTGGACGTCGTGGGACCCGTGCCTGCTCATCGCTCAGATTGTGTCGATACAATCCGTCATGTATCTATCGCTCTGCCTGCTGACAGCCATAGTTCAAGATATATCGGGCGCGGCTCGAACTTTGGATCACATCTTTCAGTATCATGTGAGTTTTTTTATAGAAAAATCGTGACATTTTTCGCCGAGCCACCTGTAAGCTGTCTAACGACGCCGATGGACATTCGGTCGTAAGCGGGTGTTGCGAATGCCATGCCGGCCTGACAGGTCCCTATTCACGCCTCTCTTGAAGGTCCCGAGACTAATTGGGGGGGAAATATGTGGGCAGGGAGAGCGTTCCAGAGTTTAACAGTTCTGTGGAGGAAAGATCTGCAGAACCGATTGGTACGCATCCGCAGTAAGTCCAGCGTATAAGGATGCAATCCCTGCCCAGTGTGCATTCTGTAGAGGTAGAAATGTATAGTATTGTAAAAAAATTACCGAGTTTCCACCACCGGGGCGGGGCGAGCCCAGACTACCGATGGTCTGGTCCTAGATAGAGAAACCTCCGGACGATGCATGCAGTGTCGAGCAGGGCTGCCTTCTGTATTTGAACCTTCACACAACCACTCAGCGTGAACCTCTCAAGGTGGTCATCGAGGCTCTTCACTATCAGCCTATGCGCTGATACGACTATGGGCACAATGATAATAATAATTATTACATACATGTATTATTCTTATTAACTCAACTCTTTGCTACTACCTACTTACATTCCACTATATTATCAAGTCTCAAACATCCAAGGGTTGACTGTAAGAAATCTCTGTAAGGAATATGTCCGCCTTTGCACCTTATGAAAATTTTCTAATGTACTATTACTGTTATTATTGGAGCAATAAAGCATTTTCTATCATCTATCTATCTCTTATTTCACGTTGGCGACACTAACAAAGTACCAGGCTAGCATGAATGCGTAAGTCACCTTGTTTTTACTGGCCAGGAGATCCACGTGCGCGACGGCGAGGGCCGCGGTGTGATCTGCGCGTTCGTGCTCAACGCCGTTGTCGGCGCGTTCGCTCTGTGGATTATTGTAGGTCGCACCAAGCTGTGTCTGGACTTCAGGTATATACCTATTGTGTTTCATATAGCAGCTTCTAAATATTTTTTTTTTAAATTGACACGGTTGGGCTACACCACCTACAACATCCACTATGTCAGCCCATAACAAAGGTCGGTTGAACGTTTCGATCGATCTGTCATTCATTTTATCATTATAATTCATTCTGTTTAAAGTATAAACTCTGTTGTGTACTCTTTCCTTGTAAATAAGGGTTGTCTGTTTCCTAAATAAATAAATTGTACTGGTATCAATTCGGGCGGGTTAAACACCACCACTTAGTAAGGTAAGAAGGGAAGGTACCTACAGTTTTAACGTGAAATCCGAACCGCGGTCAGCCTCCAACGGTCCAACAAGTAGGTGTCTAACGATGCCCATGGACATTCTGTGATGCACAGGGATTGCGAATTCCATGCCGGCCTGACAGGAGCCTTTACGCCCCTTTTGAAAAACCCCAGGCTGTACTTGGGAGGAAATATATGGGCAGGGAGTGCGTTCTACATTTTCCCTGTTCTACAAGACCTACCTACCTACCGTTTGGTAGGTTGATTGAATAGAGGATCCCCTGCCCAGTACGCATAGGCGGTGAAATGAGAACGGTGTTTTTAACTAATCCATGTCTTCTCGCCAACATAAAGTTTTTATACCCTACTTAATTCCAATCCCTTATTCTTACTTATGTCTAATATCTACAGCTGCACGTACCACGGCATCCACCTACTCGTGTGTTGGGCGTACAACTCTGCGTTCCCGACCAGCCTCTCGTGGTGGAGCCTCAACGTGGCGTGTGCCGCCGTCACTTGCGTCAGCGGCGAGTTCCTCTGTCTCCGCACGGAGCTCCAGGCGATACCGCTCAGCAATATCGGCTCAAAAGTCGACTTATAAAGTTAATGTGTCGTCTGGTAAAGTTATGTTTGCGTAGAGATACCATTTACCCGTCAAAAAGCGGCCTATGGGGAATGTTTGATTGTTTGAATTTGGTTCGACTTTAATGCTGCCTATGGCCGATGGCGGGAAGGAGAAGTGTTGTTGATGTTGTCTATTGTTTATTGAGAGTTCTTGGTGGCATTTAAACTGCAATCGAAAAAATTACGGAGTTTCCACCACCGGCAGCGGGGCGAGCCCAGACTACCGATGGTCTGGTCCTAGATAGAGAAACCTCCGGACGATGCATGCAGTGTCGAACAGTGATGCCTTCTGTATTTTACCCTTGACCCAACCACTCAGCGAGAGTCTCTCAAGGTGGTCCAAGTGTACTTCGTGATATCTTGTTCTATCCGGTTCGATTACACCCACGAAGGAGGCCCGGCAAAAAACATCCCAGGGGGTTTTTTTTTTAAATAATATTACAAGTATTTTATTGACTATCCAGATAATAACATCGCCTACAGTTATCTAAAATACAGCTTTGAGAGCTAGATTAACCATTTTACTGAAAGTTGTGACTCAAATTTCTATACATAATTTGTATCAACTCAATAATGTTAGTGCATTACGCATACTACTGAATAAGATAAAAACAATTTTTTATAGAATGTGGCATCGTTTCACGTACGAGTAGGTGTTTATAATGCCCATGGACATTCTGTGATGCACGGGCATTGCGAATGTCATGCCGGCCTGACAGGAGCCTTTTCACCGCCCTTTTGAAAAACCCCAGGCTGTACTTGGGAGGAAGTAGACTTTAATCACTACGGCCTGTCGCATCCTATTTACACGGTCGATTTTGAATTTCGGAATTGATACACCTATATATCCTCCATTTCAGAAACACTTGAAACTGAACTGAATTTTTATATGATACGAATGCGTCTCCACATTATCTCTCGAAAATTAATGATTGAATAAGTAATTTAATAGTTGACGAAGGGCTGTGGTAGATTCGGTTTTAAGCTAAAATTATTGTTAAGATTTCAATTTCATGTACGTTAAGGCCGCAAAAACATGTTGCGTTTTAACTAGAGACCGACCTGACATATTGAGACACCTCTCAGTTTTTCTTCAGCAAGTGAGTGAGAGCGGCAACCCCGAATCCGCCTCTAGCGCCACCGCTGGCTGCCTAGTAAAGCGTGCCTTTACAATACAATGTTACAGATAGTTCAATCCACGAAGACGCGCCCCACCCTTCCTCCTAATCTCTTACAGTGCAACTGTGTAACCTGCCGCTAGTGTGTTAGTTCTGTCATTACACACTACTACGACTCAGTGTCAACTATGCTCGGGCCAAACTCTCCACACGTGCGCGTTGTGCGGAGTCGGAAAGGGGACGGCGGTACGCGTCAAAAAGCTCCTCCGAGCTCTCCCCATGGAATAAATGATAGAACACACTTAGGGCGCCGACATCCCTACGAAGTTGCAGTAGTTCTAGATCGCGGGACGAGAATCTGATAACAAGGCAAGGGGGTGAGACAGCTAAACTTCAAAACTCTGTGGTTTTTGCACTATAAAGTAGCACAATATGGCGTTTGTATAATATGTATATACAGGGTGTCCCAGAAACCGACGATAATCCTTTAACAGGAGATAGGGCTGCTAATTACCTCTCAGAATATCTAATTTTAGGTTTAGTAAAAATGGCTTAGTTTTTGAGATATTGTCATTTTTGTAAAAATCCAAAATTTTCTCCCTCAGCTCATTTTTCTAAATTCCACAAGTACAAATGTAAGATTTTCTTAAATCTAGTTTTTGTCAAATATTCCTGAAAAGTAAGGCTTTCACACGGTATAATTTATTTTTTCATGTTTAATCCTGTTTAGCTGAAAAACGACTTAAGAGCCACATGTTAAAATTTTTTCAGCCTCATCCCTTGAGTTTGGCTCTTCGCGGTGAAAAAAAAAATTACTACACTAAAGTGGCATTATGCAACAAAAATACGCCCATCTAATGTAGTTTTTAAAATGGTACATCACTTACCGATTTGCCCAATAATTTATGAGATATTGTTATTTAACTGCAAAAGGACCTCGGAATTTGATAACTGTTCTACCAAGTACGAATTGGAATAAAATAAACACTTGAAGTAAATTGGTCTTTATTAACCTGTTAAAGTAGATGTTCAAATTGTTTACCACCTGCTAGCTCGACATCTTCTCACAAATGCCCGGTTGATGCGTCGAGCAAGTACTCGATGCAAGTGCAGATACGTCCACCTATGCTATGTAAATAGTTTGTGTTTTCCGTCCAGTTGACTATAGTCGGCACGACCGAAGGGAAGCACTGACGTGGCACCAAGTTCACCCGGTGTTATGAGCTGACATCACGGATGTTGTAAGTGATGTAGCCAACCATGTCAGTTTACATTAAAAAAACCTGAGCTACTGCCGTAATTCTTTCTTTGAGCTCTATCAAGTTTTCCACCGGTTTCCCGTAAACTTTTTCTTTTAAATAGCCCCAATAATAAAAATCTAACGGATTTAAATCCGGTGACCTAGACGTCCGATCCATCTGTGGGGATATGCTTGGTCTAAAAAATTACGCACTTCTCTAGCGTAATGGGCTGGGCAGCCATCATTTTGCAACCACCTCCGTATGGCCAATGGTACATATTCTAAAAGGCTCTGAAGCTCCTGTTGCAGAAACTCAAGATAATTCGCCCGTTTAAAGTCTCTACAATTCAACGGACGTCTTGTGGCCTCCTAGCCACTTGTATCCCCACAAATAGACCGAACATCTAGATCACCGGATTTCAATCCGTTAGATTTTTATTATTAGGGCTATTTAAAAGAAAAAGTTTACAGGAAACCAGTTGAAAACTTGATAGAGTTCAAAGAAAGAATTACGGCAGTAGCTCAGGTTTTTTTTTATGTAAAATGACATGGTTGGCTACGTCACCTACAACATCCGTGATGTCAGCCCATAAAACCGGGTGAACTTGGTGCCACGTCAGTGCTTCCCTTCGGTCGTGCCGGCTACACTCAACTGGACGGAAAACACAAATTATTTACATAGCATAGGTGGGCGTATCTGCACTTGCATCGAGTACATGCTCGACGCATCAACCGGGCATTTGTGAGAAGATGTCGAGCTAGCATTTGTGCAGGTGGTAAGCAATTTGAACATCTACTTTAACAGGTTAATAAAGACCAATTTACTTCAAGTGTTCATTTTATTCCAATTCGTAGTTCGTAGAACAGTTATCAAATTCCGAGGTCCTTTTGCAGTTAAATAACAATATCTCATAAATTATTGGGCAAATAGGTAAGTGATCTACCATTTTAAAAACCACATTAGATGGGCGTTTACTACTAAAACTACACTTTAGTGTAGTTATTTTTTTTTTTCACCGCGAAGGACCAAACTCAAGGCATGAGGCTGAATTTTTTTTTAACATGTGGCTCTTAAGTCGTTTTTCATCTTAACAGGATTAAGCATAAAAAAATTAATTATACCGTGTGAAAGCCTTACTTTTCGGGAATATTTGACAAAAACTAGATTTAAGAAAATCTTACATTTGTACTCGTGGCATTTAAAAAAATGAGCTGAGGGAGAAAATTTAGGATTTTTACAAAAATGACAATATCTCAAAAACTAAGCCATTTTTACTAAACCTAAAATTAGATATTCTGAGAGGTAATTAGCAGCCCTATCTCCTGTTAAAGGATTATCGTCGGTTTCTGGGACACCCTGTATACATGTTCTTAGCTTGGCGGTTTCTGTGTACTTGTTTTTTGAGTTCTGTAACCGTTGCTGTACAATTTGACCAATGTTGTACTCAGTTGTGCGCAGTTGTGTTGCACTCAACTTTTGTGCCCCTATAATAGCCGCGGAGGTCTGCAGTCTTTGTGAAGCCTTCATGAAATGCATACATACAGTGGCTGGGGAAGCTGGTATGCGAGGGGTTTGCACGAAGATTCTCCGACCTTGAGGGACTAATTTGCAAGCGGAGATTCAACCGTATAAAAAGCAACAGAATAAAAAATATTATTACTATAATTTGGCACTGCTAATATTGACATCTTTCCAGCGTTTTTCTTGCCAGAAGCCATATTGGGTTCAACGACATTCTAGTTTCTGGACAGGCCCTCGTCATACATTTTACCGGTAGAAAGGTGCGATTGGAGTTCTTGTGTATTGCCAATATTTAAAACAGCGTAAGTGCGCGAGCGCCACATACATCACGTTACGTTTCCGCTCTGTGAACGTCGATAGAGTAAGACGGTTAAATGGCAATTTGATACGTATAAGGGAGACAACGACTGGAGAGGGTGCTGAATGCTCACAAATAGCGCGCCTCAATTCGGTGCGTTGTATGCCACTTCCCGATAATTTTTAATTCGTTGATTGGGTTATGCATGTCTATGAGGTAGAGATGTTTTCGTTTACGACAGCAGGGGGGGAGGGGGCGCCATTAGTGTCAAGTTCAGAATTGAAACGCGAAAATAGTACATCACCCGGCAGTAAATAAGGAACACCGAGCTTAGAAAAAGACAATCTGGTTGTAGATTGTTGTCCCTGTCGCACAGAGACGTGCGAGTCCGTGCGACAGGGACAACGCAATACAGCCGGATTGTATCTTAAGCTGGATGTTTAATAGTTACTACCTCGTACGGTACTACTCGCCGCGGCGCTTACGTCGTTCTGCCGCTTCCCTTCGTAAACGAAAACCGTTCTAACACTGTATAAAGGTTGTTATTAATAAAAAAAAAGTTAGGTACATATTATTTATATTTTGATAGTGAAAACTAAGCATAATAAACTTAATGATAAAATTAATTTTGTTTTATTTACCTTCATTTATGATCACCAACAAAAATGTTGAAAATATCAACTTAAAATTGAGTTGTCCCTGTTTAGCTCCATCCTTCTCTGATGAAATACAAAAGGCTGCTACGACCAAAGATGATTTCGGAACCTTTGTCAGCAAATTTTAGTATTTTATTTATAAGAGGACAAAACTTATTTTAATTTATTGAAGCCGACGACACAGATTACTTAATAGTTACTTCATAATCATAACAGAAAAATCTCTCCATAGAAAAAGTTTCATACCTACAGCTATAATAGCCTAATGCTTCACGTCGCCAATCGCTGCGTGCGAAAATGTACCTAAACGATCGAGTGTAAAGTGATTATTGCTTTGCAGTAGCACGCAGTGGCTTGGGCGCGCGTGTAGGTATGCTTCGCGCGGCTGACGAATTAGGCTCGCCGGCAGCCCGCTGGGCGGTAGGTAGTTAGCGCGCGTAAGTACATAGAGTGCGTGAGGCCTGTCGACGACTGTGTGGGGCCGGTACTTAAAAAGGATAGCCCCACTGCATCTCTCCCCGTGCATGTCTTAAAAGGCGACTAAGGGATAAGAACAAGATGCCGTGATCTCGATACAATGATCACAATAGATATTCCTAGGTCTCAGTGACAACAGGACTCAGAGGCCCTAACTCTCACACTTTAAATCATAATCATTCTTTTTTAATCTACCCTAAAGCTACGTATTCACTAGTAAACATTTGTTTATGAACACTGTTTCAGAAACAAAATCTACGTGTTTCTGAAACAAAAAATAATGTTGCGGTAAACACTAAGTGTTTATCAAATATTTCTGTGCTCCCCGTTCGCGATAGGGAGCAAGCGAAACAAATCTGTTGCGCAACAGGTTTTTACTAGTGTGGACGTGTGTTTCTCTTTATAAACATGGTGCTAGTGTTGGACGACGAAGTGGTTTTGCCTTATGTAAATAAATGTACGCAGCACACAAAAACTCCTCAGGCGACATACTCGAAACAACTGGCTGATGTGGACGGCGAAGTCTCTGAAACAATTTGTTTCTGTAAACATCTACGTGTGGTGTTTCAGAAACTTGTTTACTAGTGAATACGCTTTAGGATGTGAAAGAGTTGGGTGGTGCATGTATCAAAACATTAGTATAGGAAATTAAAATACACAACATTTTTAGATTAATTTATTACATACGAAATAAAATAAGTTCTCTTGCAACGTAAGCGTAATATCACAACTCTTCACAATATCGACTGGTATGCGTTTCACGTCCACTACTCACTACTCAAACTTGACAAAACGGCCGTTTTTTATGAAAACCAGCATGGGTAAATGTGCCGACGGACCTACGGTGCAGTCGACAGCCAAAATCTTCTTGCGAAACCACACTATGAGATGCCATGACAGCAGCTTTAGAAATTGGCGCTGGGTACTACTTAGCCCAAGCTAGGTTACAATATTCGGGAAGCACACTCGCCAGTACAGGTCTGTTAATCAAAGCTGGCACGTACTAACACTATCGCGTCGTGTCTGTGTGTAAGCGCACGGGCGACGTCGCACTGCTTAAAGCCCGATCTGTCTCACTCGCACTTGCACAATTGCATTGGTGTGAGTACTGTGCACGCGCCAGCTTTGGTTAACAGACCTGTACAACCTAACTGGTGTTGAGTAAATATATTTTTGAATTAGCAAGGTTCGAAAGAATGGGTTTGTTCGATTGCTTAAAGATGAGAACGCACCATGCGACACTGCATTCCAGTGGAGCGGCGCGCTCCGCGTCAAAATATCCTCTTTATGAAGTAAACCGCACAGTGCAGTGGCGCGGCAAGCAATATGCACTGTATATGCCGCTCCACTCGGCTGCCGCGCTGTAGAGGACTACCAGCGAAGTCGCTCTACAGTCTCTTCAAGAATCTAGAGCTGCCAAGATCGACGCCAAGCTCATATATGGAGAGAGCTTCGAAAACGTCACTGGAAGCATCCTACAGAATATGGATAGGTAGAGAGAGGGAGGTCGAGAGCGGGACTGGTGGTTCCCCGCGTCCTAGTCAACGCAGACTAGCTGACGAGGGCTTGATGCGAGCCGAAACGTGAAGCATGCGCGGGAAATTCAGAGTGGCCACTCGCTAGTCCCAACCTCGATTAACACCCTCCTCTACTGCCGCCGATGGGCCCGGATATGTTCGGTGAAGCCATCGCAAGCTTAGTTCAACACCTTCCTCCTTCATCTTATTATATTGTTCCTTGCGAAGTTTTGAAGTTACACTCCTTTAAGCGCGTTACTAAAATATGATATGAAAATGGTGAGTAACGTCATCACCGCATACAAATTATTTGTATGTGGTATTGTGCGGTGCGGTCCGAAGATAAGCGGTGAGGGGGGGAGGGAGGAGGGGGAGGGGAAAGGTCACGCCAAAGGAGTATAACTTAAAGTACATGCACCCTTTTTTATCAGAAAGGTTCAACAGCCGTGTACGTTTACACGTTACAGCTTTTTTACAAATTTGACAAATCAGTATTGTATTCTAATTCTAGCATATGACAGACCTATATCTAGCGGAGTAAGGCAACAGCTTTTAAAACAATTTAGTGTTCAAACAGTCCACAAAATTATCAATTCGACAGAAAAGGACATTTTCACAATTTCATAGCAAAAAAAAAAATGGCGATATTTTTATTGACTGTCAGAACATAGTTGAAACAACAGAAAAATAATTTTAATAAACAGCTTACAATACTAATTTACTTGCATTACACCTACAAAAGTTCATCTACTCACTACGAACTTGTGTGAAACATCAGACTGTCATTTGTGAAGTTTTGAGGTTATATTCTACATTACATAGCGCTCAAATTATTCAGACGGATAGGACTTTGTTCATACGTAGCATACTTTATTTTTGTTTTGGTGCTTTAGCCGATTCTGACTATGCCAACCCCATAGTACCTTTAAGATACATGTTGTTTCTCAATTTACTGGTCACTCCTAAGATCAACCGAGCGCCTGAAGTCGGCGATGAGATCCAATCTATCAGCAAAACCTACGTGAATCGACTTCAGCACCAACCCAACAGACTGGCGTAACAACTCACCGAAGAACCTGAATTAAGGAGACTCAAAAGACGACGCGTAGTGGACCTATCAAAGTAGGAAGGCCCGCTACCCAAACATAGAGCTTCACCCACTGGGGTCAAGACTCTGAAAGCCACTATAGACATTAAAAAAACCGGCCAAGTGCAAGTCGAACTCGCGCACCGAGGGTTCCGTATCGTCATGTCATGGTCAGTGCCACTCACGCCATCTATGGCGTGTTTATGAAATGCTTCATATTAAATAAAATTCGTGATTAGTTAACATGCTTCATATTCTTTTCGATAGATGGCGCGCATACGCTTTTTAGTTTCTTTTATGGGAATCCCGTGAAATTTTTACTTTTTCTTATTTTTCTTATTTGTTGTTATATCGGCCATAATAACAGATATTCTGTGAAAATTTCAACATGCCCTCGGACAGACAGACAGACAGACGACGTAGGCTTAGTAATAGGGATACGGAACCCTAAGAATCTGCTAAAAGTAAAAAAAATCATAATTAACTGATCGCGGATACAATAAGAAAAAAAACTAATTTTTCTTCAGTGAACGATTGCGAACGACAAGACCGTAGCCACGGTTGGGTACCGAGTAAAGTATGCCGGTCTGTTCATCACACTGAACCTACACCACCAGCCTTTTACTACATAACTAGGTGAGTAATAATATAAGTGAGCATTTTGTACATACAAGTGACAGCGCTTGTACAAAAATATAAGCTCTCGACAACACGCACACCTACCGAAGCTAATACCGAGGAAGCAATCACATTGCTGTCCGCAAACACACCGACATTTACATCTCCCAACGTTTCCACTATACTCCGTTCGGCCAGTGTTGGGAGTAACTCATTGAGACGAAACACGGACGCATGTTTTTTTTTTTTTTTTTTTTTTAAGGAACCTGACACGGTTGGCTACATCACCTACTACATCCGTGATGTCAGCCCATAACATAGGGTGAACCAGGTGCCATGTCATTGCTTCCCTTCATTTCATGTCGGCTACACTAAACTGGACGGAAAACACGAACTATTTACATAGCCGTTTCGACCGACGTTTCGTTTAGTGCGGTGGTATCAACCCGGCCGGGATAAACCCTACCACCTAGTAAGGTAAGAAGGGAAGGGACCTACAGTTTAACGTGGATTCCGAACCACGGTCAGCCTCCAACGATCGAGCGGTCACCCATCCAAACACTGACCGCGCTCAGCGTTGCTTAATAACAGTTGACTAACCAACCGCGCCACTGAGCTACCGAGGCTGACGAATTTTCTTATCCCTTAGTCGACTTTTACGACATGCGACGGAGATGCAGTGGGGCTATTCTTTTTAAGTACCGACCCCACACGGTAACATGCCAGGCAACACCTGGCATGTTGCCAGGTGTTGGCTTTTACCGCGGACAGTCTTGTCCGCAGGAAAGTTTTAGACTTCCGCGGACAAAACAAAGGGGGGATAGATTTTTCGTAAAAGTTTTACCCGGACAGGGTTGCCAGATGTCCGCTTTTACCGCGGACAGTCTTGTCCGCAGAAAAGTTTTAGACTTCCGCAGACAAAACAAAGGGGGGATAGATTTTTCGTAAAAGTTTTACCCGAAAAATCAAAGGGGGAAAAATGTCCTCTTTTTTTATCTGGGCCATCTGGCAACCCTGCTTCCAAATGAAGACTGAGCTATGTAAACGCGCATTCACCCCCTTTGGGGGTTGGGAGGCGCGGTAACATGTGATGAGTCACTGCCAACACTGGCCGAATAGAGTATAAACGACAGTCAGAAAGTCTTGTAAATTTATTACATTTACGACTATAGTAAAATTATTTCTTCCTGGCCCATGCCGCATAAACGTCACCGCACAGACAACTAGTTTTATGGCTCAGAACCATTGTCTTCAATGGGAACTGGTCGGAATGATTTACGGCTTGAAGACTCAGGACGGTTTAACTTTACTAAACTTTAAACTTTTTGAGATGTTAATGTAATGGATTTGTCGTTTTTGTCGATATTTTTGTCGTAGGGTCATCGGGCTTAAGGCATAATTTACACCAATCTAAAAGTAGCCTTAACTGTAACAGAAATTACATATTTCGCATCAAGACGGACACACAATTACGTTTGAAATATGAAAGAAGTCGATGGCATCCAAGTGAAAGACAATAATTGAATTGCTGATTTAACAAAGAAAACACATCCAAAAATCTATACTTTTATAATATGGCTACATGCTCCTTTTTCCGAGACGAATCGTTTTGTTTAACCGAAGTGCACATGTCTTATAAAGAAGTATTAAATTAAATTCCCACCGTACATGTCCATAAAATTTAATACCTACTTACAGTTTTTTGTGTCTTCTGTAAAATTTTATTTTTGGATGTGTGTTCTTTGATAATTAAGCGATTCAATTATGAAAATGGCACGTGTTATACATTCGTGCGTTCCAACATAGTGTTCTGTGCTTTTTAAGGTATTTTTTTACATTGTCAATGTTGAATATTGTGCTTTAAACATACCTATTAATTAAAATATACATTTGAACAATGATCTCGCCTAAATCGAATGGCCATACCCCTTCAGAGCGACACACCATACAAACGATCGTACCACATTTTGCCCTTTTTTTATGTAAACCAACATGGGTGCCTGTACCGAGAGACCAATGGTGCAGTTGACAGAGCCCAAATCACCTCTCGCGAGACCACGCTCAGTGTGGCGCCATGCCAGCAGATTTGCTGAATGTTGCTAGGCTGTCTAGCCCGTTGATACGACGTTTGAAGACACCCAGGTTAAAGGATTCGGGAAACACACTCGCCGCGAGACAGTTTCACACCATAGTGGTGCGACAAAGAAATAATAAAGAGAGCCGATGGGTTCTCAAAAGCCCAATGTCGACAACAAAAGGGTGTTCAGTTTCTCTGCGGCGTGTGCTGCGGAGATAGGTTGGATGGCAAGGAACAAGGGATGCAAGTTCCTCCGAGCAGCGCCCATGATAGTACCTGAGTGACCCTACAAATCGTCTATGGCTGACTCTAGCTAGACCATCAGTCCGTTTCGAGTCTCCCACCAGACGGACAGTACGGCGTTTTATTGAGTAATTCATCATTCAGTCACTCATCTCGTTTTAACCAGTTTTTACATACAGCAAGTTTCCAACTGAAAAAGAGCGTGGCCTAAGGATGCTCGGCGCGTATGCCGCGGTGTCACGTCAAATAGGGCGAATGCTTCATCTATAGTTTTTTTTATGGGCAGCATGGGCATATGGCGCGCGCCAGACTAATGCACAGGTGTAGTCCGACGGCGCCCACGGGCATTCGGATATTTACGGGGGCTGCGAATACAATGTCGGCCGGCTAGGTGTACCTTCACATTATGTTTGAATGATCCCAGACTGTAGGTACATTAGAGGAAAGGATGCAGGTGGGAGTGCATTCCACATGTTGGCAACCCTGTAAATAAAGGATTTACAAGATCAATTTATCCTAAGTGGGGGAATATCGACAGTGTGTGGATGCATTCCCAACCTGTTGCGCGTGGAACGATGGTAGAATTGGGATGGAGATTTAGGCGAGATCATTGCATTTGAACAACACGCACATAAAACAATGTAAACTTGTAAAGCTTTATAAAAATACAGCAAAATGATATGTGACTTGTTCGTTTTAAATATAATTTACTTGGAAAATACATCGGCGTAACAAAATATTGAGCATTTTGCAGAATAATTTCTTAATAAGAACAAATATTAAATCTAATTTAGACTAACCACAGCAAAATATTAATCACACTATTTTTAACAAGAATTTAATTGAACAAATAATGTGATGCTCTACACTCATTAACTATTTGAATTTGGATTAATACATTTTATTCATTTTTAAGTTTCCGGATTAACAGTAGGTTTAAAGACTTACATAAGTCGACGTTTCGCCCGCTACGTCACGGGCTTCATCAGGAACTGCGGGAGTTCCTGGAGCCGACGTCTGGTGTCCGTTGTACCAGGCGTCAAACTCAGTCACGTCAGTTTGACGCCTGGTACAACGGACACCAGACGTCGGCTCCAGGAACTCCCGCAGTTTCTGATAAAAGCCCGTGACGTAGCGGGCGAAACGTCGACTTATGTAAGTCTTTAAACCTACTGTTAATCCGGAAACTTAAAAATGAATATAATTAATAACAGTGTAAACTTAAAAACATTAATACATTTTAATCAATTATTGTGAAAATACTGCGAAAAACAAACGTAAATATTTTCTTTCAATAATTGTAGACAAGTAGAAGAAAAAAAAAATCTTAGGCCTTTCCTTTGTGAGGTAGCATGATTCAACAAAACAAAATATAATAACATTACACCCATTGGGGTAGGCAGAGAAAACACGAGAAAAGAACATTTTTAATTAAAGCATACAGACAGACATAAAACTAATTAATGGAGTAGGTACTTGTATTAATCATATATTATGGTTGGTAAGAGAAATATATTTCATACATTTTACCAGTTCAAATATAGTTTGAATCAAAAATAATTAAAGTACAAATTTCAATGATGAAGCCTTGCAGTGTATTCAACTAAATACCGTCACGTACGGCCTCAAAATAATACCAAGCCAAGATATATAATCCGCAAACTGTGATTTTGATATAATTAAAATAAACAAAACAATTAAATTTATAAAAAATTTCAGAGTGAGATTTCGATTCAGAAGTTTATTTCGCCGTAACGAACCTCACAACATTAACAATATTTGATTGAGACATAATATGCACATTCAATATGGTTCGTCATTGTTTTCGTTTTTTCCCGTTCAGCAATGCAATCTATAAGGAAGAACCGGGTAAGAAGCCTTATAGAGCTTTAATAAAATAGGTATTCTCTCTACTCCACAGCACTTCGTTTATTGTAAAGAACACATGAAGATTTTTTATTTATTTTTAATTAATTATTCATAATTCAAGCGTTGGATGCAACGAGGTAGCTTCTGAGAAAATTTAATTCTGAGAAAATTCTATCTAAAATTCTCGCATCAGTCTCTGCATAGCTGGTGGAAGGGGAATCGGAAAACGAGAGTTTATATTGCCGTGGTTAATGTACCACATGATACACATATTGGGCCTGTTTTAGTGGTACCACTATGTCCGCTACACTAATGAACTCCCTTCCCTCATCCCTCATCCTCCTGTTTGCATCCGTCAAACCCATCATACTCTAGCAGAATACCCCTTTGTAGTCGACAGAAGAGTAGGTACTTCGAACGGCGCAATTCTCTAAATCGTTCTTGTGCCGCACTGCAAAGGTGTGGAACGGGCTTCCGGGGAACATCTTTTCCCACTCCTACAATTGTGGAATCTTCAAATCGCGAGGTTAACAGCCTTACCCCAGCGACTTTAGTCCACAAACAAGCCCGACTGGACCGAAGTGCCCACGAGGATGAGTAAAGCCGTCAAATTTTTTAAATAATGTAAGACTGCCCACACATTGCTAAAATGGGCATAACACCCTCTCTTATTGTCCAATCAAAACAAAACTCACAGAGGCGATTCTAAACCAAAGTAGGCATTCGTTGCAATCAAATAAGTAAAAACCCCCATACAATAAACCACATTATTATAATGTCCTCGTTGCATCCAACAATCAATTTATTGTGGGAGACACTACCACAGCATTTCGAAACAACCATACGAAAAGGAAGACATTTTTAATTGAACAGTTTAAAGGCGTAGAAAACGAACAGGCTAGTCGCAATACTCAGCGGAGGTAACACAATGTGTGAATAAATACTTCAACTTATTGCAATTAACACGAAAATGTAACACGAAGATGTTATACATCACCTATGCCTAAAACATAATTTCATAGCAAAACATTCTATTGGAGAAGGCCATTATAAATATTTTTGGTAAAAAGTTAATACAATATTGAATAGGGCAGGCAGATGATGAACACAGCAAAAGTGCCAAAATTATGCACAGAGACGGAACAGAACGACAAAATTAGGCACAGAGACAGGACAGAACGACAAAATTAGGCACAGAGACAGAACAGAACGACAAAATTAGGCACAGAGACAGAACAGAACGACAAAATTAGGCACAGAGACAGAACAGAACGACAAAATTAGGCACAGAGACAGAACAGAACGACAAAATTAGGCACAGAGACAGAACAGAACGACAAAATTAGGCACAGAGACAGAACAGAACGACAAAATTAGGCACAGAGACAGAACAGAACGACAAAATTAGGCACAGAGACAGAACAGAACGACAAAATTAGGCACAGAGACAGAACAGAACGACAAAATTAGGCACAGAGACAGAACAGAACGACAAAATTAGGGATAATTTGCAGGGAGGGCCCGCGCGACCGGTACCTACATGTTCAAAATTTGAAAATGCTCCCGAAAACGCTCTCAATACGGGAAGCGACCACCGATTAGTGCCCGTGTTGTCGTTCTGTTCTGTCTCTGTGCCTAATTTTGACCACATAGTGAATTATTTGTATGACATGTGGTATACCGTTGGAAAGGGCGTAAACTAGCGAACTTTTTAAAAGAAAATGAAGCACTCAATTGCTGTTAGTTTTTTTTTTAAATGAATTAAGCAATTAAGATTCTGTCACATTTTTACTCGTTCTCGGGACTTTAGGAGGTCATAAAACCTTTTCATGGTATAATCATCTAAATAATATTTTTTCTAGAACAAGGATACACCTTAAAATTCTATAAATTTTATTTCGTGCTGATACAATCATAAACAAAAAAGTTACAAGGGTTTATAGTTGGGATTTTGGTAATTTTCAAAAATAAAGAAAAAAAAATCATATCTCGATACCTACCACGTGACATCTGACAAAAGGTATCATGGGTCAAAACGTTGCAAATGACCCCACTTACCTACAAAAAAATTTTGCCGGTCCATGTGCCGAACACCCTGTATAACATAGACTTGAAGAAATATCATTCTGCAGTAACAGTAACCACAAACAAATTTAATTCAAGAGAATGATTTGCTATGAAGACAAATATAGATAAGCAAGGCGTTCGAAAATGTATGAAAAGTGAAAATATACGTATGGAAACTTGTCCCACGCAGTTGGTTTGCTACATAACCTAGTAGCCTCTACCACTACCAGAACATTCTAAAAAAATCTAAAATTAAAAGTTTTTAAAGGTTTTTAAAAGTTTTAGTTTCGGATGAAGAATCACCCCTATCGGGTAATACCGTAGACATACTTTTTTGTCTTTTTTATCCTTGCGGAAAAGAGAGGGTCGTTTGAGAGCACAGCCAAGTCTTTGGTTCTACCATAGACGTGTAAAATACGTCTATATACTCGTATTATAACTCTATGCGCACTACCGACCTACTAAACTAAATAATTAATAAGGGAAGGCAAAGTTTTCACTGCTTGACCACAAACCATTCTAAGGCCGAATTGCCGAATTGGAGGATTATCCTCTGACTCCGCTAATCTTAACATTATCTCGTGAGATAATCTCAAGATTAGCGGAACAATAGACAATTAGAGGATAATCCCGCTGGGCCTATGTGCGTGCGGCAAGGTTCAAAAGGCATATTTTCACTTCTGTATCAATCTGTACCAAGAAAAACGCATAAGAACACATAATAATGAACCTTAACATATAAGCTACTGGGGTGAGTTTTCGTCGTCCACTTCGCGAATGACCGAGTCCGCCTCCCAGCGAGCGCGTTCCTCCAAAAGCTCTTTCAATTTCTGCGTCATACAAATACATTATTTAGTACAGTCCGTTGAATGTAGCTTGATTACAGTGACAGCTGTCAAAATGCATAAAAAGAAGTGATAAAAACAGAGAAATCTCTATTTCCTCGCTTAAGCCGGAATTACACCAGAGCAACATAGTGTGACACCGTGGCATGCGGCACGTCGCATGCCACGGTGTCGCACTATGTTGCACGATTTGTGCGGCATCGTACGACATATGCACCGTGTCGCACGATGCCGCAAGCCTCCGCACGCGTTTCCGACTTGCTTGGATTCGTTTTGCAGGTCGCATGCGGCAAAAACATTTTGAGGTTATAAAATGGACTGAACAAACCAAAAATATATCGACTTCATTGAAGTTTATAGATTAGCGGACTTAGTTGTTTGAACAGGCATCAAACAAAGAAATCGATTCGGGTATGCAAAATGTTGTTGCTTTGGTTTAAATGAAAATTCCGCATGCCACAAAAGCCGCAAAGCGTCTCCTTTTGGAGCAAACCACACATGTCGCAGGTGACAAAATGTAGCATGCTACAATGTCGTGCTATGTTGCCCTGGTATAATTCCGGCTTTACACGCTGACTGACTGAGTGACTGACATCCAAGACGATTGTTATCATAGATTTGCCTAATAATGTTTGGCGTTAGCTCAGGTTCAGCTTAGTCTCAGATTAACCTAGCTTTGGCTCAGCCTTGGACTAGCATAAACAAAGTTGGGTTATCCTAGAACTTTCCTAACCTGTGTCTGCTGGATTAGATTACGCATATTGAAAAATTCAAATTCTTGGGACATGAACCCCGGGCGCGATCAATTTTTCCAAGAAACTGGGAAAACTGCTCATTGACGCACCTGGCGATCCAGAGGGGGAACGCCGCTTAATTCATGGGGACCATGGTATTGTTCTCTATGGACAATTATTTTTATTTATAGTTAGATTTATTTTTTATAATTAATTTAGTTATTTTTAGTTCTAGATTTCATTATTTTTAAGTATTTTATTTCAAATCAAGTATTATTTTCCAGTGTGTTGATTACAACTACTGCCCTTGAATGTCGTTCAGACCAGATTGTAATATAAATAAAAAAAAAAATATATATTACAGCTAGGTCAGATCGATTCAAGTTTGAGCAGGGTTCATGCACAACTGTTCATGGGTTGGGCGTGAGTTTTCCAAAGAAAAAAACCCCTAAAAATCATTGCGAATGCCCGGCTCACCTCGGGCCTGTCGATGAGCACTATCCGGTTGTCGAGACGAGGCGCCAGCTCGCACGACTGCTGCTCGAGGTCATCCAGCGATGCGCGCCTCGTTAATCTGTGCCCACAACAATACTGAAAGGTTTTGCTCAGGAGGACATGGAGCAAGGTTTCAAACTTCACGCCTTAAACCTAGAAATGCAGAATGATTGGCTAACAGTGGGCGACTTCTGCATCCCTCCTGCATTGAAGTGGAAATCCATAATATACAACTGGTCCCCGAGCTGCTTAAGTTCTACCTAAATGCATTCCAGCTTACTCTCCCCGACCCGAGTAACCTAGTTAGATGGGGGTAATCTACAAATAGACTATGCCCGTCATGTAATGAGTTCGTAGGCACGGCCAAACATTTTTTAAGCGGATGCAAAATACTACTTGAGCGAGGCCAGTATTCCTACCGTCATGATAAAGTCCTTCAAATCATCAGAGAGGCCATCAACCTGTCAATTGCACGGACCAGGAAAGGGCAAACCAGTAGCGGCTTCCACAAGGTAAACTTTGTGAAACCTGGAGCCACAATAAGCTGACCAAAGATAAAACTAAATCTTCTTAAATTTTGGAAGCAGCAAAGGATTGGGAATTGTTGAGCCGAAACGTGAAGTTCAAAGCGGCCACTCGCTAGTCCCGACCTCGATTAACACCCTCGTCTACTGCCGATGGGGCCCCCTCTCGAAGGACCCGAGACTGTACTTGGGGGAAAATATATGGGCAGGGAGAGCGCTCTAGAGTTTACCAGTTCTGAAGAGGAAAGATCTGCAGAATCGATTTGTACGCATCCGCGTTACGTAAGTACGGTAAGTCCAGGCTATGTATGTATGATTTGCCAAGGTACCTGTGATGGTGGTGCGGCTCGCTGGTGGAGGCGCGGCGTAGCGGCGGGGGTCCGGACAGCTCCACGCCGTCCAGCATCTTCACCAAGCTGTGCCTGCGGCAAATTGATCCCGAGTAACATTAGGCCGTGTGATATGGGAAACAAACGATTTTGTTGATGCACGATGCCGCTGTACGGCTTTCCAAATTGTCCGATGATGTGGGCGTCTGCCGTGTAGTTGGTAAAACATTTCCCGGGCGCGCTGTTAATTATAGTCATTAATATTATAAAGCACAACCATATCCAGGTACTGTTGATTACACTCCGTTCATCATAGAAACTAATGCCGAGCGGTTTCTCTTTCTCTATACTTCTCACTCTCGCAAAGGGCGATTGAAGTGACTGTGAACTGAGTTTATGAATATAGATTATTTAAAAAATTATTATTGAATTATTGTTTATTTATTTCATGAATGAAAATTTAGCAATAAACCTGTTTATTTATATTTTTTGTTTGGAATCAAGTTAAATATTTATATTTTCACTGTAAATTATTTAATATTAAAATTATATATTATTTAAATTTTGTGCCTAATCTACTTACTTCAGCTGTTCGTTCTATTGTAGGTGGATAAGTTAACCCACCAACACAAATAATATACAAAACTTCAAAATAACACATGAAAAATATGCAAAACAATTAATACATTTTTATTATGACGCGTAGGAAAGGCTACTGATTGTAATGCGTCGACTGACCGGCCGACTGCACCTGGCTACCTGAAACCTGAAACCTTCTCAGAATAAAAACGCAAAACTAACTCCAGGCGCAGCGGCGCACGGGTCATTATGGTTTTGAGATGACTTTCGCATACACCTATGACTCACAAACACAACCTTGTGTCCTGTGTAAAGAATAGTAATAACCGTTGCGAGAGCGGGAAACCGCTCGGCATTAGTTCCTAGGATGAACGGAGTATAGTGAATCTGTATGGCATTTTAACGTGAGATTTCAAAACAATGAAATAAAAACTAAACTAATGTAAAACTAATAACTCGCACACACATTCGCTTCGCACAGCGAATTTACTCGAATTTACTTGCGCGCGATGAACCGTGCGCGACTGCCGGCGTCTTGGCCTTGACTAATTGCACTACTACGCACGTGCGCAGTTTTTTGTTTTCTTTGTACGCAGTACTTTTCCTTTGATTTCGAGACGGGGGCGGGGCTGGGGGGTAATACCTATGTGATGTCCGCTCAGCTGATGGGTACATATCGCCACAGAGATATCGGCGCGCGCGCCGCCGCGCTGCCTACCCGAGTCAGAGTTCAGACGCATTCGATTTCCGTGCCGTTCGTTCCGCTATGAACTTTAATGAACTTTTACCATTATTATCTCAGTAATTGTTAGAAATAGAAACATAGTTTCTTAGCAAAAGGTGTTTAATATGCAAAAGCGAGTTTTTTTTTAATATTTAATAAAATATAAAAATATTACCCCCCTTTTTAATAATTTTAATATGATCTATTTCCGATACAGAACACCCCCTTTACCCATGGTCAGTTAAAAATAAAAAGACCTTATATACAGGTTGTCCCAAAACTCAACGTCAAGCGGGAACCAGGGAGTAGGCCAGTATATGACTACCCAGGGAAAAATAATAAAAAAAATCGGAGTCATTTGTTTTTTATGATATAAGCATTTTTTTTTAAATATTACTTAATATTTTTTTGTGATAAAACTATGGGCATTTTGGTTTTATTTCGGATACTGATCAATAGCAGAGATATTTAGGCTACCAGTAAAAAAAAATTAACAATTATGTTTGCAAATTTGTAGTCGTCGTACCAAAAAATGTTGTACGAAACGTTTTTCAAAAAATGCTCATATCGTAAAAAACAAATGACTCTGATTGTTTTTCTTATTTTTCCCTGGGTAGTCATAAACTGGCCTACTCCCTGGTTCTCGCGTGACTAGAGACTGGCGATGCTTGGAGTGTCGCGCTCGGCCGGTGCGCACGTTGATCGCCGCGAAGTGATTCTGTATCGCCATACCGATCTCCGGGCACATGTCCTCATCCACCTGCGTTTATACATACCTGCGCGAGAGTGTGACTAGAGACTGGCGATGCTTGGTGTGTCGCGCTCGGCCGGTGCGCACGTTGATCGCCGCGAAGTGATTCTGTATCGCCATACCGATCTCCGGGCACATGTCCTCATCCACCTGCGTTTATACATACCTGCGCGAGAGTGTGACTAGAGACTGGCGATGCTTGGAGTGTCGCGCTCGGCCGGTGCGCACGTTGATCGCCGCGAAGTGATTCTGTATCGCCATACCGATCTCCGGGCACATGTCCTCATCCACCTGCGTTTATACATACCTGCGCGAGAGTGTGACTAGAGACTGGCGATGCTTGGAGTGTCGCGCTCGGCCGGTGCGCACGTTGATCGCCGCGAAGTGATTCTGTATCGCCATACCGATCTCCGGGCACATGTCCTCATCCACCTGCGTTTATACATACCTGCGCGAAAGTGTGACTAGAGACTGGCGATGCTTGGAGTGTCGCGCTCGGCCGTTGCGCACGTTGATCGCCGCGAAGTGATTCTGTATCGCCATACCGATCTCCGGGCACATGTCCTCATCCACCTGCGTTTATACATACCTGCGCGAGAGTGTGACTAGAGACTGGCGATGCTTGGAGTGTCGCACTCGGCCGGTGCGCACGTTGATCGCCGCGAAGTGATTCTGTATCGCCATACCGATCTCCGGGCACATGTCCTCATCCACCTGCGTTTATACATACCTGCGCGAGAGTGTGACTAGAGACTGGCGATGCTTGGAGTGTCGCGCTCGGCCGGTGCGCACGTTGATCGCCGCGAAGTGATTCTGTATCGCCATACCGATCTCCGGGCACATGTCCTCATCCACCTGCGTTTATACATACCTGCGCGAGAGTGTGACTAGAGACTGGCGATGCTTGGAGTGTCGCGCTCGGCCGGTGCGCACGTTGATCGCCGCGAAGTGATTCTGTATCGCCATACCGATCTCCGGGCACATGTCCTCATCCACCTGCGTTTATACATACCTGCGCGAGAGTGTGACTAGAGACTGGCGATGCTTGGAGTGTCGCGCTCGGCCGGTGCGCACGTTGATCGCCGCGAAGTGATTCTGTATCGCCATACCGATCTCCGGGCACATGTCCTCATCCACCTGCGTTTATACATACCTGCGCGAGAGTGTGACTAGAGACTGGCGATGCTTGGAGTGTCGCGCTCGGCCGGTGCGCACGTTGATCGCCGCGAAGTGATTCTGTATCGCCATACCGATCTCCGGGCACATGTCCTCATCCACCTGCGTTTATACATACCTGCGCGAGAGTGTGACTAGAGACTGGCGATGCTTGGAGTGTCGCGCTCGGCCGGTGCGCACGTTGATCGCCGCGAAGTGATTCTGTATCGCCATACCGATCTCCGGGCACATGTCCTCATCCACCTGCGTTTATACATACCTGCGCGAGAGTGTGACTAGAGACTGGCGATGCTTGGAGTGTCGCGCTCGGCCGGTGCGCACGTTGATCGCCGCGAAGTGATTCTGTATCGCCATACCGATCTCCGGGCACATGTCCTCATCCACCTGCGTTTATTCACAACCTTATATATGTTTTAATTGATTTTTTTATTATTTGAAAAAGAGTCAGAACAATGAGCCTTACAGAAAAATAATCAGAACAATCAGCCTTACAGAAATAGAATCGGAGCCTTACAGAAAAAGAAACAGACTCAGAGCTTACAGAAAAAAAATCAGAACAAAGAGCCTAACAGAAAACGAATCAGAACAATCAGCCTTACAGAAATATAATCAGAGCCTTACAGAAAAAGAAACAGAATGAGAACCTTACAGAAAAAAAAACTGAACAATGAGAACAGAGGACAGAGAGATGTTGTAATAAAAGTGATAATGTTACCAGTATCTTGCAAGCGGGCAGCATTGTGAAGCCGTCGTTGCCGGCGTGCAGGTACTGCTTGACGGCGAGCCGGTAAGTCTGCTGGGGCTGCATATATTCGTCGCCGATCTTCACCGTCTGCGGGGGCACTCGCGAGCCGGCCGGCTTGGTCGGGTCGAACGCGAACGACACGCCCGCCACCTGCCGGCAAGGTTTTTTTTTTATGGAAACCCACACGGTTGGCTACATCACCTACAACATCCGTGATGTCAGCCCATAACAACGGGTGAACTAGGTGCCATGTCAGTGCTTCCCTTCATTTCGCGCCGGCTACACTGAACTGGACGGAAAACACGAACTATTTACATAGCCGTTTCGACCGACGTTTCGCTCAGTGCGGTGGTACCAACCCGGCCGGGATAAACCCTACCACCTAGTAAGGTAAGAAGGGAAGGGGCCTACAGTTTAACGTGGAATCCGAACCACGGTCAGCCTCCAACGGTCGAGCGGTCACCCATCCAAGTACTGACCGCGCCCAGCGTTGCTTACCAATCAATAGCAACAGTCGACTGTCTGCACCACTGAGCTACCGAGGCTGACGAATTTCCTTATCGGAGGGAGATGCAGTGGGGCTATTCTTTTTAAGTACCGACCCCACATGGTACGAAAGATGCTAATCAGAAAAAACAAGTAGTCAAGTGCGTGTCGAGTACCATTCCGTTTTCCGTGATAACTTTAAGGCCCTCAACCCTATTCACCCGAACTTCTCTTTCAAGACGCCGCTTTCGCTGGTTGGAGTAGGATGTAACTAAATCAATCGATTTTAGCGCAAGCGAAAATTACGTTTTTATTTTTTTATTCCAAAACTACAGATCGAAACAAAAAAGTAAAAAGCTACGAATTTAGATATATATTCAACAAATAAAATATATTTTTTCCAAAGCCCTGATTTGGTCACGTTGCTTTAAATACGTTTTTATAACTAAATTCAGAGGCACGTTCATGATTTTTTTCTATCGAGCGAAGTTAATCAAATCGTGTTTTCAAAAAGCTATCGATCTGCACTGATAGATGAAGTATTCAATAAAAAAACATAAAAAACCTGCGGGAAGCGTCCCTCGAGGCTCGGGTACTTGCTGACGGAGTTCTCGAGAGCCCTGAGCACCGTCTCCCCGGTGGCCTCCACCAGCACCAGCGGGTCGCGCATCGGCAGGATCGACGACAGGTGGCGCAGCGTGAAGTCGCCCGCTTCGTGCACCTGTCCACAGTTAAAAGAAGAATAATGAGCCTTACACGGAGGTTACACGCTAGGTTTGGCATCAGTTCAGTCCGTGACCTTCGTCACGACCAGATTGACGCCAGACTGACGCCAGACGTAAAATGCATTCGCACTATCAGTCTGCCATCAGTCTAGTATAAAAATATTTTAAAATCCATCAGTCTGGTCCATCAGTCCAATGCATCCATCCATCAATTTAGATTAAACGGTCAGTCTGGACCATGGTTTAACCAGACTGATGGACTGAACTGATGCCAAACCTAACGTGTAACCTCCGTATTACAGAAAAAGAATCAGAACAATCAGCCTTACAGAAATAGAATCAGAGCCTCACAGAAAATGAAACAGAATCAGAGCCTCACAGAAAATGAAACAGAATCAGAGCCTCACAGAAAATGAAACAGAATCAGAGCCTTACAGAAAAATAATGAGAACAGAGGACAGAGATGTTGTAACAAATGTGAAATTGTTACCAGTATCTTGCAAGCGGGCATCATTGTGAAGCCGTTGTTGCCGGCGTTGTTTTTTTTTTTAATGTAATCCGTTATGGGTTGCTTAGTCGGAGGGGCCGGCTTCTTAACTTACCAGGTGGTAAGGTCTAACCCGCCGAAGGAAGGTCGGTTGAAACGGCTATATAAATAGTTCGTGTTTTCTGTCCAGTTCAGTGTAGCCGGCACGACCGAAGGGAAGCACTGACACGACACCTAGTTCACCAATGTGCTGACATCACGGATGTAGTAGGTGATGTAGCCAACAGTATCAGTTTCCATAAAAAGAATTACAGACTCTCCCGTGAGGTATTACAGAGTGTTAAACACACCTGATCGCTGCGGAAGGTGCCCGAGTTGACCAGCACGAGGTCGGCGCCGGTGGCGGCGAGCAGCACGTCGCACACCCAGTTGCCGAGGTTGGACTCGGCGCGGCGCACGCTCGCGAACCGACCCTCGAGCGGCACGCAGAACCGACCCAGCACCTCGCATTACAGAGTCTTAAACACACCTGATCGCTGCGGAAGGTGCCCGAGTTGACGAGCACGAGGTCGGCGCCGGTGGCGGCGAGCAGCACGTCGCACACCCAGTTGCCGAGGTTGGACTCGGCGCGGCGCACGCTCGCGAACCGACCCTCGAGCGGGACGCAGAACCGACCCAGCACCTCGTATTACAGAGTCTTAAACACACCTGATCGCTGCGGAAGGTGCCCGAGTTGACGAGCACGAGGTCGGCGCCGGTGGCGGCGAGCAGCACGTCGCACACCCAGTTGCCGAGGTTGGACTCGGCGCGGCGCACGCTCGCGAACCGACCCTCCAGCGGGACGCAAAACCGACCCAGCTCCTCGTATTACAGAGTCTTAAACACACCTGATCGCTGCGGAAGGTGCCCGAGTTGACGAGCACGAGGTCGGCGCCAGTGGCGGCGAGCAGCACGTCGCACACCCAGTTGCCGAGGTTGGACTCGGCGCGGCGCACGCTCGCGAACCGACCCTCGAGCGGGACGCAGAACCGACCCAGCACCTCATCCATTTTCCCTTCGATCATCGCTGCGGGCGGAACCATACACACATTTATGGTCCGTTGTTGCATCGTACATGTTGTTGTAAGTAGTAGTAGGGGTTGGTTCTAAGCCTGCAAATTACCCCCTGCGTACTATAGACCTAACTGGGGGAAGGATCGTACGGTACGCGGGGTTCAGTAAAATGGGTTTTGTTACAGAGAAGTCCATTAATTAAATTGAAAAATGCCGATCATTGTGCACTTTCAACCCTTTCAGCAGCAGAGGATGAACCAAATATCTATGTTTGCAGCGCTTACATTCACGCACGGAAATAGTTCTGCTCCACGTTCCGTCTTGTGTTCGATTGAAACCTTACTCCTGCTTGCATTGAGTCCGGATGTGTTCGGTAAAGCAATTGTGTGCCGAGTTCGTCAGCTCCCACGACGTCAGAAATAAAACTCACCAGAATACTTATCGGTCTTGCCCTTCAGCACGGGATCCTCGGCGTACGAGCTGTCCACGTGTACTTCCTCTATCTCAACTCCGACGCGGCCCGCGCTCACTGCGTCGAAGTTCAGGGTGATCTTGGAGAATTGCCGGAAGTCTGTTCCGCTCTTTATTATATACTTATTGTTCACCTGGTGGATAGATTGCTACATAAGTCACCTTCTGGGTCGTAAAAAAGTGACCTTCTCTATCGTAAATAAGCCACCTTCAATAAGAAGGTACCTACCTCTAAAACCTCGTAGACAAGATCGTGATCCCTGAGAATCAGATCAATTTCGTTGCAGCCCTCTGCCAATTTGATGTTGTATTGCTGGTATGGTACCATCGTACAGAATCAAAGATAGCAGCCTAGGCTGTGTGCTCCTCTAGTCAAATAAAGCTAACAATCCCAAGGGAAGTCTCCAGTGTGCGCCTTCTCGGAGGAGATATTGGTTGGTCGTATCATGTGCTCTGACCCCTTTGACTCAGCTACTCACACGGGATTACATAAACAAATTGTGAATAAAACTATTTTTGAATAGTAAATCAAGTGACCTTCTCCATCGTAAATAAGTGACCGTCTCCATCGTAAATAAGTGACCTTCTCTATCGTAAATAAGTGACCTTCTCTATCGTAAATAATAAGTTACTTTCTCCATCGTAAATAAGTGACCTTGTCATTCCCACCTCTATAACCTCGTAAACGTGATCGTGACCACCGAGAATCAGATCAATTTCGTTGCAGCCCTCTGCCAATTTGATGTCGTTTGGAGTCCGCATGTGAGTCAATGCAATGACGTACTCGCAGCCCTGTAATAATATAAAAATAAACATACATTATTTATTATATATTTTACAGTTTTAGAAGGCAGGTGATGAACACAGCACTCCATGGCTTCACCGAAAACATCCGGTCCCATTGTAGACAGGAGAAGGTTTCAATTTTCTTTCACGAATACGAGTTTATAGTATAAGTGGAGATGCCTACCTTTACCTTACTAGATGCTAAGGTTAAACGCGTCCAGATTAGTACCACCTTGATGTATAAATGACGATCGAAACGGCTATGAAAAATGATACATGTTTTTCCGTCAAGTGCAGTGTTGCACACGCTCTCCTTGTCTAGATAGGGACGTAAGAAGAAGCTTAGCAAGGGAGATTTTTAATAATAATATTATTTTACAAACATTTTTTATTGACTATCCACATTATAGGTGCGGTAGTTATCTACATGTGGATACCTTACAGTTATTAAATACAGTTTGAGATCAAAATTTTGAGTGCCATTGCACTAGGCGGAACTTGTCGTCGCAGAGAAACTGAACACCCTTTTGTTGTTGACATCGGGCATTTGAGGACCCATCGTTTCTCAAAATCGTTCCTCTGATGCACCGCCAGGCTGTGCAATTGCTTCCCAGAAATATGGAAGGTTTCTAACTAATTATAATTATGGTCACAAAACCAGGTAAGGCTCCCAAAGTGTTTGAAGTTCACTCTTGAGCAGATGGAGCTCAATTATGAAATCCGCTAACATTATCCCGAATCATCAATTTGGAATCAGGCCACAACACGGAACGACCGAGCAAGTCCAGAGGATCACTGATAAGGTGCTCAGCTAATCCGAGGCTAAGCAGTACTGCTCAGCCGCTTTTCTGGATGTACAACAGGCCTTCGATAGAGAGGCACAAACTGTTGGATAATCTTAAAAATCTCTTACCACACACAACATACCATGTTCTGATGTCTTACCTGGAAATCCGAATAATTCAAGTAAAGATTGGAGTGACTCTAGTTTCCACGACATTCTAGCAGGTGTACCGCAGGGATCTGTGCTGGGCCCAATATAAAATAGCTTGCCGTGCAGTGCGGTTAACTTTTCATTCAAATTCCTATAATATTTGTGCACCGTCGCTCCGCTGCCGTCTTAACACTTTTTACTTGAAAATTCTGACTACACAGAACAATATATTCACCTCTTGCTTCAACTGCGCGCCGAGCTGTGTGCCGGCTTGAACAAAGTCCATGAAGGTCACCTCTTCTGGGTTGATGGTCGCCAGCGTGTCAAGCCATTCCTGGGAAACACAAATATATACTTATATTAATTTTTAGGGTTCCGTATCCGTCGTACGGGGCCCTATTACCAAGCCTACGCCGTCTGTCTGTCTGGCAGTCTGTCTGTCCGAGGGCTGTATCTCTTGAACCGTAATAGGTAGCCTGTTGAAATTTTTACAGAATTTTGGCTGATATAACAACAAATAATAAAAATAAGAAAAAGTAACAAATTCACGGGGTTCCCATACAAGAAACTAAAAAGTGTACCTACCGAAAAGAGTATGAAGGATTTTAACTAATCGATAGATGGCGTGAGTGGCGCTGACCACTCGCACTTGGCCGGTTTTTTTTCAAATGTTAATTGCTTTTGAAATTATAGATGCGAGTACACCTGACAATGCACAGCTTGTCCCCGCTTCACAGCACCGTGTACGTGATGTGTCCGTCTATCAGCGGTCGTCCGCTCTCCTTGTCTACAGGATGATGAGAGCGAGCGAGACAGCACTACACACCTGCTCCACGAGCCCGATGAGCCCGATCTTGTGCCCGTTGCACATCACCGTGTACGTGATGCGTCCGTCTCCCAGCGGACGTCCGCTCTCCTTGTCTAGAGGACGATGAGAGCGAGCGAGACAGCCCAACACACCTGCTCCACGAGCCCGATGAGCCCGATCTTGTGCCCGTTGCACATCACCGCGTACGTGATGCGCCCGTCTCCCAGCGGCCGTCCGCTCTCCTTGTCTATGACGTTTGACATCAGCCAGGGGAAGTTGCACTGTGCGACTAAAGACGACAGCGTCTCCAGACCGAAATCTGCAAGAGAATTTTTAATTTTTTTCATTGTGCGGTGAGTCCGGTGGCACAGATTACTTAATAGTTGCTTCAAACAGATAAATCACTCCATCGAAAAAGTTCCATACCTTCGGATTTAATAGCCTACTGTTTCACGTCGCCAATCGCTGCGTGCGAAAATGTACCTAAAGGATCGAGTGTAAAGTGATTATTGCTTTGCAGCTGCGTGCAGTTGTGTGGGCGAGCGTGTAGGTATGCTTCGCGCGGCTGACGAATTTCCACTGAATTAGACCGCCGGCGGCCGGTGGGCGGTAGGTAGTTAGCGCGCGCAAGTACATAGAGTGCGTGAGGCCTGGCGGTGGTCCCACCGATTACGCAACCGGAACTTACTCCAACGGACGTTGTATCTGCGGCTGGCGGCTGGCGTGCCCAGCCCACTGCCACTCGAGCTTAGCCACCCGGTGTCCAATATCGACAACTCTGGTTTGTCGGCGGATTGCCTTGTTACACACCATATCACGTAGCGATATTCCCAGCATGGCTCGCTACATTGCTCGCTGGGCAACTTTCAAACTTTGGACAACAGCGACCGTCAGAGTCCACGTTTCACACCCGTACGCCCGGTGTTATGGGCTGATATCATTATATAGGTGATGTAGCCAACCGTGTCAGTTTCCAAAAAAACACATGGGGGAAAGATAATGGCTGCTTACCAAAGTCGTGGTTTCCGAAAACGGCGCAGTGCGTTCCGACTTCGTTGAGGACCGGCACCATTTGCTCTCCCTTCGTATACGTACTAACTGCAAAACACAGACAAGGTAAGCACTGACTATGGCACCTAGCTCGACAAGGCGTTATGGGCTGACATCACGGATGTAGTAGGTGAAGCAGACAACTGTGTCTGTTTGAAAAAAAAAATGTTTGGTTGACAAAATTCAAAAAATAAAAAAAAGGGCCGGTATTTAAAAAGAATATCCCCACTGCATCTCTCCCCATCCATGTCGTAAAAGGCGACTAATGGATAAGGACAAGATGCCGTGCTAAAGGGCGACGAGATCGCCACCTCTCACCTTGGCACGGTACTTCCACCGAGTCATGCAGCAGGTGGGTATTCGTGCCTTACTTGCTGCTTGATCGATTGAATCTTGCTTGAATACTTTTGCGAAATGTGGTGGTTGGTGTTGTGCTGTAATTTACCAGAGTTCTTGCAGCACAACACCGATTACTCTGCTTACCCCGATTGTCGGGATTCAGCGTGTGTGATATGTATGTATGTATTATTTTTAGGAATCGGAAATGTCTGCACTGAAATTCTCAAGCACGCTTTGTCTCAAGGGCTGGCTCCGGACACAAATCAAAAGTTAAACTTACGCATACTGGGCGAGAAAACATCTCCACTAAATAACACTAGGGGGTTCAAATGCTGGAGTCCCTTCACCGCAGTGGAGAACCTCAGGGCACCGCCCACTGGCTCCGTGTCTGAAAGCAAAGTGAATCTAATCAGAGAGAATCTATCAGCAAAATCTATATGAATCGACTTCAGCGCCAACCCAACAGACTGGCGTAACAACTCACCGAAGAACCTGAATTAAGGAGACTCAAAAGACGATGCACAGTGGACCTATCCAAGTAGGAAGGCCCGCTACCGAAACATAGAGCTTCACCCACTGGGGTCAAGACTTCGAAAGCCACTACAGACATTAAAAAAACTGGCCAAGTGCAAGTCGAACTCGCGCACCGAGAGTTCCGTATCGCCATGTCATGGTCAGCGCCACTCACGCCATCTATGGCGTGTTTTATGAAATGCTTCATATTAGTTCAAATTCATGATTAGTTAAAATTCATATTCATATACTGTTTTCGGTAGATGGGGCGCATACACTTTTTAATTTCTTGTATGTGAACCCCCGTGAATTCTTAACTTTTTATTATTTTTATTATTTGTTGTTATATCGACCATAACACATATTCTGTGAAAATTTCAACGGGCTACCTATTACGGTTCAAGAGATACAGCCCTCGGACAGACAGACAGACAGACAGACGGCGTAGGCTTAGTAATAGGGTCCGGTACGACAGATACGGAACGTTCAACGTTGAACCGTGCAAGATGACTGTTCGCAAAAATTATGCGACATCATGAAGGTGCAAGAGAGCGAAGATTTGGAGATAATACGTAACGGTCCGGTGGCGTAGTTGGTTATCGCGTTGGCGGCTCAAGCCAGAGACCCAGGTTCGAATCCTGGCCGGGACGTATTTTTCCCAATGATTATCAATTTGCATTTTTCTAATAAAAAAAAAAATATTGTATTGTATTGTTTATTGATCATTCATATGGCAGTTAGACTGCGCTCGAACTTGTCACAATTTGTTCTATCCGGTTCGATTACACCCACGAAGAAGAACGGACAAGAAACTTCGCAGGGTATTTTTTTTAAACATATTTTTACAAGTATTTAGTGACTAGCCACATAATAACACCGCCCATAGTCTATCGAAAACACAGCTTGAGAGCAAGATTAACAATTTTGCTGAGAGTTCTGACTATAATATATATAAAGCGAGTACGTGCTTAGTACTAACATATAAACATGAAAACCCTAAAAAGTGTCTATCGATACTAACTGGTGGTCTGCTCGATGTTGTAGACATCGTTGTAGTGCAGCAGTAGGACGGCGTCGCCGCCCATGCCGCGCGCGGCGCCCCCGCCGCCGGCCCCCGACAGCTGCGACACGGCCCGCCGGCCCACCTCGCGCACCTCCAGGGACGCCTGCCAGTCCCAATCAGTCGTAAAATTTTTTTTTTATCGAAACTGACACGGTTGGCTACATCACCCACAGCAGCAGCGGTTCCCAATTCTATTTTAGTCGGTAGCCCTTAGCGAATTTTCTGAAACCCAAGTACCACTTTAACGAATTTTCTGAAACCCAAGTACCACTTTAACGAATTTCCTGAAACCCAAGTACCACTTTAACGAATTTTCTGAAACCCAAGTACCACTTTAACGAATTTTCTGAAACCGAAGTACCACTTTAACGAATTTTCTGAAACCCAAGTACAGTTCGATTAGTCTAAGGAGAGAATCTCGTGTGTAGTGGTGTACGTAGCGATGCTGACAGTACGCACAGTCGACTGTCCGTCGCTTTCATGTCGTCATTCAAACCAAATCGGTTTCTGACAAGCGTATGGTAGTGTTACTTTCATAAGATGCCCACACGCTCCTGCTTTTTCTAGTAAAAAGTGTTAAATAAACAAGTTATTTTATTGATTGAAAATATCTCATTTTACAGTCCATGTTTCTTAATATCGACAATACGGTCGTAAATTGTTCACGTAAAAATTCAGAGTTAACATAGCAACATTATATAAGTATTTGTTTTTGAGAGTGAACTTTAGTCTTAATTTCGATGTAATAACAAATAAAATTGCATTACTACACTTATATAATTTAAAACATTGATACAAATATTTATGAAAACATCAAAAAATCAACGGCATTATGAAAGCGAATGCACTATACATTGCGCTCCCGTACACACCACTACACACGCGATTCTCTCCTTAGACTAATCGAACTGTACCCCTGAGCAAAACGTTTGAATAAAACGATTTTCATATGATTGTTATTTTTACTACCAAAGAAAGATTTAAAAGGTTTAGATAAAGCTTCACCATACCCGGCATGCTATCAAACACGTTAGCAATAAAAGTAAGGCATGCCGGACATTCGTGTCATATGATATGACTGACAGTGCGCGTGTTACGAAGACGTTGTGTGCGTTTGTCTTTTCAAAGTTATGTGGTGATTAGTGTGGTAAAATGAGTTCTTGTGCATCTACAAGTGCAAAAACACTACCCGTAATAGGTAAGTTATGTTCTAAGTACTAGATTTCATTTGACTATCTTTAATACGCCGATAATACGTCGATAACACGCCACGCATTCGCCCGGCGTGTGCAGGAGTAGACCAGAACATACACAATCCATTAGTGCGACAGAGATATCTCTTGTTCTAGAGTAGACAAGAACATACACAATCCATTAGTGCGACAGAGATATTTCTTGTTCTAGAGTAGACAAGAACATACACAATCCATTAGTGCGACAGAGATACTTCTTGTTCTAGAGTAGACAAGAACATACACAATCCATTAGTGCGACAGAGATATTTCTTGTTCTAGAGTAGACAAGAACATACACAATCCATTAGTGCGACAGAGATATTTCTTGTTCTAGAGTAGACAAGAACATACACAATCCATTAGTGCGACAGAGATATTTCTTGTTCTGGAGTAGACAAGAACATACACAATTGATTAGTGCGACAGAGATAGTTACATTTCTTATATATGTACGTTCGATTCATTGCTTTGGATGTGTATGTGATGAGAGCGTATATGTAGGTACGCACACGCTTGTTTACCAAAAGTTGACAAGTTTGAGCGTCCTATACGGGATCTATTAAATGTTTACTACGAAATAGGTCCCGATCGGCCATTCATCAGTGGAGATAATTTTCACTAATGAGATAAGTGGATACCATTCTCTTTACTTAAGATTTTAGAGGTAAACGTGGTCGTCAAGCGCATCCACTCGTACTCCTTATCTTGAGCCTGCGTACCCCTGGGGGTACGCGTACCACTATTTGGGAACCGCTGACCTACAACATCCGTGATGTCAGCCCATAACACCAGCTGAAGTAGGTGCCATGTCAGTGCTTCCCTTCATGTCATGTCGGCTACACTGAACTGCAACGAAAAACATAAACTATTTACATAGCCGTTTCGACGCACGACGTTTCATTCAGTGCGGTGGTACCAACCCGGGCGGGAAAGCCCTACCACCTAGTAAGGTAAGAAGGGACAGTTTTACGCGGAATCCGAACCACGGTCAGCCTCCAACGGTCGAGCGGTCACCCATCCAAGTACTGACCCCGCCCAGGTGTATTTAACAATAGTCGATCGACCGCACCACTGAGCTACCAAGGTGGAAATGTCCGTCGACATTCAATTAAAAAAAAATGGGTGCTTGTACTTATGTACGTGCCTTAAGATTTACTTTCCTCTCCAAACTCCCGCTGCAACTTCGTAGGGATGTCGGCGCCCTAAGCGTGTTCTATCGCTTATTCCACGGGGAGTGCTCGGAGGAGCTGTTTAACGCGATTCCGCCGTCCCCTTTCCACCTCCGTACAACGCGCACTGGGCAGGGATTGCATCCCTATACGCTGGACTTACCGCGGATGCGTACAAATCGGTTCTGCAGATCCTCCCTCCACAGAACCGGTAAACTCTGGAACGCTCTACCTGCCCACATATTTCCCCCCAAGTATAGTCTCGGGTCCTTCAAGAGAGGCGTAAATGGGCACCTGTCAGGCCGGCATGGCATTCGCAACCCCCGCATACGTCCGAATGTCCATGGGCGTCGCTAGACACCTTATGGGTGACTCGGCGCACGTATAAAAAAAAAAAAAAAAAAAAACTCGCCCCCCCCCCCCCCCCCCCCCCCCCCCCCGCTACCCCTCGACCCCCTCAAAGGCAGCACTGCACAATACCTACATACATTTTTATGTGGTGATGATGACGGTGACCTAACGTTTTTTCTGAGTTAACTCCCCATTTTCACGACGCGCCTATAGGAGTTGAACTTATTTAAAAATGTACATAAAGAAGTATAAGTTTCGAAATGCGATAACTATGACAATTTAATTATAGTAATTTAGTTAGTTTAATTTGTTAGTTTAATATAATAGGTTTAGTTAGATTTATATTAGTTTCTGACAAGCGTATGGTAGTGTTACTTTCACAAGATGCCCACACGCTCCTGCTTTTTCTAGTACAAAGTGTTAAACAATTTTATTGATTAAAAATATCTCATTTTACAGTCCATGTTTCTTAATATTGACAATGCGGTCGTAAATTGTTCACGTAAAAAAAAATAAGATAAAAAACTAAAACCCGACTACGTAAAAGCTAATTATGAAAATCGTTTAAATAAAAAAAAAATGTTTATAAAAAACTAAAACCCGGCTACGAAAAAGCAAATTATTATAATAGTTTAACTATAACTAAAAATAACAAAATAATGTTTTCCATATAATTTATCAGATACAGCAATTCTCTTTTTATATTGATTTTACCTTAGCACTAACTCTATAAATTTTGATAAATTTATTATTTTTAACGTTCTAAATATAGAGCCGTGGTCGGGCGTTCTTCGTTCAACAAGACAAGTGAGGCCGTCGTCGTGCATTATTAGAGCGCGGAACTTAGGACGGCCATCGCCATTGTGTCATACTGGCATCTTTTTGTACAATATATTATAAGTAGATACATAGGTACATACCGAACGTCAACGGCTATAATGCACAACGACGGTCTCACTTGTCTTGTTGAACGAAGAACGCCCGACCACGGCTCTATATTTAGAACGTTAAAAATAATAAATTTATCAAAATTTATAGAGTTAGTGCTAAGGTAAAATCAATATAAAAAGAGAATTGCTGTATCTGATAAATTATATGGAAAACATTATTTTGTTATTTTTAGTTATAGTTAAACTATTATAATAATTTGCTTTTTCGTAGCCGGGTTTTAGTTTTTTATAAACATTTTTTTTTTATTTAAACGATTTTCATAATTAGCTTTTACGTAGTCGGGTTTTAGTTTTTTATCTTATTTTTTTTTATTTTAGGCTTTTTTAAAAACTGTTTGCATAGGTACTTTAAATGTTGTATGTAACTCGTATATTGATTTTTTTTCTATGGAATCTGACACATCACCTACAGGCTACAACATCCGTGACGTCAGCCCATAACACCGGTTGAACTTGGTGCCACGTTAGTGCTTCCCTTCGGTCGTACCGGCTACACTAAATACATAGCCGTTTCTACCGACCTTTCATTCAGTGCGGTGCGGTGGTACCAACACGGGCGGGTTAAACCCTACCACCCAGTAATAAAAGAAGGAAGTCATATCCCTTAGTCGCCTTTTACGACATACACGGGGAGAGATACAGTGGGGCTATTCTTTTATATAAGTACCGGCCCCACACGGTACAAAATTGATACTATCCGTCCGTTTATTTGTCGTGATCTCTATTTGAAACTAAAGTTTTCTGCAAATAGCGCATGAGTGAGTACCTACATATATATACAAATTATGTATAGTTGAACGATGTATAGTCTTGAAGTAAAATGAAAAGTCAGTCAGAGCAAGACCGAAGACTGAGCTGTGTATGTACACGATTTTCTTTGTCTATGTAAGTAAATATATCTGGCTGGGGTGAAGCGGATTCGGCAAGTAAGTAAACCAATCAGTTCAAGGCCGAAGACCGAGGGAGGTTTCAGGTTGTACATAGTTGAATAATGTACTCACTCGAAGCAGGTAAGCCACTAAGGCGAGACCAAAGCTACTGATATTATTTTTATAGTAAGCGCGACATGTGGCGCCGAGCCACCCATAAGGTGTCTAGCGATGCCCATGGACATTCGGTAGCATGCGGAGGCTGCCAATGCCATGCCGGCCTGACAGGTGCCCAGGTTGAAGGACCCGAGACTGTACTTGGGGGAAAATATTTATCTCTGTATTTCAACAGGCTCTGATTTAGCTATGTATTCCTACGGAGTTGCAGTGCTTTTAGATCGCGGGACATTTGGGAGTCACCTACTATTCGCACGGCTCGACGCTGGATCGAGTCCAGAGGCGCCAGCTGGTATTTGACTGAGCCATCCCATAGGTGCGAGCAGTACCCCAAGCAGGACCGAATCTGCGATTTATACGGCCTTGCCCTCGATGTCACGCCGTAAGTTTAGATCGTACGAAAATTCGACTCGGAGGACCCCGAGGTGGTCGCAAAATTTAAGTGACGTGCCTTGGTGGGAAGGAGCTGGTGTGAACACCGCTCTCTTCGCACTGAACGCGCAAACTTGTATCTTGGAGTTATTTAACTTGACCAACTTGCTACGGCCCATTCGGAAATAGAGCCGAGTGTTTGCTCAAGTTCAGACACAAGTCTTCGCCTCTTCTCATCCACATCCCGCCTAGTTGAAGGGTAACTGGTGTAGAACCCGTGTTCCGTACTCTCGTATGCATAACAATGATATGTTGCCCCCTGAATGCTACGCCCACGCCTTCAACGTTAGCAAGGCGCAGTGCTGCGCATTATCTGCGAAGGTCGATTTGAAGGTCCTTTTGCTTTCCAAGCCAGTTTCTAAGTCAGCGTCATACCTGTCTGGAAGCACCTGAACCTCCTGGGCACCGCCATTTCCAAAGACGTAGGTTTCCGGCAACTAATCGAGTCTAGGGCTAAAACTGCACCCAGAAAATTGGGAATACTTTTCCGCAATCGGCGGTTCTTCTCTTCCACAATATCCCGCTTAGCTGAAGGGTAACTTGCATCCGAAAATATTTGAGGTATTAGGTATATTTAATGTACCTACCTTTTTTTTTTTTATGGAAACTTGACACGGTTGGCTACATCACCTACAACATCCGTGATGTCAGCCCATAACACCGGGTGAACTAGGTGCCATGTCAGTGCTTCCCTTCATTTCGCGCCGGCTACACTGAACTGGACGGAAAACACGAACTATTTACATAGCCGTTTCGACCGACGTTTCGCTCAGTGCGGTGGTACCAACCCGGCCGGGATAAACCCTACCACCTAGTAAGGTAAGAAGGGAAGGGACCTACAGTTTAACGTGGTATCCGAACCACGGTCAGCCTCCAACAGTCGGGAGGTCATCCATAGGTAAACTGACCGCACCATTAAGCTGCCCAGGCTGACGATCCCTTAGTCGACTTTTACGACATGCGACGGGGAGAGATGCAGTGGGGCTATTCTTTTTAAGTACCGACCCCACACGGTACACCTACACTACATATTATGCTTACACTAGGTACCTACATGGACATTTAATACCAATTTATTTTAGCATAGTACTGTATCTAATAATAATATTATATATCTATAAAAAATTTGCGGTAGATCAGTGAGTAAGTATGTAGGTATATTAACAAAAATACCATGTCGCTTCTTCGCGTCGTCGTCGCGTACCGAAACCGCGGGGGCGCGCGGCGCGGTGCGCGGGCGACCACGCTTCATCGCGAATAATCGCGATTCATACATGTGCCACACATTTGGCTCTATTTCTCTGTATACATAAGTTTAATAGATAGCAAAGTATATATATTTTCGGAATTGTAATTTAATTATCTTTAATTTGATACCCCACTCAATATATTTTGAAAAGCTAATTTGACATTTTGAGGCCGTGCGTCCGCCATTTTGAATTTTGAAAATTGTTATATAGCCTATGACACTCCCGTGAATAAGACGAATCCACTGGCGTAAGAATTATTCAAATCGGCCCAGTACTTTAGGCTGTAGAGTGGAATATAGATAGTCACATACATACATACATACATACATACATACATACACGCCAAACTCATAACCCTTCCTTTTTTGGCTTCGCCGTAGTCGGGTAAAAATTCAGAGTTAACATAGCAACATTATATAAGTATTTGTTTTTGAGAGTGAACTTTAGCCTTAATTTCGATGTAATAAGAAATAAAATTGCATTACTACACTTACATAATTTAAAACATTGATACAAATATTTATGAAAAAAATAAATGATTTATATTATTTAATTTATAAGGAATGCATTGCTTTGAAATGTTTGCGGGATTTCGACATTGGAGTTACTGGCGGCACCGCATAGTTGTATTGTATTGTTTATTGATCATTCATATGGAAGTTAGACTGCGCTCGAACTTGTCACAATTTGTTCTATCCGGTTCGATTACACCCACGAAGAAGAACCGACAAGAAACTTCGCAGGGTATTTTTTTTATACATATTTTTACAAGTAAGTATTTAGTGACTAGCCACATAATAACACCGCCCATAGTCTATTGAAAACACAGCCTAAGAGCAAGATTAACAATTTTGCTCAGAGTTCTGACTACAAAGACTTATTAGTTAAGAGAATCAGGTGTAAAGAGCCTTGTTGAGAGTTGTTTTCCTTAGGTCCAAATCGGCTCTAATTGTTTATTGTATAATTTCATCCATTGGCTTGGATATATGTCGAAAATTCCGCCAGTTCTAAATTCAATGCGAAGAAGAACTGACAAACAAACTTCGCAAGTCACAATGTTTTGTTAGTACCCTATAAGTATATTATAGTAACTTACAAATAATAATTAACCCATACTTACTACCGCTCACAAGAGCATTAATACTTACAGCCTAAACATGAATACTGAAGAATCTGACCACTCTGCCTATTTACATTACCTATATCTGGTGTATAGTGCCATAATATAGCTTTGTAAAGCAAAATTTTGTCGTTCAGTGTCAGTTTTGACTGTTGACTCGATGAGTTCAAGGATAGAATAATACAATAACAGGACGAGGAGAGTTAAGCGTGCTACTAAACAATTGGCTCAGGACGTGCAATGCTTACAATTTAGCTGATATAGTCCGCTCACTTCTTAATGAACCTCACAGTTTTTTATGGAAACTGACACGGTTGGCTACATCGCCTACAACATCCGTGACGTAAGCCCATAACACCTCAGTGAGCTAGGTACCATGTTAGTGCTTCCCTTCGGTCGTGCCGGATAAACTGGACGGAAAACACGAACTATTTACATAGCCATTTCGACCGACTTTTTGTTCAGTGCGATGGTGCGTGATGAGTGCAACCCGGGCGAGTTAAACCTAGTAAGGTAAGAAGGGAAGGGGCCTACAGTTTTACGTGGAATCTGAGCCACGGTCAGTCCCCAACGGTCGAACGGACACCCAACCAAGTTCTGACCGCACCCAGGTGTGCTTATGATCACGACCGACAATGGACCAACAGCATCACTGAGTACCGAGACGGACAAATGCAGTTATGCAATACAGGGTTTTCCAGATCGACATCATAATATTACCACCATGCGATTCCTTAGCTCATAAGGTACAAAAAATGTGTTAAATGTTTTTATCCGGCTTATAGTTTCCATATTTTTCAGGGTTTTATGCGGAAATTTGGGGTGCCTAGAGCGCTCTGTCGTACAAAAATGTAATTTTTTTTTTCAAATACATACTATCATATGGAACTCCAACAGTAAATTGCGTCTAAATAATTTAAGCTTTCGAAAGAGACTAAAACATTTGAGTTCTGTACAATAGTATTTTTGAAAAAAAAATTAAAAAATAATTGTACAACAATAAATTCCCGCATACAATTCTTAAGACTTGGAAAACAATTTTTGAGATTACACCAGAGTAGATTTAGTACGAAATTTTTTGTTTAGTTTTTTTTTTCGGCATTCTTATCAAATACGCTTAGTGAATGGCAAACAAGTATATATATCCAAATTATACATATGTACTTAAACAAATTACTTGAATTGCAAATTTTTATGAGTCATGCCATGCATGGCACAAAGGATCCCAATAAAACAGGCAAACTATAATCCAAAGTAGGTGACAATTGATATGCACGGCGCAAACACTCAGTGACCATGTCGACTGTTCTAGTTTTTAGGGTCTCGTAATCAGTGATTGCTAGCTGATACCCTTATAAATTCGGTCAGGTGTCCGTCTGCCTGGCTGCCACAGCCTGTAGCTCATAAACGGCTTGAACGTTTTTCGTGATTTTTTTTTATATTCTATTTTTAGGGCTTTTAACAATGATTTGTTAATATCAGCCCCATAGTACTCATCTTCCCTATCACTCAGGGCCCAGAGTCCCTAAGGGATAGAGAACGCTCAATGAAATCCAACACAATTACTAAATCCCTCACACTTGGGTTCGCCAACAGTTTATGTATACATGATTTGTATATGTTTTAGAATTAACTAATAAAATATTTTTTACTTTTACTTTTACTTTACTTTACTTTTACCTACTAAAAAGCTAATTGAGTCTGAATAATAAATAATAATAATAATGTGATTTGTATATGTTTTAGAATTAACTAATAAAATCTTTTTTACTTTTACTTTTACTTTACTTAACCTTTACCTACTAAAAAGCTAATTGAGTCTGTCCATCTAAGTGATGTCTGCTATTCCCCTTCGTAACTCTTAGATTGTATATAATCAGACATTAATTTCGTATAAGCTACGATGAAAGAAATAGAGGTGAGGTTGTCAGCCTCAGTAGTGGTGCGGTCCGAAGACTGTTGTTAAGCAACCCTGAGCGTGGTCAGTACTTGGATGGGTGACCGCTCGACCGTTGGAGACTGACCGTGGTTCGGATTCCACGTAAAACTGTAGGTCCCTTCCCTTCTTACCTTACTAGGTGGTAGGGTTTAACCCGTCCGGGTTGGTACCACCGCACTGAATAAAAGGTTGGTTGAAACGGCAATGTTAATAGTTCGCGCTTTCCACCCAGTTCTGTGTAGCCGGCACGGCCGAAGGGAAGCACTGACATGACACCTAGTTCACCAAGGTGCAATGGGCTGACATCACGGAGGATGTAGCAGGTGAAAAAAAGAAAAAAACTAATTTATACAGTAATATTTCCACCAGGTAATTGCAACAGCCAATCCATCACATGACGTGACACTTCCTAGGTGGGGCTACACTATGACGTCGCCGCCCGTCTAAATAAAGAACGTCAATAGACCATGCTTTATCGCTACACTGAGTCGTTTCAGTGATCTATTTCACTAAGAAGAACACACAATAACGAAATGAAAGAGCTGTCTTGGCACTTGCATCTGACAGGAAAATGGCGTATGGGCTGACATCACAGATGTAGCAGATACATGATGTGTGATATGACAATACAATTTAACATTGAACGAAACATACAAAAGTAAATATAATTCGAAAAAGTTTATAAATAACACAAAAGTATAAAATTAAATACATTACCTAATAAAAACTGTGGAACGGCTAAAACATAGACAAACGTGCTATAGACGCCCATAGACAAAATATTAAATGATATGTGCTATATAGATGTAACATGTGCTAAGAACAAACACCGACTAACAAACACAAAAAAAACTCATATGAACTCGTAAGAACAAATAAGCAAAACAAGAAGAAACATGCAAGCGGTAAGATGACAACAGAACACTGAGAAATATGTACTAAGATGTCCTAAGAACCAAAACAGATTTTACAAGCACTAAGATAACAACAGGTAACAGGTAACAAAAAAACATAAGCATGTTCTAAGACAAACAACGATTAACATGTGCTTAGAATGCATTCGTAATAAGTAACAGTGAGAAACATGTCTCAAGAACAAACACCAATGAACGCGTGCTAAGAATGCACTCGGAATAATCAAAACACTGAAAATCATGAGCTAAGATGTATGTAACATGTGCTAAGAATAAACACTGATTCACAAGTCTAAGAATAAACACCGAGAAGCATGTTCTAAGAACACACACCTAGAAACATACATGCTAAGAACAAACAACTAGAAACAAGGGATTAAGAACAAACACCTAGAAACATGTTCTAAGAACACACACCTAGAAACATGATGTGCTGAGAACAACTAGAAACAAGTGCTAAGAACAAACACCTAGAAACATGTACGAAGATGTTACACACCACCAATGAACATGTGCTAAAATGTAACACAACACCAATGAACATGTGCTAAGATGTAACACAACACCAATGAACATGTGCTAAGATGTAACACAACACCAATGAACATGTGCTAAAATGCCGCAAATGTCCTGAAAAGTGCTGCAGGTCTCAGTCGAAGTGCCTGTTATTCCTGAAATATCTAAAACCTATCTATGACACCAAGCGTACATGAAGAGCTGCCGATATATCCAGTCTTACATAACCAATTTTTTTTTTTAGTTTAATAACTTTGCATTTATTTCAGATTTATTGTAAACCAATTAGATTTTTTATTCATATCCTCTAGGTCAGCAGTATTTTGAGTGCAGTGTGCTTGACAACCAACGAAGGGTACCCCATTAATATCCCATTCTTCATCTTCCATTGAGGAGGTCTGCAAACGCTCCAGTCGACTTGTGTCCTTCATGGAGGGCACAGGCTGGCTGGGGTAGCTGGAGGTCGCGGGGTTTTGCACGAAGGTCCCCAACTAAGCGGGACTAGTTTGCAGGCCCAGACAGAGCCAACACCAAACCAAAGCAACAACAACAAAAACAAGTGGGAGGTTTTTAATGGACCACGAACCCAGCGATTGGCCGATCTTGCTGGCGAAAAAGTGTTAAGATGTGTGTAGTATTGGGACTATAGCGCGTGAGGTGAGGATCTGTTGCATCTGCCTAAGATCTATCATGTGTTAGGGATTGGTTTTATGTGTTTTTTGGTTTTTATTGTGTAGATTTTGGATTTAATTGATGTATTGTTTGGGCAACACGTTTGGGCTGTAGTGGCTGGGGTAAGTTGCATTTTTTTAAGAATATTTTTTGTATTGGTTGTGGCTTAAAGCCAGCGACTTCATGTAGCTTATTAGCTATATGGAATCACTATATCTATTCTTATATGTTATTTTAAGCAAAATATGTATCACTGTGCCGCCTCCTGACTGTGAAATAAATGTTTTTACTTAGGTACTTACTTACTACCCCAATGGAAAACAAGTGTGACTGTAGGTAATTAATAACACTGGTGGAAAACAAGTGTGACTGTAAGTAATTAATTAATAACACTGGTGCTATAGTTTTTAATTGTCAGACACAAATTGATAAATTCTTCATCACTTACATAACTCTGGCTACCACTTTCGGCAGCCATGTCTACTTCAAAGGAGGGCAATATTTATACTGCAGAAGGTAGCTAAGGCAACCAAACATGGTTGCTAGCACGGGAGTATTTGAGTTGGTTAGAGGGGAAAATGAAATGTGTCGGAGATTTCAAAAAATTACTTAAACATCCCTCAATGTGTGAGAAGTTTTAAAGATATCCTCTTGACATTTAATTGAGAGTGGATTACATAGTGCATAATGAATGAATAAAAAATATCAGGTTCATCATATCCATCTGTAACCTGCTGACTAAATCTTTCCTCAGGCCCAGTGGCGGACTAGCAGCTTTGGCCGCCCTAGGCCGTTTAGTACCGCCCCCAATTCAGTGCAGCCGCCCCTTTCAAGTTTACAGCATAGTTAGGTACAAATGTGAAGTTGTACGAAAATCAGTATTGCGTTCGGTTCAACCTGCCAGAAATATATTATTTCTCGATTTAGTGGTTTTATTTTTACATATACCTAGCAAAAGTATTTTTTATAAGTTTTACGGCAATTTTGATCTTTTCGTCATAGCTAAATTATTTTGTCCAAGTAAATGGCCGCGTCGCCGCCGCCACGCTCACCACTCCCGCACGTCGCACGCACTTGCTCCGGCCGGCACCCTTTCTATTTGTACCTGCGCTCACAGCAGCAGGCGCAGATTGGCCGCCCCTAATATCTGGCCGCCCTAGGCCCGGGCCTAGTCGGCCTTAAGGAAAGTCCGCCTCTGCTCAGGCCCTTTCACCGCCACGTTTTGCAAAGTATTCGGATAAGATAACTATCAAGCGGCAATTAAGGCACGAAGACCCACCTGCTGCATGACTCGGTGGAAGGAGCGTGCCAGGGTGAGAGGTGGTCAGCCTGTCGCCCTTTAGCACTACATCTTGTCATTATCCCTCAGTCACCTTTTACGACAGGCACGGGGAGATATGAAGTGGGGCTATTCTTTTTAATACATACATATTATCACACACGCTGAATTCCGACAATTGGGGTAAGCTGAGTAATCGGTATTGTGCTGCAAGAACTCTGGTAAAGTACAGCACAACACTGACCACCACGTTTCGCAAAGTATTCGAACAAGATTCAATCGATCAAGCAGCAAATAAGGCACGAAGACCCACCTGCTGCATGACTCGGTGGAAGTACCGTGCCAAGGTGAGAGGTGGCGATCCCATCGCCCTTTAGCAGGGCATCTTGCCATTATCCCTCAGTCGCCTTTTACGACATGCACGGGGAGATATGAATGCTTCCAGAAGGTCAACTTTGTGAAACCTGGAGCCAATAAGCTGCCCAAAGATAGGACTAAACCTTCTTAAATTTTGGGAGCAGCAAAGGATTGGGAATTGTTGATGGACACACATGAGAAGCATTACCAAATGCCTTCGGAAGAAGGTGTGGATCTAAGCTTACGATGGCTTCACCGAACATATCCGGGCCCATCGGCAGTAGAGGAGGGTATTAATCGAGGCCGGGACTAGCGAGTGGCCACTCTAAATTTCCCGCGCATGCTTCACGTTTCGGCTCGCTTCAAGCCCTCGTCAGCTAGTCTGCGTTGACTAGGACGCGGGGAAACCACCAGTCCCGCTCTCGACCTCCCTCTCTCTACCTATCCATATTCTGTAGGATGCTTCCAGTGACGTTTTCGAAGCTCTCTCCATATATGAGCTTAGCGTCGATCTTGGGAGCCCTAGATTCTTGAAGAGACTGTAGAGCGACTTCGCTGGTAGTCCTCTTGCTCCGACTTCCACAGCGAAGAGATCAGTCTTGAATCCGTTTCTCACAATCCGGTCTACTAAGTTGCAGTACTTGTTAAGTTTGATGTTGTGGTCCTTCGGTATGTTACTTTCCCATGGAACTGTAAGTTCAACAAGTACTACATGCTTTGTCGCTTTTGAGAATATGAGTATATCCGGTCTTAATGCTGTGGTACAGATTTCCGAAGGCATTTGGTAATGCTTCTCATGTGTGTCCATCAACAATTCCCAATCCTTTGCTGCTCCCAAAATTGAAGAAGGTTTAGTCCTATCTTTGGGCAGCTTATTGGCTCCAGGTTTCACAAAGTTGACCTTCTGGAAGCCGCTACTGGTTTGCCCTTTCCTGGTCCGTGCAATTGACAGGTTGATGGCCTCTCTGATGATTTGGAGGACTTTATCATGACGGTAGGAATACTGGCCTCGCTCAAGTAGTATTTTGCATCCGCATAACAAATGTTTGGCCGTGCCTACGAACTCCTTACATGACGGGCATAGTTTATTTGTAGATTTCCCCCATCTAACTAGGTTACTCGGGTCGGGGAGAGTAAGCTGGAATGCATTTAAGTAGAACTTAAGCAGCTCAGGGGACCAGTTGTATATTATGGATTTCCACTTCAATGCAGGAGGGATGCAGAAGTCACCCACTGTTAGCCAATCATTCTGCATTTCCAGGTTTAAGGCGTGAAGTTTGAAGCCTTGTTCCATGTCCTCCTGAGCAAAACCTTTCAGTATTTCTTTATCAGACTTTGCTGTTTCTATGCCCAATCCAGATCTATTGGTGCGTGTACCAACTTGGAATGATTTGTAGAAGTCGAGTCTCGATTCCAGTTCATCTGATAGTGATGTGTTGGGTAAGGCTTGAATAGCGCTATCATTGGAGTCTTTGAGTATACATCGTTTGGCTATTCTCGCCTTTTGATAAAATATCGACGGTTTCTTAATGTTCAGTCCAAAGTTATTGTGAGATCTGTATAGCGTTGACGAGTCAGCCGGGTGAGCCAGTCCAAACCATGATTTCAGGAATCTGGTCACATACGAGTCTAATTTAGTCAGATTTTGCTTTGTGAAGTCGTAGACGAGAAATGGCCATGAAAGTTTTGATGTCAGGTAGTTATCGTAAATCCATGCCTTTTGTGTACCCAGGAGGGGAAGATTGTCAGTTTGGCGGAGGCTCTCTTCGAAAAGTTGGACAATATCATCAGTAGGATGCTCCTTTCCTCTGCTGGTGATCCTTTTGCCCAAGAATTTAAAAGGAGCTTCATCAGCCACGGTTGCGATTGGTTTTCCGGCTACTGTCAAACCTGGATTGCTCGAGGTAAACTTTGAACCTTTCCTGGTTAAGCTCAAACAGTAGCACTTCGCTGGTTTTATCTTCATCCCTTTGGTCCATTCACAATAGTCATCCACCACCTTAAGAAGCGACTGATTTTGTTTTGGATTGCGGGTTAACAGCGTAATATCATCCGCAAATGCCAGGATGGCCGCCATATATGTGTCTCCATATTTGAACCTGTATCCCCATTTCTTTTCTTTTACGACAAGCGTATCAATTAGAATGTTGATAACAATGTTAAATGTGACAGGAGAGAGGCAGCAACCCTGGAAAAGTCCTATGCCGTAACGAATTTCCGGTGTCTTCTCCGTTTCGCCTTTTACTTGTATTACAAAGGAAAGTTTTTTGTAGTAGGAGGCTATTATATTACAGATCAGAGGTGGCACATTATACCACTCTAGCGCCTTTAATAGTAACTCATGGCGCACCGAACCGAAGGCGTTTTCAAAGTCTAACCACGTGGCAGTTAATTGTCTCTCATTCTTCCTTGCATCTCTAAGACATTCAGTCAGCAAAGAATTATGTTCGAGGCACCCTGCAACTCTTGGGAGAAAACCTTTCTGGTACTTCTTCGGTAAGTAGTCGTTGGTACACATGTGTTTGAGTAGTCTGGCCTGTATAATGGAGAAGAATATTTTCGAAATTGTGTTCGTAAGGGCTATAGGTATAATATCCTTGGGATCAGTAACTTCTTTCTTTTTTGGTAGAAGAACAAACACGGCTTTACCAAGACAGTCTGGCACTTCTCTGTTCGTCCAAATTCTTTTGTAGATGTTCAACATGTGTTTCCGCACTGATGGACATTTTTTGTATATGATGTATGGTATGCCATCGGGTCCCGGGGCGGAACTATTTGGTTTCCTTTTTATGTGGTATTCCAGCTCTTCCATCGTCGGTGAATCAGCATCAAATGCTAGAGCAGGTTCTTTGGGTTTTGGGGCTGGTGGATCCCTGTAAGTTATATCTGCCTCCGGGGTGGTATATGTGGATTTAAAGTAGTTGAACATCTCGTCCGTACTTAACCTAATTGTACCCTGCTGTTCCTTAAAAGCTTTTTTGGCGAAATAAAAGGGGTTCTTCTCGAAAGCTGCTATATTCTGAGCCTTTCGAAATTCATTGCCAGCAACCGTAATTTGCTCAGATACTTTCTGGATGAGTTTTAGGATAGATCTCATCGCTCTGGCTAATTGGTGGCATAGATTTCTGTCTCCTGAGGCTTTAGCCTTCCTTAGCTGCTTTATCAACTCTCTCTTCCTTCTCCTAAGCTTTGCTTTGAAAGTGTTTTCTCTTTCCATTGGGTTGTGGTGATAGCGAACAGGGTACAATTCGGAGAAGTAATTGTAAATTGTTCCCTGGAAGTCATACAGCTGATCTTCGGGACTCTGCCTGCAGCCTGGGAGGTCAAGTCTTTCGGCTAGGCATCGATCATGTTGCTTCCAAGTGGTCTCGGATATGCTCGGTAAGCTTAGTCGGTCTCTGGGCGAAAATGCTTCATGGTGAGAGGAAGGTTGCGCAACACTTTGTGACGTGTGAGGTTGTACTCTGTACCACAGCATTAAGACCGGATATACTCATATTCTCAAAAGCGACAAAGCATGTAGTACTTGTTGAACTTACAGTTCCATGGGAAAGTAACATACCGAAGGACCACAACATCAAACTTAACAAGTACTGCAACTTAGTAGACCGGATTGTGAGAAACGGATTCAAGACTGATCTCTTCGCTGTGGAAGTCGGAGCAAGGGGACTACCAGCGAAGTCGCTCTACAGTCTCTTCAAGAATCTAGGGCTCCCAAGATCGACGCTAAGCTCATATATGGAGAGAGCTTCGAAAACGTCACTGGAAGCATCCTACAGAATATGGATAGGTAGAGAGAGGGAGGTCGAGAGCGGGACTGGTGGTTTCCCCGCGTCCTAGTCAACGCAGACTAGCTGACGAGGGCTTGAAGCGAGCCGAAACGTGAAGCATGCGCGGGAAATTTAGAGTGGCCACTCGCTAGTCCCGGCCTCGATTAATACCCTCCTCTACTGCCGATGGGCCCGGATATGTTTGGTGAAGCCATCGTAAGCTTAGATCCACACCTTCCTTCTGGGGCTGTTCTTTTTAAGTACATTATAATTGTGCTCAAAAAGGGTCCAGTGTGTAGTTCCCGTAGCAAGCGGGCATGCACAAGCAATATTATGAGTGTGAAAGTTTAACTCGCTGCGTGTACAATATAACAATGCACTGCGGTGCATGCTGGGTTTGCCGTGGCGGTGTAGTGCGTCTGGGATGTTCGCCGAGAACAGGATTGATGAACCTCTTTGTAGTGCTGCGCAAGCAGAAGGCAGCATTTCTTAGTCTTGTCATGACCAGCGAGCAAAATTTAATTATTGAAAATGTTAGCATGTAAATATAAATTATTATGAATTTTTAAAATAAATTATTAATTAGGTATAATTTGTATTTTTTATTAAAGACAATTTTATTATTTTATTTTATTTTTGTATTATTAAGTGTAGACAATTTTATTTTATGTAGGTATTACTGAAGACGCATTTTTTAAAATTTCAATTAGGTAATATAAATTGTAATTATTTTAATGTTTTAATATTTATTGTTCACTGTAAGTATGTTGTATTTGAATTTGTAGTGTGTGCGATGGGACAAGTGCCTGGACAAATAAACGAATTGGATTGAATTGAAAGTGTGTGCCGGGGTCGTCATGGCGCGTGGAGATTCGTTGAGTCTGTCTACCCCATTGGGAAGCAGGTGTGACGTAGTACGCACGGTACTTTTACTAAAATAATTAAAATCTGCTTTCAGAGGACAGACGATGCTTAAGAGCACGTCCATACTCTTCCCACTTACACATTGGCCATCCTGCTCTTAAATTTAATATTTCTCTTTTTAGTAAAATTACTCTAGGTGGGAATATCGCTATGTTATATAGTGAATAACGAGGCAATTTGCTGATGGATCAATGTAGTCGATATTGGACACCAGGTGGCTAAGCTCAAGTGGCAGTGGGCTGGGCACATCAGCCGAAGACACGACCACCGTTGGAATAACCGCGTCCTACACCGGCGGCTTTAGAGAGGAAAATGGAGTGCCACCCGCCAGGTGGGATGAAGACATCGAGTACGTCGGCGCAAAGCGGTCGTTCTTTACCGCTGAAGGCCGGAAAGAATGGAGGAAAATTTCTAGAGGTGTATGTATATGTGGGCGCATACACACTGACTGACTGACTGACTGTGCTCTTTATGGCGAAATATATAAGGTGTTTCGTTAGTCATGTCATTAACTTCGGGAGGGTTACATACACACTCAAATAAACACGTTACGCAAAAAAAAATTCTATGTTTATAGTATTACTTTTCGAGAAATTTAACAAAACATGTTTGCTACCTAAACATTAACCTGTGTGTAACAGTAGGTAACTTGCATTGTACGGGGTCAATGACCGTACTATGTTGAAACGCAGAACAGCTGTTTGTTGTAAGTAAGTCACAAGGTCACTATGATTGGTTTTTACAGGTACTTATTTGATTTTATTTTTTTGTTAGGAGAAAAAATACTCCTATAAACATATGTTTTTTTCTTACGTAAAGTGTTTATTTGAGTGTGTATGTAACCCTCCCGAAGTTAATGACATGACTAACGAAACACCTTATATATCTGAATCTTGACTGTGAAATTAATCATTTGAACAAGTTCTATAGGCATGTAAGCGCTGGACAAATCGGCAGCCGACAGACAGAGACAAGCGCGTGCCTGCTTGAGCCACCCGACGACAGATCTGACACCCTCGCCGACGTCGGCCGGCACGTCCCCAGTGGCGGACTCCACGAGCGAGCTCCAGCGCGAGCGGAGAGCCGCCTGCGCCGCGAACCCCGCCATTCTGCTCACACCACACAACATACAAACCCGTAGAAGTAGGCTTTTTTTTTTATGTAATCCGGTATGGGTGGCTGAGTTGGAGGGGCTAAAGCGCATGCTCCGACCAGCCAATATCACCTCCGAGAAGGTAGGTGCCATACCGGAGACTTCCCTGGATTGCTGACTATACTGGACTAGAGGAGAACACAACCGATGCTGCTATGCGGCCATCTTACATCCAATACGGTGGTACCAATCCAGTCGGCTACAATTTGAGCCTACCACCTAGTAAGGTGGCAAGGAAAGGAACCTACAGTTTTACACCGGTTCCGAACGGTGAAGTAGCAGGCACGTAAATTTTTTCGTCAGGAAAAACTCATTGGTACACGCCGACGGGATTCGAACCGCGGACCTCTCGCATGAGAAGCCGATGCCCAAACCACTCGGCCACCCGCCGCTTAAAGCTTGCTAGGTGCCCGGGATTTCCGGGATTGTCCCGAGCTAGGCTCCAATGTCCCTTGTCCCGAGCGAAGGATCCCGGAGATTTCAATTTGTCCCAAGAAGAAAAATATGTGTATATATACGACTTGACGTTGCGCAAAGAGCAATTATCAGCGTCTAACAAGAAATATGAATAATAAATATTATAAATGGAGATCCTACATCCTATCATACATTTTAGTGTAGTGTTGCTTACTAAAGTTGTTCGCTATGAAACAACGCTAAAAGTTCGCCGTAAAAATATTACAGCAAAATTTTGGTCTTTCATTTCTCCACCATATTTATGAAGTACTGCAGGTAGTAGACATGTCCCGAGAAGGGCTACCATCACATCTGGCAAGCCTACGTAGAAGCGCAATGAGATGACTCATTTATTCGCACATTTACTATCTGCGCCTTTAAATTCTAAGTATTTTAAATTCCTTTAAAAGGTCATTGAACGATTCTACCTTTTTTTTTATGGAAACAGACACGGTTGGCTACATCACCTACGTCACGACATCCGTGATGACAGCCCATAACACCGGGTGGACTAGGTGCCGTGTCAGTGCTTCCCTTTATTTCATGTCGGCTACACTGAACTGGACGGAAAACACTAACTACCTTAAATATTTTTTCCTATTTTTTATTCACTTGTAGATTAGTATAGCATAGTATGTATTATTTTTATATATGTAGTACCTATCTATGTTCTATACGATGTGTAGGTATGTATGTTTATGCTGTTTGTATTTATGTATTACAATAATAGGTAAGTATGCATGTTACATGTAGATATATTCATAAAAAATAAAATACATAGGTATTCCATTTCGCTTCCACTACCCATACTACTTCTCTGTATTTTATTCCTCATAACCCAAAATTTGACTGCAGAAATCACTTGCAGTGATAAGTCCGCCTTTGCGCACTCCTGTATTTCTTGTTTCTTGTCGTGTACTATTCTTCTTTCAATTGTGTGCAATAAAAAGTTTCTATTCTTGTTCTATTCTGTGTCCGTGACTCCGCTCGCCTTTAAGTAAATGCAATAGCAAATTTGATTTGAATCAGAAATCACCGAATTTTCTCCATCCAATAAGTATGTGTGTCTCCAACCCTGCCCTTATTCCACAATGTAAGTGTACAAATATTTCATCTCACTATTTACCCGAAATCGGAATTATGACCCCAAGCGTAAATAACAAAAAAAGGAAAAACCACACGATAGGTGAAATATTCACGCTCAACTATCATGCGGCAAAAATGAGAAGGCAGGTCAAGGTAGTCGACTATTTTAGGAATATACAAAACACCTCCCTTATCTATGGAACTGCTACATTTTAATACAGACAGTAATAAGGTGTCAAATAAATGAGGATTCATTCAATTTTGAAGCGTCCATCAGCTAAGCGGCTCTTACAAAACTTGAAAATTTAAATTTGCATTTTTAACAGAGCCAAATGCTGGAGGATTAGAACAATTTGTAAGGAATAAGTGTTACCTGAGAGAAGCGCAAGTAACAATGAAACGCACGGTGGTAAGCTGGATCTGATGAACACTCTTTCTAATTGTAAAATTCGATTTTAGCCGTTAAAAAATAACGATAAATGGACAGAAATTCTTCACGTGCAATCGAATCGAAAATCGAACGAACGAAAAACACACTGACAGCAGTGACAGCTGTCAGATTTGCACTTTGCTTTTTTACTTCGTGGAGTCTAGTTTGATGGTAGTTGCAGAATCATGCATTAATACAAACAAACCTACAACCGCGCGGTCCAAACAGTATTGTAATTTACCAGGCCGCGCGGGCTCATACAAAATCATCCAAAAAAGTGTCGCACGAAAGTGTTACCAATTTTCTACCTTGTAAATACCGATTGTAAAACGTCAAGTACCTATGGCATAGGAAATTGGTGACACTTTCAAGGGACATATTTGATGTCTTCCTAACCTAACCATTTTCTAATCATTTTTTTTTCGAAGAATATTATTTTGTTTCAGTACGTATCGTAATTCGTACGCAAATAAGTTATACTGCCATCTTGTGTCGAGTATTTGAACTAAACCCTTACCTTGGCGAATAGCGCCATCCGTTATTTGGTACGTTTACCCATTTCCGTTATGTACTATGTACTCGATTATGATTCTATTTCTGATTCCAAACCCTACATTAATTACCGTGCATTTTCTATATCGTTTTTTTTTTAAACTGAACGGTTGCCTACATCACCTACAACATCCGTGATACCACCCCATAACACCGGGTGAACTAGGCGCCATGTCAGTATTTCCCTTCATTTCATGTCGGCTACACAGTTCCATCTGTAGTAAATAATGCGCATCGGGCTGTAGAAAGATACAATCCTGTTGTAGAGCGTAGTCCCTGTCGCACAGAGATGACGCTCTACAACCAGACAGTCTCTTTCTAAAGCTCGACAGTCGACACACATTGTAGAACTCGAAGGTTGGAAAATAAGCACATCATTCTATAGACAAATACTTTATTTCTCATATTAATATTCTATCCAGTACATTATCTCTTAGAAACTAATATACAACTATGGGTAGGGAACGCAGCCTTAGTTAACCAACAAAATAAACTATATTGAGACCGACATACTTTACTAGGCACCCAGCCCAAACTGTAAAAAACGCGTCATCTTAAAATGCCATCTCTACTCTCAGTTCACCTTCAGAGTGTGATTGAGAGGGGCAATCGCGAACCCGCCGCTAGCACCACCGTTGGTTGCCTAGTAAAGTGTGTCGGTCTGTACGTGAATACTTGTTCAGCTGTTTTGTCAATTTTCTTATAGCCGAGTGGGCGACTGTGCTCGATGCTGTATTCTCAGGAGCAGCCAATTTCACCCCCGAGGAGGCGCCAGTCCTGCTTGCATGCGGACTAATGGTAGGAGTCGGCTTCCTCTGACCAAATAGCCTGCTCCCATACCGACGTACAAACTATTTTGGCCTAGTGTTCAAATTATACTTTGTATCAACTTTAAATTCTACTCAACATCTGATTATTAACGTAAGGACATGAATGCCCATTTTTGTTTTTTAGGGTTCCGTAGTCAACAAGGAACCCTTATAGTTTCGCCATGTCCGTCTGTCTGTCCGCGGCTTAGCTCTGAGACCCTTAGTACTAGAAAGTTGTAAGTTGGTATGGGTATACATATTAATCACGCCGACAAAGTGGTAAAATAAAAATTTTGAAATAATTTTTTTTAGGGTACACCCCTACACGTAAAGTGGGGATGAATTTTTTTTTCACGTCTACTCCATCGTGTGGGGTGTCGTTGGATAGGTCTTTGGAAAATATAGCGTGTTTGTTAAAAACATTTTTCGATTTAGGGATCCGTTTGCGAATTATTAAGCTTTTAAGTGCTAATTTTTGTTAGAGTCAAGTGTCCCCACCCCCTGCCAGCTAAACGGTAGTTATTAGGTATGTGAAAAAATTCACAGCAGTAGTACATATATCGAAATTAAAAGGAAAACTATCACAGCTAAGTAGGCTGTACAGGTTGACGAGTAATAGTCGACCAACTTATAAAATGTACGGACGACAGCCATCATTTCACTGTTGAAGAACTTTTTAAAATTAACATTCATTTATTTCCCCAACAAAATTATACAAATAATCAAATAATTTATTTGAAACCAAAGAAACTCTTCAAATGTCGTATTAACAGGATACACAGCCTAGGCAGCGACAGTCCACAAATCTGCTGGCATGGCGCCTCACTGAGAGTGGTTTCCCGAGGTGATTTTGGCTCTGTCGACTGCACCATTGGTTTCTCGGCACAGCCACCCATGTTGGCTTACATAAAAAAAGAAGTGTAACCATAATGCGATTTCTATGGTGGATACACACCTTCTACCACACGTATCTTGTTTCCGTGAACAAGATACAACTATTTCATTAAGTAGTAAAGGACCACACAATATTATGTCTTTTCAATATTTACAATGTTTCACGCAGTTGTATTATCGTGAGCAAATCAACTTTAATATTCTATTGTCTTTCAAAAAGAGTATTCGTGCAGGAACTTTTTGTAAAAACTGTAATAAATGCTTGGCAGTATATTTTTTTTTTATATTTCTAAGACGTCGAAGTAAAATTTGTAAGTGTAAAATTTTAACAAGTGATCGAAATAACGATTGAACCAGATTCAAAGATATTAAAACTAGCAGCCAATTAGTTTAATCCAATAAAACTAATTCAATACACATTCAAAATATTAAGGGACACAAAGTGTGACCGCACTAGATGGAACTGGTGCGACAGCTGACGGCGGAGCGGCGGCAAATCTGTGCCGCGCAGCGCCTGGCCCGCTTAGTGCGGTTGCACTTTACAACGATGATAAAAATGCATTATAATATGGCAAAAAACACGCCTCAATAGAGCTTATATTTTTAGACTATGACCATACATTCAGGGCAAAAATCGTCAATGGTTTTACATACTGGTACTGCGGTACTTCACTGAGAAGGCGGGCTTATTGCACAATGCAATATATTACAGTCAATCGTGTAAAGAACATTTTTGGCATAGCTGGTGTACAAATTCCCTATCTGTTTTCCTTAATTTTGTATTTTGTTTGTGTTTTGTTGAAATGCGGTGAGTAAATCAATTTTTAAAATACGATAGTAGTCCTTTTAACACAACATTGAATTAACAATTTTGTTAAATGGGAAATTAGCCATTTTAACACAAATTGGTTAAGAAACAATTTTGTCAAATAAAATATTAGCGATTTTAATACAATTTGGATGAATGAACGAAGTGGTCAAATAGAATTAACACAAATATGGTGAATAAACAATTAATTGTAAAATTGGATATTAGACGTTCTAACACAAATAAGATGAATAAACCATTTTGTCAAATAGGATATCAGCCATTTTAACAGAAATGGGGCCAATAAACAATTCAGTCAAATAGGACCTTCACCCTCAACACAATTAGCGCAATTTTAACAAAATACATTGATTCATGTAAGCTAAATTAACAGTTAATATTTCATGATTTTTCAAGATTTTATAAAAAAAAATCCATCTCATACATCGCCCCTACAATACTTTCCCTAAACAAAACATTATCTTCTTCTGTACATACATAAATTCAACTTTTTGCCACAATAAGCAAAACAAACCGTCAAATGTCAAAAAAAGTTTTGAACACAAGCCAACTTGAAACATTAATAGAGTGGACATATTCTTTTTAGAATATGTCCACTCTAAGTCTGCCGGGGGAAACCAGGAGTGAGTGTGGACCCCAACTTACGGCCCACTCTGTTCCTATCTCATCGGCAGCATATGTTTGGAGTTGAGAGATCACAATAGATCTTCCTAGGTCGCAGTGACAACAGGGCTAAGCGGCCGTAACTCTCACACGTTAAATCATAATTCAATAATGAAAGTACAAAAACAATTTTTTTTTTTAATAAAAACTTTTAGAACATAATTAGTTCAGAAGTGCAGAATCACCCCCTCTCGGGGTACTACCACCTATTAATGTAATGGCGATATCACACGGTTCAACAAAATTGAATTCAATGCGGTTGAAAGCTATTGCTATTGCTATTGCATGCTGAATAGTACATACATACATACATATCACACACGCTAAATCCCGACAATCGGGGTAAGCAGAGTAATCGGTGTTGTACTGCAAGAACTCTGGTCAATTACAGCACAACAGCAACCACCACGTTTCGCAAAGTATTTGAACAAGATTCAATCGATAAAGCAGCAAGTAAAGGCACGAAGACCCACCTGCTGCATGACTCGGTGGAATTACCGTGCCAAGGTGAGAGGTGGCGAGCCTGTCGCCCTTTAGCCGGCATCTTGTCCTTATCCCTTAGTCGCCTTTTACGACATGCACGGGGAGAGATGCAGTGGGGATATTCTTTTTAAGTACCGGCCCCACACGGTACTGTAATGAATAGTGTAAACCGAAAAGTGAACCATTCAATGCATATTGCTCCAGAAGATGTCTTCACAGTACACAATATCTACACGTCTCTCTCTCACCGCAGCGATCAAGATTGAACCGCGATTGAACCGTTCAATGCGTGTGTTTACACGTTCGACTCTCATTCAATCGCATTGAACGTTGAACGGCAAAATTGAAAATATTGAGCAAGCTCAATCCTTTCAATGCGGTTGAACGTGGTTGCCCGTGATTGAACATTGACATTGAATGGTTCACTTTTAAGTTTATACTATTCAATTGGTTGCTTCAACCGCATTGAAAGGCAGAAGTGAACCGTGTAATATCACCACAACACTGTTACATGCATACAGAGGCGGACTAGCAGCCTTAGCCGCCCTAGGCCGTTTAGTACCAGCCGCCCCAATTCAATGCAGCCACCCCTTTCAAGTTTACAGCATAGATACAAATGTGAAGTTGTATGAAAATCAGTATTGCGTTCGGTTCAACCTGCCAAAAATATATTAGGTATTTCTCGGCTTATTTTACATACAGTAAAAGTATTTTTTACAAGTTTTACGGCAATATTGACCTTATAGTCATAGCAAAATTATTTTTTCCGCATAAATAGTGCGTCATTACCTCCGCCGCGCTCACCGCTCCCGCACGTCGCACGCACTTGCTCCGGCCGGCACCCTTTCTATTCTGTACCTGCTCTCACTGCTTCCAGCACTGCAGCAGGTACAGATTGGCCGCCCTTAATATCTGGCCGCCCTAGGCCCGGGCCTAGTCGGCCTATATGGAAAGTCCGCCTCTGCATGCATACCATTGTCGCGTAAAATTTAAATAATATTTATGTATTCTTACATAGCCTATTAGCTTATATTAATTTTTTATGTTAAGCCACATAAAAAAAAAACAAGTTAAAAACACTTTTCATATTTTAATTTTAAAACTTTCAAGAAGGTCCAACTTACATTATTATACCAGTTTACATGCATCACGCCTGCTTCCCGGCTGGGTAGGCAGAGACAACGGATCTCCACGTGCCACGATCCCGACACACCTCTGCCGCCTCTTTCACTCTCATAATGTTCTTCATCCATGCTCGTCGGTTACCGGTACTACGCACCATTGTTTTTGCAAAATTCATTATAGCAACGGCTATTATGGTCACGTCGCAATGGAGAATTCAGAATTGTATAATTAAATTAAACTAAACTACGATTAACCAAGTCCTCTTAGATATAAATTCATATATTTAATTTAGATTTCTCTCATACCCTCAAAAACAATTTCGTTTATATTATTTAGTTCAACGTTTGTGCGTCCGATTCACTCTTATGTAAATAAAGCAATGTACACGCAATGATTATATTGACATTACATAAACTTTAGCTATTAACCCTTAACTAACCATGCACGGTCACGGTGACCGCAACAAATTTTGACCTTTGAATCTCTTTACCACTAAGTGTTGCACAGTTAAACCTGTTTAGGTCAGGTTTAATACCCTTAAACCTGAACTAAACTGAACTGAGTCCAACCTGGCAACACTAGACTTAGCTCTCATTCTTTGAGTGCTAAATATATTTTGTATAAAAACATTTGTGGTGCAATAACTAATTTTCATTGTAATGGAATGGATCCTTCCATGATGGGTCTGCAGTTATAATGACGTCGAGCATCATCAATGCGCACCTCTCTAGCAGTCCAGTCTTTAGCGTAACCCTCGTCGGCGGTGCTGTCGTCTGCATAACTGTGAATGTTACCTAGGCACAGTAGGTCGTTAATAAATAACAGGAATAATGTAGGCGACAGCACCGAGCCCTGTGGAACGCCAGCGTTTATTGGGAAATCTACCGATTTTGCACCGTCAATGGTTACAAATATGGATCGGTCTCCCAAGAAGCTGGCGATCCAATTGCAGAGGGATGAGGGAATACCGTAGGCCGGAAGCTTGCTGAGGAGACCACGGTGCCAAACGCGATCAAAAGCCTTAGATATGTCTAAGGCAACTGCCAGCGACTCGCCAAAGTTGTCTAATCTCTCAGCCCACACATGCGTGACATATGCTAGAATATCTCCTGATGATCGCTGTTTACGGAAACCGTACTGCTTGTCATCAAGGAGTTTACAAGTTTCTAGATATGTCAGAAGCTGGGTGTTAATAACCCGCTCCATAACCTTGCAGAGGAGAGAGGTTATCGCAATAGGCCGATAGTTTTTGGGGTCAGCAGAGTTGCCTTTTTTGGGCACTGGTTGGACCGCAGCCTTTCTCCAGCAAGCAGGCACGATACCGGAGGAAAAAGAGCGCCTAAAGAGACGGGTGAGGATAGGTGTCAATTCAAGTGCACACATTTTAAGCACACGCGCAGGAACGCCGTCAGGACCACTACTCTTGGAGGCGTCCAACTGACCTAGACTTTTGAAGACCGCCCTGTTATGGAATCGTACCTCACGCATCGATTTATCGCATTGAGGTAACGACGGAGGGGTAGCGCCTTGGTCGTCTAAGGTCGAGTTGGAAGCAAAAAGGCGAGCGAATATATTCGCCTTCTCCTTGGCAAGGATAGCGAGTGTTCCATCGGGACGTTAAGGTAGCCTCCTGGGGCCGCGAGAACCTTGTTGATTTCAACGTCAGCAAAACTCAAGCGTGCGCCTTCTCTACCAAGGCCGACCGGTTTCCCTTCCAAGCTACGTTTCAGGGTACGGCCATACCTAACAATGACAAATTGGACCTCCTGGGCGTGGAATTGACCAAGGATGTGGGTTTTAGGGGTTTCATAGAGTCCAAAGCCACACTTGCCTCGAGGAAATTAGGCGTCCTCTACCGCAGCAGACAGTTCTTCTCACCGGCGCAGCTCCTTATGCTATATAAAGCGCAAGTTCGCCCGGTGATGGAGTACTGTAGCCATCTGTGGGGTGGATGCCCTCTTTACTTATTGGCGTCCTTGGACTCTATCCAGCGCCGTGCTATCAGTCTAATTGGTGATCCCAAGCTCACGGAGAGACTTGAATCATTGGGCCACAGGCGAACAATCGGTTCTCTTAGCCTGTTCTATAGGTACTACCATGGACGTTGCTCTGATGAATTGGCTTCTCTCATCCCTCCAGCCCCCATCCGTCTCCGCCACACCCGCCGGACTCGCTCGGAACATCCATATGTTGTTGACACCCAACTACTAAGAACACATCGTTTTTCGAAATCTTTCCTGTGTCGAACGGCGAAAATATGGAACGGTCTTCCGGTGAGTGTGTTCCCCACCACCTATAACCTGGGAATCTTCAAAAGGCGTGTCAATAAATTAGATGACAACCTTTTTGTCCGCCTCATAGCCGGCATGGCGCCTCTCTGAGCGTGGTTTCGCGAGGAATGGTGTTATTGGCTGTGTCTGATCTTCCGTTGAAGTATTGGGCACAGACATCCGCGCCGGCTGCCTATATAAAAAAAAAAAATAATAATAATAAAAAAATAACTAACATACATACATACATACATACCACACGCTGTATCCCGACAATCAAGGTAAGTCGAGTAATCGGTGTTATGCTGCAAGTACTCTTGTAAATTACAGCACTAAACCGAGCACAATGTTTAGAAATGTATTAGAACAAGATAACCATCATGCAGGAGTACCAGTAAGTCACGAAAACCCACCCTGCTGCATGACTCGGTGGAAGAATACTAATAAGTTATCACAGTCACAGCCGATGATCGACAGGAATCAATTAATGTGAGCGCAGTCAAATGTTTGCCCACCACGGCACACCATTCGAGAAGAATGCAAAAAATGAAAGATAAAAAATTGTTGCGGTCACTATGACCGGGCTTAGGGTACTTACGGGTTAAAACTTCATAGAAACTTTAATTTAATCAGGTCATTTCGAGATATTTTTCGTATATTCTTGTGCTCCAAAACGGTCTATTTCCTAATATACTTTTAAACACAAATTATTTTGCGTACTGGTGGGTTTTTTCATGAGAAATACATTATTTACAAATTATAATTTCGTTCACTTACTGCAAATATAACATTTTTATGTACACATGTCTGTACTTCATAAGCTAAAACAGAATATTCCGTAAATAATAAAGAAAATGTATGTGATTTAGACGTAAAAATAAATTAAAATTATAAGTCCAAAAAGAAGATGATTATTAAAAATATTACGTGATTTTACCACAATATATTTATGGCATTAAAATACTGTTATCGAAAAAAATTATTAACTTAATCCTAAAAATAGTCTTAAATGTAATCCTATTCTTACTGAATTATAGGCCTCACGAAAGGCATCCCATCTCCAAAGGCATTTTTAAAAGTCAATGCATCACAAATTTTAGCATTTAAACTGTTTTGGCTCATATTCTCCATACAAAATGGTCTTTCGGCATTTATGTTTTTTAACCCCCTTATCCGATTTTTACAATAATTTTTTTGTTGTAATAAGGACAGTCGAATCTACATTACGTTTATTTTTTTAATATCTAAAGTGATGACTCAATAAAGCTTAATCATGATGGAGAGAGCTTCGAAAACGTCACTGGAAGCATCCTACAGAATATGGATAGGTAGAGAGAGGGAGGTCGAGAGCGGGACTGGTGGTTTCCCCGCGTCCTAGTCAACGCAGACTAGCTGACGAGGGCTTGAAGCGAGCCGAAACGTGAAGCATGCGCGGGAAATTTAGAGTGGCCACTAGCTAGTCCCGACCACGATTAACACCCTCCTCTACTGCCGATGGGCCCGGATATGTTCGGTGAAGCCATCGCAAGCTTAGATCCACACATTCCTGATGACTCAATAAAGCTTAATCATGACATCAAAAAATAAAAAATTCCAATTTTTTCGGTCGAAATATAAATTTTTAGTGCCGGTGTTGTAGGTATATTTCATCTAAACAAAAAACCGTTTAAAAATATGTCAGGAACGTAGATTGGACTGTCCAAGACAAGAAAAAAAAATATAAAAAAATCGGATAAGGTTTAGGGAGCTAGAAAACATAAATGCCGAAAGACGATTTTGTATGGAGAAAATTAACTTTCATCTCGTCTTTAGAAAAACTTGCCCACAAATTATTTCAAAGCATACTTCATGCAGAGTGATTATAAAATGATTATGTGTTTATGATTGCTTGTCATATAGCTGTTCGTTACGGCTTCGCTTCGTGGCAAACCATCCTTGATGTGTCAGAAAATGTTGTCGAGAACCCCACATGAAATGATCGAGTTCTCGACTTACAAGCGAACATATAATCGACGACAATGTTTACGGATTTAACACGAGATGCAAAGGAGGACTTATCCTTTACAAAGATCTCTTCCAGTCAACAGTGAAATATTGTGAATGATTTTACATAATAATCTGAAAATAAATTGCTGTTGAATAAAAATTACATCATAAAATACATAACAACAAAGATTGTCCTAAACAACAACATTCACACTTTCATATAAAATGGTGAAGAATGCGCTTTCAAATAATATTGAAAAACCCCCAACTTAGTCCATTCATTTCTAATAAAATTAACGGCATGATACACGATTTGGCAGACATTTACAGGCCAATTACAAATAAATACAGACAAAATATAACAAGTTACAAAAATTCATGTTGGCATTAGTAAGAACACAATAAGAACCACTCTGTCGTACATGATTTTACTTTTGCGTGAACATTTTTTTCTCATTTCACCGAGGACTGATTCTCTATGTAAAACTTTACGATTTTTAATGGGTAATGATGTTCTATTTTCGATACTTTTGTATGAAGACTACGTTCCGCTGTCGAACGGTGTACATTTGCTAAACCAAAACCTCTGTAACTGCAGAACGGTGTACACTCGCTAAACCTAAACCTCTGTAACTGCAGAACGGTGTACACTCCCTAAACCAAAACCTCTGTAACTTCAGAACGGTGTACACTCATTAAACCAAAACCTCTGTAACTGCAGAACGGTGTACACTCACTAAACCAAAACCTCTGTTGGCAGTGAACATATTCCACCACATAGCCACACAAGACCTAAGCAATTCCACAATTTTAGTATATGGCGAAAACCTTTGTCCCTACATCTATACTGACACCTCTGTATCTGTGTACCAGTGTAACCGGGTCTATACTGACACCTCCATATCTGTGGTGCAGGTGTATCCGCATCTATACCGACACCTCCGAATCTGTGTGCCGGTGTAACCGGGTCTATACCGACACCTCCGAATCTATGTGCCGGTGTAACCGGGTCTATACCGACACCTCCGTATCTATGTGCCAGTGTAACCGGGTCTATACCGACACCTCCGTATCTGTGTGCCGGTGTAACCGGGTCTATACCGACACCTCCGTATCTGTGTGCAGGTGTAATCGCGTCTATACCGACACCTCCGTATCTGTGTGCCGGTGTAACCGGTTCTATACCAACACCTCCGTATCTGTGTGCAGGTGTAACCGCGTCTATACTGACACCTCCGTATCTGTGTGCAAGTGTAACCGCATCTATACCGACACCTCCATATCTGTGTGCTGGTGTAACCGGGTCTATACCGACACCTCCGTATCTGTGTGCAGGTGTAATCGCGCCTATACCGACACCTCCATATCTGTGGTGCAGGTGTAACCGCGTCTATACCGACACCTCCGTATCTGTGTGCAGGTGTAACCGGGTCTATACCGACACCTCCGAATCTGTGTGCCGGTGTAACCGGGTCTATACCGACACCTCCGTGTATGACGGTGTAACCGGGTCTATACCGACACCTCTGTATCTGTGTGCAGCTGTAATCACGTCTATACCAACACCTCCGTATCTGTGTCTATACTGACACCTCCGTATCTGTGTACAGGTGTAATCGCGTCTATACCGACACCTCCGTATCTGTGTGCCGGTGTAATCGCATCTATACCGACACCTCCGAATCTGTGTGCCGGTGTAACTGCGTCTATACCGACACCTCCGTATCTGTGTGCCGGTGTAACCGGGTCTATACCGACACCTCCGTATCTGTGTGCAGGTGTATCGAGTTGTCGTTGGCGGCCAGCTTGAGCAGTGTCTTCTTGACGCGGAGCACCGGGAGCCGCACCGCCGCGTTCTTGTGCCAGCACTCCTGCATCAGCTTCGCCATGCCCGCCATCGTCTGTTGGAGATCCAGACATCATTAGATGACTTAGGTTGTGTCAATTTTTTTATAATTTTTTTTTTAATGTAACCTGAACTTGTTTGCTACATCACCCGTAACACCATCACACCTTGGTGAACTAGGTGCCATGTCAGTGCTTCTCTTTGGTCGTGCCGGCTACATTGAACTGAACAGAAACGCGAACTATTTACATTTAGTGCAGTGGTATCAACCCAGGCGGGTTAAACTCAACCACCTAGTAAGAAATCTTAAAAAAAAGTTTCATTAGTTGTGTGTGACATTTAGTTCACATTAGGTAATTTTGTTTTTGTTCGCATATATTTATTTTTTTAGGTTATAGTTTTCTTACATATTTAGTTAGAAGTTATACTTCTCTCTCCACCCCCCTCCTCCTCTCCTCGCCCTGTCAACGTCTCAACAAAAAAAAAAAAAAACAAAAACAAAAAAACCTCTCAACGTGCATAAAGAAATTGCTCAGTTATGCAAAATTATGCTCAGGACTCAGTTTTCACTAGAATTGTATGTAACTTCAATGATATATTTACTGATACTGACATCTTTCACCTATCTAGATCAAAATTCAGAATTGAGATTATAAAGACATTGATGAGCGAATAAGTATCACCCACACATGCATTCATAACCACAGTTTATTTAAATTTTATTTGTTCTTATATTTCCATATGTTATGTTTCCTAGCCCGTAATTAATGTAATCCCTTATGGAAATCTTTAATAGGCCATCGTAAGTGTTCATTCTAAGTGTATAATTTGTATAACTTGTGATGTTGATTTCCTGAAAAATAAAGAAAAAAAAAACAGTTTTCACTTCAAGAACTCACCGGATGAGCGACGAAATGCCTCGCGATAACCGGCCGCAGGCTCTGTACGCAGACGACCTTGCGCATCTCGTCGAAGCTCGGGTCGGTGGGCACGAGGTCGTGGTACGGCGGCCGGTAGTCCTCGGCGCCGGGGCCCGCGCGGCGGCACACCTCCCACAGCACCAGCGCCAGCGCGTACATGTCGCAGCTGCGGATCGACTCGAAGCACTGCATGTTGATGCTGCCGGCGAGAAACACGCACATCGTCTATTTCATGGGGAGTGTTCGGAGGTGCTGTTTAACGCGATTCCGGCGTCCCCATTCCACCTCCGCACTACGCGTACTGGGCAGGGGATGCACCCCTATTCAATCGATCTACCACGGATCTTTAGATCTTTTATTCACAGAACCGGGAAAATGTGGAACGCACTCCCTGCCCATCTATTTCCTCCCAAGTACTGCCTGGGTGGGAAGACCACCCGCCAGGTGGGACGACGACATCAAATACGTCGGCGGAAAGCAGTGGTTCCGTACCGCTGAAGGCCGGGAGGACTGGAGGAAAATTGGAGAGGCGTATGTCCAGCAGTGGACGCTTACACGCTGACTGACTGACTGCCTGGGGTTCTTCAAAAGGGGCGTGAAAAGGCTCCTGTCAGGCCGGCATGACATTCGCAATCCCCGTGCATCACAGAATGTCCATGGGCATCGTTAGACACCTACTTGTAGGTGAAAGGTTGTAGGTGTTGCGCTATCCATAAAAAAAATAAAAAAATCGTGCTGTATTCCGACAACTCGTCAGCCTCGGTAGCTCAGCGGTGCGGTCGGTTGACTTTTGCTAAGCAACCCTGAGCGCAGTCAGTACTTGGATGGGTGACCGCTCGACCGTTGGAGGCTGACTGTGGTTCGGATTCCACGTTACTCCCTGTAGGTCCCTTCCCTTCTACCTTACTAGGTGGTAGGGTTTAACCCGCCCATGGTTGGTGCGTTTGGTGCCCTGTCATGAGTTGTCGATGAGGGAGAGCCCAGTCTGAAGTGAGCTACAGGAACCGGTCCAGACAGGAGCCGGACCCCATTTTGAAGTGACCTCTAGGAACCGGACCAGCCAGGACCCGGACCCCAGTCTGAAGTGAGCTCTAGAAACCGGACCAGACAGGAGCCGAACCCCAGTCGGAAGTGTGCTCTAGGAACCAGACCAGACAGGAGCCGGACCCCAGTCTGAAGTGAGCTACAGGAACCGGACCAGACAGGAGCCGGACCCCATTCTGAAGTGAGCTCTAGGAACCGGACCAGACAGGAGCCGGAACTCAGTCTGAAGTGAGCTCTAGGAACCAGGCCAGACAGGAGCCGGACCCCATTTTGAAGTGAGCTCTAGGAACCGGACCAGACAGGAGCCGGACCCCAGTCTGAAGTGAGCTCTAGAAACCGGACCAGACAGGAGCCGAACCCCAGTCGGAAGTGTGCTCTAGGAACCAGACCAGACAGGAGCCGGACCCCAGTCTGAAGTGAGCTCTAGGAACCGGACCAGACAGGAGACGGACCCCAGTCTGAAGTGAGCTCTAGGACCCGGACTAGACAGGGGCCAGACCCCAGTCTGAAGTGAGCTACAGGAACGAACCTCTCGTCCAGCATCTCGGGACTCATGTAGCGCTTGGTGCCCTGCCGCGGGTTGTTGACGAGCGGGGCGGAGCCGGCGACGTGGTCGCGCGTCACCGCCAGCCCGAAGTCCGCGATCACGCACTCGCCGTTCACCTTCACCAGGATGTTCTTGGACTTGATGTCGCGATGCGCTATCGCCGGCTTACCCTGCAATTACATTATTAACGTATTATTAACATTAGTAACGAGGCAATCCGCCGACGCATCAAAGTAGTCGATATTGGACAGCGGGTGGCTAAGCTCAAGTGGCAGTGGGCTGGGCACGTTAGCCGAAGGGACGACAACCGTTGGAGTAACCGGGTTCTACACTGGCGGCCGTGGACAGGAACAGGAACGGAGTGTGGGAAGACCACCCGCCAGGTGGGACGACGCCATCAAGTACGTCGACGGAAAGCAGTGATTCCATACCGCTAAAGGCCGGGAGAACTGGAGGAGAATTGGAGAGGCGTACACGTTGACTGACTGATGCGTTCTTAAGAGTCCGGCAGGTGTGGCGGTGACAAATGGGGCCAGGAGGGATGAGCGAAGCCAATTCATCAGAACACCGTCAATGGTAGCACCTACAAAACCAGGCTAAGGGAACTGATTGGGAGCTGACTGAGTGACTTGACATATTGCGCTTTACCGGTGCGGTGCGAGCCGCTCTCACCTGAGTGCCGTGTATCTCGGTGTGAAGATGCAGCAGTCCGCTGACGGTGGAGAGGCAGATGGTCATCATCTGGTGTCGGGTCAGCGTGCCGCGGTTCAGGTGGTCGTACAGCGAGCCCAGCGGGTGGTAGTGCGTGATCAGCCAGAGCTGTCGACGGGCAACAGTGTTTACGGACAGCACTATAAAGTTTCTTGTCTCGTTAGATAGATAGAAATACTTCATTGCTCCAAAACATTTTACAGTAACAAACGATACGTAATGTACATGAGGGGCAAAGGCGGATTTATCCCTTACAGGGATTTCTCCCAGTCAACCTTTGAATGTTTGAGAGTCGTATGTTGTGAGATATAAGATGGTAGTAGTAAAAGCCTTGAGTGTGGGAATATAAAATATAATAATATATGGAAAATAACTATAATATACACTACATATAAAAAAAAATTGTTTTTATTGACAGCGCGACATATGGCCCGAGCCACCCATAAGGTGTCTAACGACGCCCGTGGACATTCGGTCGTATGCGGTGGTTACGAATGCCATGCCGGCCTGACAGTTGCCCATTCACGAAGGACCCGAGACTGTACTTGGGGGGAAATATATGGGCAGGGAGAGTGTTCCAGAGTTTACCGGTTCTGTAGAGGAAAGATCTGCAGAATCGATTGGTACGCGTCCGCGGTAAGTCCAGCGTGTAGAGATGCAATCCCTGCCCATGCGCGTGGTGCGAAGGTAGAAAGGGGACGCCGGGATCGCATTAAACAGCTCCTCCGAAGCACTCCCCATGGAATAAGCGATAGAACACACTTAGGGAGCCGACATCCCTACGGTGTTGCAGTGGCAAATACCTGAGTGCAGCTGTTGCGACTGGTCATGTCGCTGCCGACGTACGCGAGTATGTTCTCGTGCCGGAGCAGCACCGTGCTGTACACCTCCGTCTCGCGGCGCCACGACGCCTCGTCGCGGCTGAAGAAGATCTTCACGGCGACGCTGTCCGCGTACCACTGCCCGCGCCACACCTCGCCGTACCGACCCTGCGGGCGAGCGACAGAACATACTGTATGATATAGCGACACGGAACCCAAAACTAGTGTCGGTATGAGCCGGTCCCTTTTTTTTTATGGAAACTGACACTGTTGGCTACATCACCTACTTACAACCGTAATGTCAGTCCATAACACCGGGTGAACTTGCTGCCACGTCAGTGCTTCCCTTCGGTCGTGCCGGCTACACTGAACTGGACGGAAAACACAAACTATTTACATAGCCGTTTCGACCGACCTTTCATTCAGTGCGGTGGTACCAACGCGGGCGGGTTGAACCCCACCATCTAGTAAGGTAAGAAGAGAAGGGACCTACAGTTTTACGTGGAATCCGAACCACGGTCAGCCCCCAACGGTCGAGCGGTCCCATCAGTCAGTACTTGGACCCATCCAAGTACTGACCAGCCCAGCGTTGCTTAACAATCAATAGCGACAGTCGACTGTCTGCACCGCTGAACTATCGAGGCTGACGAAACAGAGCTATTGAGGCTGACCTTGCCGACACAATCGAGTATGAGTGCATATGAACCAGTACCTTGCAGAAACAATCGAGTATGAGTGCATATGAGCCAGTACCTTGCAGACACAATCGAGTATGAGTGCATATGAGCCAGTACCTTGCCGAAACAATCGAGTATGAGTGCATATGAGCCAGTGCCTTGCCGACACAATCGAGTATGAGTGCATATTAGCCAGTACCTTGCAGACACAATCGAGTATGAGTGCATATGAGCCACTACCTTGCAGACACAATCGAGTATGAGTGCATATGAGCCAGTACCTTGCGACACAATCGAGTATGAGTGCATATGAGCCAGTACCTTGCCGACACAGTCGAGTATGAGTGCATATGATATAGCGAAACGGAACACAAAACGAGCGTCCGGTGCACGTGTACTAAACGTTGAAAGATCGCATTAGAACATTAGAAAGCAGTCAGTCAGCCAGTCAGCATGTAAGCGGCCACTGCTGGACTCTCTCCAATTATATTGGACCTCTCCAATTATCCTCCAGTCATCCCGGCCTTCAGCGGTACGGAACCACTGCCGGGTGATCTTGCCACTTCGTTTTCCTGTCCACGGCCGCCAGTGTAGGATACGGTTACTCCACACAGTCGAGTATGAGTACATAATAACCAGTACCTTGCTGACACAGTTGAGTATGTGTACATATGAGTCAGTAGCTTGCCGACACAGTCAAGCATGAGTGCATATGAGCTAGTACCTTGCTGACACAGTCGAGTATGAGTGCATACGAGCCAGTACCTTGCCGACACAGTCGAGTATGAGTGCATATGAGTCAGTAACTTGCAGACACAATCGAGTATGAGTGCATATGAGCCAGTACCTTGCCGACACATTCGTGTATGAGTGCATATGAGCCAGTACCTTGACGACACAGTCAAGTATGAGTGCATATGAGCCAGTACCTTGCCGACACAATCGAGTATGAGTGCATATGAGCCAGTACCTTACCGACACGGTCGAGTACGAGTGCATATGAGTCAGTACCTTGCCGACACAGTCGAGTATGAGTGCATATGATCCAGTACCTTGCCGACACAGTCGAGTATGAGTGCATATGAGCCAGTACCTTGCCGACACAGTCGAGTATGAGTGCATATGAGCCAGTACCTTGCCGACACAGTCGAGTATGAGTGCATACGAGCCAGTACCTTGCCGACACAGTCGAGTATGAGTGCATATGAGCCACTACCTTGCCGACACAGTCGAGTATGAGTGCATATGAACCAGTATCTTGCCGACACAGTCGAGTATGAGTGCATATGAGCTAGTACCTTGCCGACACAGTCGAGTATGAGTGCACACGAGCCACAGTACCTTGCCGACACAGTCGAGTATGAGTGCATACGAGCCAGTACCTTGCCGACACAGTCGATTAGCGTGACTTGCTTGGCCAGCGTCCGCTGCACCATCAGCGGCAGCCCGGAGCCCGAGCCGCTCGTCACGGACCTCTCCAGGTACTCGCGCAGCGTCGAGTCTCCCGCCGCCACAGCCTTCAGCGGCGCTGACGCGGTGGACGAGGGCTCCACTCCTGTGCATCAGTTGTATTGTTTATTGTATACAGTAGAACTGTCATTATCCAAGCTATTGTAGACAAGACATTTTTAAATAAACTATAATTGTATTCATATATCTACATACATACATACATACCACACGCTGTATCCTGACAATCGGGTAAGCAGAGTAATCGGTGTTGTGCTACAAGTACTCTTGTAAATTACAGCACACCATGTTTAGCAAAGTATTAAGACAACAATCAAGCAGCAAGTAAGGCACGAAGAGCCACCTGTTGCATTATAAAAACGTCTGATTATAAAAACAAAATAGGGCAAATTCAACCGATATGATAAATAAACATACGAATGATAAATAAACAATAAGGAATGACTCGGTGGAAGGACCGCGCCAAGGTGAGCGACTTTAGCATGACAAATTGTCCTTTTTTCCCCTCACTCGCCTTTTACGACATGCACGGGGAGAGAGATGCAGTGGAGCTATTCCTTGAGACTCTTCTCTTGAGACATTTCCTAATACTTTGTGTAAAACTGTAGGTCCCTTCCCTTGCCCCTTACTAGGTGGTAGGCTCAAATTGTAGCCAACTGGTTTGGTACCACCGTACTGAATGTATGATGGCCGCATAGCAGCCTCGGCTGTGTTCTCCTCTAGTCCAGTATAGCCAGCAATCTAAAAAGGGGAAGTCTCCGGTATGGCAACCTACCTTCTCGGACGTGATATTAGCCGGTCGGAGCATGTACTCTGGCCCCTATGATTCAGCCACCCATATCGGATTATATTAAAAAAATATATTAATGAAAGAATCAGGTGTAACATACCCTCGGAGTAGTGGTGGTATGTGTTGGTCAGGTTGTGTGTGTACATCGTACTGGAGAAGTATCCGGATTCGGCGCCGAGCTTGAGAGCGGCGCGGTACACACGCAACCTGCACATAAAGAATCGAATGAACTCGCTTCCTTCATCCCTCCTCCGCCTGTTCAGTCGTGACTAATTATTAGGGTTCCGTATCCAGTACGGGACCCTATTACTAAGCCTGCGCCGCCGTCTGTCTGTCTGTCCGTCCGTCCGTCTGTCCGTCCGTCCGAGGGCTGTATCTCTTGAACCGTAATAGGTGGCCCGTTGAAATTTTTACAAAATATGTGTTATTATAGCCAATATAACAACAAATAATAAAAATAAGAAAAAGTAAAAAATTCACGGGATTCCCATAGAAGAAACCAAAAAAGTCTACTGAATAGATATGAAGCATTTTAACTAATAATGACATTTAACTAATATGAAGCATTTCATAACAAGCCATCTAGATGGCGTGAGTGGCACTAGCCATGACATGGCGATACGGAACCCTCGGTGCGCGAGTTCCACTCGCACTTGGCCGGTTTTTTTTAATGTGATGAGAGAGTTGACGCCGACTGACGGTTTGTCGCGGTTCTATGTTCGGTTTTCGGCCTCGGTAGCTCAATGGTGCGGTCGGTCGACTGTTATTAAGCAACCCTGAGCGCGGTCAGTACTTGGATGGGTGACCGCTCAACCGTTGGAGGCTGACCACGGTAGGGATTCCACGTTAAACTGTATGTCCCTTGCCTTCTTACCTTAATAGGTGGTAGGGTTTGTCTCTACCACCTAGTAAGGATAAAGCAGTGCGGTGGTATGAGCCCAGCCGGATTGATACCACCGCACTGAAAGAAACGTCGGTCGAAACGGCTATAAATAAATATACGGTGAATAAATATATTTTCTTTCTTTCTTTCTTTCTTTCTATGTAAATAGTTAATGTTTTCCGTCCAGTTCAGTGTAGTCGACATGAAATTAAGCGAAGCACTGACATGGCACATAGTTCACCCGGTGTTATGGGCTGACATCACGGATGTTGTAGGTGATGTAGAGAAGCGGGTCATTTTCGATAAAAAAAATGTTAAAAAAATGTTCGCTCATCAAATACCTACTCAATCGATTAACATGAAAGGGCAATACTCACCGATGCGTTCGTCGCAGCACGCATAGTATGAGAGTGCCGAGCAGGGCCACCGTGACGGCCGTGAACGCCACGGCGAGCCACAACCTCCACGCGCTCCCCGACAGCGGCACCACCTCTGCACAGAGACGACGTCGCCGCTTTCAACAAACCTCTCTGTCTTTTATTAACAGCTAGATAAAGACACCTCTACTCTACATTATAATTTTCTGAATTAATTTCGCACCACGACCTTTTGATGAATATATGTTGCGTTATACAAGGTCTTTCAATATTAGGTAACGATACGCTAAGGGCTGTATGTGTATCAGATACTGATCACGTTCCCATACCAATTTTTTTTTTACGATATAAAAACATACTTATTAGGGTGAAATAATACGCACTTAACGTATAAAATTTGAGGAGTCAGTAGGTTTTTTATATCGTAAAAAAAAATTGGTATGGGAACGTGATCAGTACCTGATACACATACACCCCTTAGCGTAACGTTACCTACTAATGAAAGACCTTATATTTAATCTCTCTTTCATTTTTCGAAGTGTTCTCAGTATGAAAGCGAGGGAAACTTGTAGAAATGTATTTCATAAAGTATAAATTATGACATTACCCATTTATCAAAATTATTGCTATGTCAGGAAATATTCAGCAGTATGATACCAGGAGTAAAAATAATATTAAAATTATAAGCACAGGTCATTGTGAAAAGTTCGAATGTGTAGTCTTACTGCCTTAAGAATGCTCAATAAACAATAAACAAAAACAATAAACTTCTGTAGAGTTCTGTACAATAAAGTTCTGTAGATCTTTTATTCACAGAATCAGGAAAATGTGGAACGCACTCCCTGCCCATCTATTTCTTCCCAAGTACAGTCTGGGCTTTTTCAAAAGGTGCGTGAAAAGGCTAACTGTCAGGCCGGCATGGCATTCGCAATTCCCGTGCATCACAGAATGTCCGTGGGCATCGTTAGACACCTACTTGTAGGTGAAACAATGCCACCTGTCACGCTATCCATAAAAAAAAATTATTAAAAAAATTACAATAAACTCTGTGTAGCCTTTGATTTCCTAAATAAAGGGCAGCACCGTTGTTGTTGTTGTTGTTGTTTTGGTTTTGGGGTTGGCTCTAGGCCTGCAAACTAATCCCGCTTGGTTGGGGACCTTCGTGCAAACCCCGCAGTCTCCAGCTACCCCAGCCAACCTATGTCTTCCTTGGAAGGCACAAGTCGATCGGAGTGTCTGCAGGCCGCTTATCCCTTAGTCGCCTTTTACGACATGCACAGGGAGAGATGCAGTGGGACTATTCTTATTAAGTACCGACCCCACACAGTACTTTAAAAGAGGGGCAGCACCTTCCCAGTAAATAAGTAGATCTGGAGAAGGGACTCGTCCAACACATTAGGCAGCCCCTTGAAAACATAAATTCACAGAAGAATTCTTCCTGCAAACGCTGCAATATGCTTCTCCCAGGAGAGCCTTTCAGTATGACTCTGAGGCTTGATTTGTGGCACTCTACCTAAACAATGACAAAAGACAGTGTGAGAGACTCTCTCGTCCCTCCCTCACTCGCAGAGAAAATGAGTCAAAAGAGTATCACGGTACCGGCATCGTACAGGTCCGGGAAGCCCCCATCATTGCAGAGATCCCCCTGGCAGCATGTGATGTTCAGCTGGCCGGCATGCCTCTTTCTGTAAACAATCCCAACATCTGACGCTGCCAGCTGGCTTGTGTGAAGGGTTTGTATTCATAATACACTTGTCAGCCTCGGTAGCTCAGTGGTGTGGTCGGTCGACTGTTGTTAAGGACACATGGACATGGTCAGTACTTGGATGGGTGACCGCTTGACCGTTGGAGGCTGACCGCGGTTCGGATTCCACGTAAAACTGTAGGTCCCTTCCCTACCTTACTAGGTGGTAGGGTTCATCCCGCCCGGGTTGGTACCAACCGCACTGAATGAAACGTCGGTCGAAACGGCTATGTAAATAGTTTGTGCTTTTCATCCAGTTCAGTATAGCCGACACAAAATGAAGCGAAGCACTGAGAAAAATTCACTGAAAAAGTACTAGACGGAAACCCGCACGGTTACAGATGACAGCCGGCGTCGTATGCAATACCTGCTCCGCGCGGAGCAGTTGGGAAGTTAGTTTATTATTTCTTTTTGAAACAGGTCACACTTATTTATTCAAAAATAAATAGAGAACACACGAAAACACGGGAATACAGAACGCACAACTGCGTGTTGTTGTTAATGCTATCACAAACAATATGATCGAATAAAAAAGAAGGGAATACGCACGCGACATTGCCGTTCTTGCAGGTGAACTGATAGTGGTCATCCTTCACCGCGCACCCGCGCGAGTGTCGCAGCTGGCCCTCCACGCGCACCGACGACTTCCAGCAGTAGAGGGCGTTGCGGCACAGACCCTGGCCGTCGGACGCATCGGCGTCGCAGTACGGTGGATCGCACGAGTGGCAGTCGTATCTGCGGGGACAATGGGCAATTTGGTACCACACCAATAATACATTGATTTGCTTTTTAGGGCATCAATCAACTGTGTGCTTTCCATATACCTACATAACATATTTATGTAATAATTTGACAAAGCGAAGTGGCGAAAGTGGCGAAAGTGAAAGTGTTTGGGAGTGCATGTATTTATTTTGTGCAATAAATATGCAGCATACACACGAAAATGGTATCATTAGATTATACATTTATTAATTTTTATATTACAATTTAATTGGTCTATGGTCAATTTGGGGTCGTGATAAATTTATAATAATTTAAAACAGAGAGGTTGCGATTTCCACATAACACAGTTTTACAAAATAATTTTGTTAGCTAGAATAGATAATATATAATATTATATAGAAAAAAATACATTTATCTGGCAACACTGACACAGGTTTTTTAATAACAACATCTGCCAACACTCTTTTGAAAAAAATTTCATGTTTTGATTTTTTGACACTTGTAAATATTCGGTGGGGCCGGGGGGGAGGGACCAAAAGAGGACAAATTGAAACTACGTGGTTTATGGACGATACCAAAGCGACAGTTATGGCAACTCATACTGTGAACTGCGCAACTCCGGTAGTTGCATGGATTTTAGAAGAATCACATAGACATTTCTAATCACGTAAGTAGTTAGACCATCTTACCTTTTGCGATGATGTCTTCTCCTTGGGCGCAAAGTAAACAGAAATATTTAAATGTGTACATATAATTTAGTCAGCTGTTTCTAAACTTCTTTGATGGGAGACAATTTTTCTCAATCGTAACTTTCCTGGATCTAGTCATTAGTCTAGTTTTTCAAGTCGGAGCAAGAGGACTACCAGCGAAGTCGCTCTACAGTGTCTTCAAGAACCTAGACCTACCAAGATCGGCGCTAAGCTCAGAGCCTCAGAGCTTCGAAAACGTCACTGGAGGCTACAGAATATGGATAGGTAGAGAGAGGGAGGTCGAGAGCGGGACTGGTGTTTCTCCGCGTCCTAGTCATCGCAGACTAGCTGACGAGGGCTTGATGCGAGCCGAAACGTAACGCACGCTGGAGAACTACACAGAGTGGCCGCTCGCTAGTTCCGACCTCGATTGACAACCTCCTCTACTGCCAATGGGCCCGGATATGTTCGGTAAAGTCATCGCAAGCTCAGTTCGACACCTTCTTATAATATGTAATGTAGAATCAACAGGGGCGTGCGAGTTCGTGTGACAGGGACGATGCTCTACAATCTTTGTTGTTTGTTGTTGTTGTTGTTTTGGTTTGGGGTTGGGTCTAGGCATGCAAACTAATCCCGCTTGGTTGGGGACCTTCGTGCAACACCCCGCAGTCTCCAGCTACCCCAGCCAGCCTATGTCTTCCATGGAAGCCACAAGTCGACCGGGGTGTCTGCAGGCCGCTTATCCCTTAGTCGCCTTTTACGACATGCACGGGGAGAGATGCAGTGGGACTATTCTTATTAAGTACCGACCCCACACAGTACGTTCGACACCTTCTTATGATATGTAATGTAGAATCAACAGGGGCGTGCGAGTTCGTGTGACAGGTACGACGCTCTACAAACGGATTGTCTCTTTCTAATGCCCGATGTGTAATTATTGACTGGCGGGTAGTGTATGTGCCTACCTGCTGTTGGACTGGTGCACCATCAGCCTGCTCAGCGCGTCGAGCGACTGCGGGCCGGCGGCAGTGTGCGCCGGCTCCGCCTGCGAGCCCTCGCCCTCCTCATCGCTAGAGGGCAGCCCTCCTGCCGGCAACAACAACTCCATTAGCACCACATGGTGGAACAGGCTAGCCCCTCATTTCTCAACCTTTTTAGTGTCGCGACCCACGAAATAGCCAAAAAGGTAAGTAAAAAAATTTACATTTATCAAGGTTTTACATCAGCTAGTTAACATGGCGCCTACACATCCTTTTAAATTAAAGAATATTTTGTACACAAGGGTCATATTTAATGAAAACCTTGCGACCCCTCACATTCTTGAATGCGACCCCCCCTAGGAATCGCGACGCTCAGGTCACAGATTACTTAATAGTTACTTCGTAACAGATAAATCACTCCATAGAAAAAGTTCCATACCTTCGGCTTTAATAGCCTACTGCTTCACGTCGCCAATCGGTGCGTGCGAAAATGTACCTCAGCGATCATATACAAAAGTATCAGTCATTGTAAAATCAGCCTATTAGCTCCTTCGGTCGATGACACGTTTTTAGGGAATGATGTGTTAAAGAGGCTCATCTAATAGATCAGTGTTTTCTACACATTTTTTGATACATCTATTGGATGAAATGGCAGTAATTTCGCATCACAAAATTATTTCGTTTGCAATTATTGGAATAAGTGTCCGCTTGTAATCATTCGGGGCTGAACTAAGCTGGAAACTCTCAAATTCAGAGCATAATTGAACTAAATGATGCACAACAAATGCGAAAGCAAACAAAAACAAGCGTCCCCCAATGCAAACTTTAGACGGCAATATCTTGACTTGGGGACTGAGTTGGAACGCTCTGTTACGCTTGATAGAAAGCTTCACATCCACTTTACAACATAAAATAAGATCACACTCACCTTTGCAAGTGGTTATCAGTAATATCCAGCATAAACACCATGCGGTGACGGTAGACATTCTCCCATCATAATTCACGCGCGGTTTGTTTGATGCCATAATATCTTGACGTTTCTCTATTGAAGTTTGTTTCTCTGGTGCTAACCTTTTTTAAGCGTTCTAGAAAAAGGGAGACACAACTTGACCTATAATGCATGTTTTGCTATTTAACAAATTATTAATTCACATCCACTCATAACAACGGACTATGTGATCAGCTTCACTACTTATAATTTTGTAATGTGCTGTTCGAAAATATCTCATATTGCAATTACTATATATAATTTTCGTTATTTATAACATTTTTTTAACCACCTTCAAATTAGCTAGCACTTAGTGCATTATATTAATTTATCAGTGGGAGTTAAAATCTAAACTAAACTCTATAGATGGCTGCGTTCACAGACTATACAGTCGTGCCGTTCGTGCGACAAGGACGAAGCACTACAACACAACAACAGCCGGATTGTATCTTTTTAAATCTGGATATTCATTATTTACTGTTGGGTTCACAAGATTTATCAAGAAAGATACAGTTTTACGTTTTACAACGCCCTAGTAGTATTATATTCTTTGTTTTACAGATACAAGGTCGCAAAGTGTGCTAAATTATTGTAAAATTTGATGGGCTAAACAGGATCTTTAGTGACTAACTGATTGAAACCAAACAGATTCATGCCTATTCTGACAACACAAATCAACAAGTGTACCTAATCGAAGCCGTTAGAACAAATTGTGGCAAAATTGTGTGTAGTGTAAACCTAAGATAAAGAACAATCGTTACCGTGATACCCGCCAAGTTTGCCCTTGGACCTTAAGTTTGCCCAAAGCGCAAAACTAACCATTCGTCGCCTATAAAAAAATAACTAACCGAAACTGACTAATTTTTAGTTATTGAAGTGAAACTTGGTTATGCTGATGGCAACATTGCAGGTTCGTTCTGTATCTAGCTCTTTTTTTTTTTTTTGGCGATCACGTTTTTAGTTTAGCGTATTTAAGCCATAGTCACGTCAATAGTAGTTGCATCAACAAGATATAAAAAAAAAACATACAGCAGTTTAAACATAAAAGCAGAAAAATTTATAAGTTAACTTAACGCGCGCGCATACTTACGAACCAAGCTAACAATGAGTAGCTTGCGTGCATGAAAATAGTAAAAGAACTTATAACTAAACACAATACCGTATGGTACAACAATCAACAATACGTACAATATATGTACCGTGTGGGGTCGGTACTTAAAAAGAATAGCCCCACTGCATCTCTCCCCGTCGCATGTCGTAAAAGTCGACTAAGGGATAAGAAAATTCGTCAGCCTCGGTAGCTCAGTGGCGCGGTTGGTTAGTCAACTGTTATTAAGCAACGCTGAGCGCGGTCATTGTTTGGATGGGTGACCGCTCGACCGTTGGAGGCTGACCGTGGTTCGGATTCCACGTTAAACTGTAGGTCCCTTCCCTTCTTACCTTACTAGGTGGTAGGGTTTATCCCGGCCGGGTTGGTACCACCGCACTGAACGAAACGTCGGTCGAAACGGCTATGTAAATAGTTCGTGTTTTCCGTCCAGTTTAGTGTAGCCGACATGAAATGAAGGGAAGCACTGACATGGCACCTAGTTCACCCTGTGTTATGGGCTGACATCACGGATTTTGTAGGTGATGTAGCCAACCGTGTCAGGTTCCATAAAAAAAAAAAAAAAAAAAAAAAAAAAACAATAGTACTTTATCAAATATGAAAAAATTTATATACAATCTTCATCATCATTCCCATTTACAATTTTATATTGTTATCAACAATAAATTTAGCTAATAATTTCAAAATTTTAACATTATTAATCAACAGTAAGCAATTAATGTTAGTGGGGAGGGGAACCTTAAGAATTGATAAAGAAGAGTACAGTGGGGGAGAATTATTATTTAAGGGACAGGAAAAAAAAATATGATTAAGATCTCCCTCTTCCAGACCACATTCGCAAATGGAAGAGTCGAGAATACGGAGTCTGGCCAGGTGAACTGGAGTACAACAGTGACCGAGCCTAAGTCTGCAGATTACAGAAGTGGCAAATTTCGAGACGTTTAGCTTATAGAACCATGGTCGGGCTGGAATATTTGTCTGAAACTGTGCATAATGAGAGCCTTTGTGTTTACTGGATGATTTCCAGACATTAGTCCAAGATTGAGATAAATATGTTTGAGAGAGAGAAACCAGATCGTGTGAATAATTGACATAGGGAAATTTATCCCCTCGCACCACAGCCTCCTTAGCAAGGGCATCAGCACGCTCATTGCCTGCGATGCCACAGTGAGACGGAATCCAAGCCAGGGAGATTTGTTTTTTATTAAGACAATTGAAAATTAAATTCTTTATATTGAAAATTATGGGATTATGTAATTTGGAGTAAAAAGGGTTTTGCACTAGGGCCTGTAGAGCACTAAGTGAATCTGTAAATATGATAACTTTTTCTAGTTTTTGAAACAGATGCACAAATTTTACTGCTTCCAGTAAAGCTGTGCACTCTCCCGTATAGACTGTAGTCTCCGGTGGACATTTAATTATTTGATAAGTATTGCTGGATTTAAGATATACAGCAGCCCCTACACTACCTTTCTCTGATAATTTTGAAGCATCTGTAAAGATAAGATCCCAACCTTGCCAATTTTTGGAGATGAGCAAATTAAATAATTTATCAGCTTTTTTAGAATCTTTGTCTATACCAAAATTTTTAATTACGTCTGGTTTGTATATGACTGCCTCGTATGGAGTCATGAATAAGGGAAGATGAAGAGAACGTTGCACTGGAGCTCGAAGATAATTTAATTTACGAAAACTACGGACTAGCCTAGTAGCTGGCTTGTTAATCCAGTAGGGTTTTTCAAATGAAAATTTTGAAAGAAGTCGTAATTTGGGGATAAGTGGATGATTCGAAATTTGTATGGCCTTAAATAGAAATCTGTCAGCCAGAAACTGACGACGTAAAAACAAAGGAGGGTCTACACACTCAACCTGAAGGGCGTTGATTGGACTGGATTTCATAGCTCCCGTTATGATGCGGAGGCACTTGGATTGGATACGATCGAGCTTCTGCATAGCAGATTTGTTTGAAGGTTCCAATATGAAAGTTCCATAATCAAGATGACTCCGTATGATCGCATTGTAAATAAATTTTAATGAAAATGGATGAGCTCCCCACCACACTCCAGCAAGAGTTCGTAATATGTTAATGTTTTTTTCACATTTTGTAACTATATGTTCAACGTGAGGAGAGCCAGTCATTTTAGAGTCTAAAATAACGCCTAGGAATTTGGTCTGATTATAAGTGGGAATGCGGACATTTTTATAAAATACATCTATTCGAGGAATGAGTCTTTTCCTAGAAAATACTACTATGGAACTCTTGGACGCAGATAAGTCTAGTCCATGAGTATCAAGCCACGATGACAAGGAAAAGATGGAACGATTGACTGAGCCAGCAGCCTCCGGAATTAATTTATGAGAAGCATAAATAAGTAAATCATCGGCATACTGCAGAACTCGACCAAAGGGATTTATAGCTCTGTCAAGGTCGTGGGTATACAAGTTGTATAAAAGGGGACTCAGGACTGAACCTTGGGGCAGACCCTTCCAAACAACTCGGGCATCAGTCACAACCCCTTCAGACCGAAGAACTATGGTTCTCTCAGTAAGTATATTTAAGATAAAAGAAACAAATTTAACTGGAACTCTGAGATGAATCAATTTCTGTCTGAGAATCGGAAGTAAGACATTGTCATAAGCGGCTGAAATGTCCAAAAAGGCAGCGACAATTGATTCATTACGGCTAAATGAAAGACGGATATCCGTACTGAATATGGAAAGGCTGTCCATGGTGCTCTTGCCTTTTCTAAAACCAAATTGGCTTTTGGCCAAAAGGCCTCTATTTTCCAACAGCCACTCCAGCCTGTTCTTCACCAAATGTTCTGTAATCTTTAAGAGAGTGGCTGAAAGGGCAATAGGACGATAAGATGATCCGTCATTGGGGTCTTTCTGTGGCTTGAGAATGGGAATAATTAATTGTCTTTTCCAATCAACTGGAATTAAACCTGTCTCAACAATAATGTTAATGATTTGGAGGTAATAGTTAAGTGTGGTATCACTGGCATGCGTAAGGAAAGAATATGGAATACCATCTAAACCAGGCGAAGAGTCCCTGACATGATCAGTAACTATCTTAAGTTCTCTGAGTAAAAAAGGGGCATCTATGGGAGAACTGGAAGGAGGAGAAGCATATAATAAAGGTAATTCTTCAAACCGAGGAGCTGATGAAGGAGCTAGTTTATTTAAGAAAGAATCTTTCCATAAATCAGAAGGAGCTTTATAATTTGAGTTTTCAATAAAAGCGAAACGGTATCTCTTTACATTCCGCCAGACAAGACTGGATGGAGTAGATGGAGAGATGGATGAACAGAAACGTTTCCAGCCCAAACGTTTTTTTTCCAGAAGAGTACGTTTGGTTTTTGCTTGAGTTTTCTGAAGTTCCAAGTAATTATGCCAAGACATGTCCTGTGCATATTTTCTCTCGCCTTCATTTCGGGAGCGAATCGATTCAGTACAGTCGGAATCCCACCAGGGGGGAGACGAGCGGAGAGGTTTGAACTGTTTAATAGGGAAAATTTCATCAGCAACCCGAGTGAGAGTAACAACAAACTGTGAATAACAAGAGAATACGTTATGTGCTGTAGGAATAGGTAGACATATGATACTATCTTCAACTGCTGAGCTAAAGCTGGACCAATCAGCTCTGTCTAATCGGTACTTTAGTAAAGGTAGAGGTTGATCAGGGCTAGTGAATCCAGACAAGGGAAGGGACAAGATAATTGGAAAGTGATCACTCCCATGTGAGCTGACGAGAGTCCTCCAGGAGAGAAGTGATGCCAGCACCGGGGAACATAAAGACAAATCAACCGCACTAGGATTCTGAAAGGGAGAGGTGCGACGGGTCGGTGACCCGTCATTAAGGACACAAATATTGAGTTCATCCAAAATATCAACCAACCTGTTTCCAGCTAAGTCGCTCTCGAATGAACCCCACATTGTATGATGACAGTTTAGATCACCGAGAAGGAGAAAAGGTTTAGGAACGGATTCAAACAGTAACTTCAAGGCAGTAAGTGATGATGATGAAGGATAAGGGATATAAATAGAAATAAATGAGTAACCCTTCACCCCCACAGCGACGGCATTAATACCATCTCTGAGGGGAGGAAGTGTTATGATGGAGAAGGGAATTTTATTATTTACAAATAAGGCGCAACCGCCTTTCCCATCGTCTCTATCGTCCCGAAGACTGACATAGCCAGGAACTCTAAAATGAGTGCCTGGCTTGAGCCAAGTCTCCGAGACTGCAGACACGATAGGTTTAAATTTATTCAAAAGAAAAAGAAAATCTGATTTATTTTTAGTCAGACTTCGGCAATTCCACTGAAGAATTGACTCGAAGTGAGCCATCGTTGGCAGTGAGAGAGAGATAGATTTGCGTACTGGGAGCAGCGTGGTACGGTAAAGTATTTGTTGATTTTAAAAAATTCAAAAAGGAAATAAATAGACCATGGATGTCCCCAAGGTCGACAAAATTCCCTGGTCTCGGCGAATTCTGAGATGGATAGGCACACCCATCTTGGTATGTGGTAGTATTAAAGTCATTTAGGATTTTTTGATGAGCCTTCTTGTCGTAACCCTGTGGAAGAGGGGCACGAACACGAGGAGGAGAAGTTACAGTTTTCCTGTAAGAAGAGATCGGAATGGAAGGATTATTAATTTTTGAGCTCACGGGTTTACGGGCCTGGGAGAAGGTTGAGGACGAAGCAACATCTGCATATGACCGCTTAGGAGCCGAGAAACGACTGGCAGCCTCTGCGTAAGAAATAGCCTCTTGAGCCATTATGGACTTAATGTTCTCCTGTCTAGAGCGTTCTGGACATTTTTTGCTTGTTGAAAAATGATTCCCTTGACAGTAAAAACAACAAGAGTCTTCCTCTTTTAGGTTACATTCGTCCCCAGAGTGTGGCTGAGCACACTTGAAGCAACGAGGCTTTGAACGGCACTGGACCTTGGTGTGTCCATATCGACAACACTGGAAGCACTGGATAGTGGGGTACTTGTACAACTCGACCGGGAGGGAGTTATACATTAGAGTGACACGAGAAGGGAGCGTTTGACCATCAAAGGTCAGGACAACAGATTGGGTGGGTTTCCACACTGGGTTGCCATCTACAAATTGTTTAAAATTGAGCCTTCTGACCTTTAGAATCTTCCCGCCCTCGGGGACTCCAAGTTCCTCCAGAAGCTCTTCAGGAGTTGTACCGGTCGGGACACCCCTGACCACGCCGAGCCTAGTAACGTTAAATGTAGGCACAAACGCCTTATACTTGAGATGATGTTGGTGTATATTATTTAAAAAAGTATTCGCAAATATTCCTGAAATGAACTCTACGGAGACCCGATTACGCCCAGCGCGCGCAACCCCTCCGTCATTGATACCGCGGAAAGCAGATTGTTTAAGAAACTTACCGAATACTCTGTCAAAAGTGGTCGTTGCTTTAGTGGTGCCAAAATTTGCTAGCAAAAAATTTCATTTTGTAGCCGTTACAACGGAGCCACCTAAGTAAATTTTATTGGTAGTATTATTTACGTTATTATAAACTAAAATAGGTGATTATAGTACAATATGCCTATTGAAAACTTGAAAAATTTGTCTGGGCAATGATAGGTGCACATTCACGGAATCAGTGCCCCCAACATTGCCCAGTGTTAGGGTTGTCTCTTCGCATAACAATTTTATATTGTTTTATATTTTAATTTACTTGTCCTAAAGAAACTATGTCCCTAACGAACATACACATTACATATCACTGTAACGTGTATGTTTCCTTCCTAAAACTACCCTCTCTCTCTAACTTTGCGCGTTCTCTAACCTATCTAAACTGTGACTCATTCATTATTTTAAGCGTGAATATTAATGTTTCTTACCTATTTCAGTATTTGCATTGAGTTAGTGGCTTATTTTCGTACTAATAATAAGTTACCTAAACAATAAATTTCGTGATGTTAAAATACCTACTTGAGTATAATTTGACCACTTTGACAACCCTAGCCATATAATTTCCTTTGTATGAAAATTACCTCAAACAGTACCCAAACATTGCCCACAGACCTATCAGTAGAACAGATCATTTTTCGTTTTAATACTAATGCCTTACGTTATCTTTGCCCTATATTGTAGTATATCCTAATTTTCATAGCTCTAGAGGAGGTTTTTGAAGGAAAAATGTGCATGGGCGATGTTGGCGGAAAGTTCTCCTAATGTTGCCCACTCGATAAAATCCGAAAAAGTGAGGGATGTAGCAACTTTATTAAGTTTTTGTGTCGTTTCTAGGAATCAGTGAAGGTAAAAGTACCTAAAACATCAATAAAATAATGTGTGTTTCATACAACAATTTTATCTAACTGCCACTTTTACATTGGAAGCGGGCAAACTTGGCGGGTATCACGGTATCTTTAGTGTAAACATTAAACTAACGTCAGCCACACATGTCAGGTCCGGTGAATCCGGTATCCAACCAAACCAATAATAAAAAATAAATAAATAAAAAACCAAACAAAAGAATTTGCCGTATGGTCAAAGGCCCTTGTCTTTCCGGATAAAAATGCAAAAAAGTTAATCATTCGTTGGTTCGTTTCGTTCCCTCCCTCCAATCCGACCCTCGATCCAAAGAATATGCCTCCATCCGTGTTCGGAATATGAATTTTCTAATTTTCATAAAAAAAGTTGTTTTTCATGACGCGCTTCCGTTTCCGCTCATTTGGCGGGAAATTGCCTGCACTGGACGGCTTCGCTCGGGTCTACCTAACTACCTACACTCTACACATCACATCACACTCCGACACGAATCGTCTTGAAAGTGCGAGCGAAAGTAGAATAAAAACTTTGGTAAGGACCTTTTTTCTGTGCTTTCTATTATGCTTTAAGACTAGAAATATGAGCCCTACAAGGAGCATGAGCATTTTACGTCTGAAAGGCCGTTGGTATTGTACTATTTGTCAATTCGCGCCTTCCGCTCCGCGCACAGCTCCGTGCCGCCAAAGCTTCCGTGTCTACCGGTGTATTATTGCTGCTAACGTGTAAATTTACACCGCAGGCGCCATGAGGTTCGTGCCACCGCGCGCGGCCTCACAGCGCGCGAATCCACAAACCACATCGGTAAGTACCTACACAATTTTCACAACAAAATGTTTTACTGATAGGACTCTGGAAATATGTGGCATATCCTGCCGCACATATGTTTACTGTTTACTTTGAAATGTTCGTAAAGACCGTGTTGGGGTCAGTTCAGTAGGTACTTAAAAATAATAACCCTACTGCATCCCTCCCCGTCCAAGGCGACTAAGGGATAAGGACAAAATGCCGTGTATAAGGGCGACAGGCTAGCGACCTCTTAATTTGACCGTCCTTCCACCGTCTTGTCCTAAACTTGTACATTGCTAAACGTGGTGGCCGGTCGGTGTTGTGTTGTAATTTACAAGGGGGCCTTTCCGCCGTCGGTGCCCATGGATGATGATTTTCTATCTCGTTTAATCGGCACCGACGTCGTTGGTGGCTCCCGGCACCGCTGGGCCCGGATATGTTAGGTGAAGCCATCGCAATCTCAGATCCACACCTTCAGTCAGTTTCGGCTGTGGCTCCCATACAAACCAAATTAAAGGTAACGCAGCGCACAGGAACGCAGCTAGGCATTCTTTCTTTCTTCTTTTTAAATACGAATTTCACGCGAGCGAAGCCGCGGGCAAAAGCTATAATAATATAATAATAATATGAAATATGTGCATTTTATTGCAGAAAGAAAGAGCACAGCAGAGTCGCGCGGACGACACACAACCGACGCGCATCGACACAGCTGTACAGAAACGCAGCGAGCTCACGACAGAGGCAAAGGAGTATGTACACAACATTCTTTGTTCTTTATTCATCATCCATAGACAGTAAGTTTAGTACACTGCACTCGGATTCGTCATATTTTAACATTTAACATTTAGCATTTTTGCCGTCAATACATAATAAATGATACGTCAAAGAACTAAGGTAGTCGACAATGCTAAGAAAATAAGCAAGCTGAAGTGGCAGTGGGCTGGGCACATCTGTCGTAGACCCGACAACCGATGGGGTAAACGGGTGCTCGAATGGAGGCCACGTACAAGCAAACGTAGCGTGAGACGCCCCCCGGCTAGGTGGACAGATGACCTAAAAAAGGTAGCCGGGAGTGGATGGATGAGAAGAGCGGAAGACCGCGTGTGGTGGCGTGCCTTGGGAGAGGCCTATATCCAGCAGTGGACCGATACAGGCTGATGATGATGATGTAGATGATTTTTGCCAGTTCTATTATCACAGCGAAGCAGAATTGGCAAGAAGATTCGCTGGATACTATTTACGTCCACTTAGACTACATTTAAAAAAATTTTTGCCACTGCCTACATAAATACGATTCATCACTATTTCTAAAAAATTATCAAGATGTTTGGTTAACCATGTCAGTCAGCGTGTAATCGTCTACTGCTAGACATACGCCTCTCCAATTTTCCTCCAGTCCTTCAGCAGCGGTATGGAACCACTACTTTCTGCCGACATACTTGATGTCGTCCCCCCTCCCCGAGTCATGTATTTACATGAGTACTAGTGGGACAACACCAACTACTCTGCTTACCCCGATTGTCGGAATATAGCGTGTGGTATATACAGTGGTGGCCATATAATTAAGAACGATTATTTTAAGAACATATTTTTTTCGAACAAAGTTGTATAACATATTGGATAAATTTTCTTTTATTTTTTGTGGTATGGCAAAATACTTCCATACTATTTGTACATTCATTATACACAAGCAATTTAAAAAAAACTATGAAATTGTAATACAATACATAAACCTAACATCTGAACCCATAGTACTATACTTACAGGCTGGTCACATAATTAAGAACGCAGACTAAATTTATTTTTTATCATAATTTGAATTTAGAACACTTTGTGCTATGTCACTTTTTGTATAATTTTGGCGCCATTTGTTGCTGTAAAAATACTAAAACGTGTTTATTTCATTTAAAACGATGGGAAAAAATAAAAGTTGTGATCAACTTTAAGAGAAGTTATAATAAGACTTCGCGAGAACAACTGGTCGTATAAAAAGATAACAGACCATGTGCATTGTTCAAAAACCATGGTTTTCCACGCTATGAAGCATTTCAATATGTATCAAACTACTTCAAATATACCGCGCGCGCCTAAACAGAGGAAGACATCTCGTCGAGACGATAGAAACATCGTTCGTTTGGCTAAAAAAAATCCGTTTAAAGGGTCCAATGAAATAAAAAAAGATGTTTTTGGCGAAAACAACCCCTCAGCGATCTCGGCACGCACCATCCGAAGGCGTTTAGTAGAAGAGAAGTTATTCGGAAGGATAGCACGGAAGGTACCCATGTTGACACTGCGCCATAGGCAAGGCCGTATCGCATTTGCAAGAAGATATGAAAACTGGACAGTTAGACAGTGGAAAAATGTTCTTTTTTCTGATGAAACTAAAATAAACAGGGTGTGCTCTGATGGAAGACAATACATACGACGCCCTGCGAATAAAGCATTCAACCCCAAGTTCACAAAAGTGTCATTAAAGCATGGCGGTGGAAACGTGAAAATTTTGGGGTGCTTTTCTGGTCATGGAATCGGGCCTGCTAGGCTCATAGATAGAAGGCAACATGGATCAGTATCAATACTATCAATACAAAGATATACTGGAGGAAACAATGTTACCCTATGCTGAAGATGTACTTCCGGTCACTTCACGGACATTCCAGCACGACAACGATCCAAAGCATACTGCACGGTCGGTGAAGGAATTCCTCGACTCAAAGGCTGTTTCTGTCTTAGACTGGCCAGCTAACAGCCCGGATTTAAATCCTATAGAACATCTTTGGTTCGAAGTCAAGAAAAAGGTATCAAATAGACAATGTGGCAATTTAAGAGAACTGTACGACGTTTTTTTGGAAGAAAGGAACGCACTTTCTCTTGAAAAATGTAAAAAATTTATAGAATCAATGCCTCACTGGTATAAGGCTGTAATTAAGAGCCGTGGACATGCCACTAAGTATTAAGTTGTATCAAAGAAGTATCTTCTCTTCTACAATGTAAATTATCTTACTTTAATATAAATTTATTGACTTCATGTTAAACCTGATAAAATTTTTGAACAGTTTACTTATCGTTCTTAATTATTTGTCCAGCTCATTTGTACGTAAATTTGTTAGTGTTCAAAATAAATGTACTTTATAAAAACAATCCCACATTTTATTTTATATCTGTATTCATAATTCAGTTTGCTTTATCCACATACCCATTTCATAGAACAACAAATTACTTCTGAGCAGAAACACAAAAAATTACGACATGCTTTATTAAAAATTTCCTCTAACTAAATATCGTTCTTAATTATATGGCCACCTCTGTATATGTATGTATATAATTTGCCAAAGCAGCTGCAAAAAGATTTTTTTCAATTAAAATTTTAAACAATTTCGTTTTTCTTTTCAGTGAGACCTCATCGACGTCAGGTAAATAACCTTAAAACTTACGAAAATGTTCTTTTTTTTTTTTTTTTTTTTGTGCTTGCACCATCTGCAATCGGAATGTGACCATAAGCAGATTTTCTGTGTGAGGTTGGTCGTGTGAGTCGAGTCATCCATTGATTACCCTCCTCGTATGTCTGGTCCTCTACGTGCTTATTTATGTCCTATCCTCCAGTGCAAGGATGTGATAGCGCTTTAGCCTATTGGTGTAGCTTCTCTCGATCAAAAGATCGGAGGCCAGTCTGTTGGGATGCGTCGCCAGTCGTTTTTTATACTTTTTGTTGAATTGTCTGATTTCATCCTTGACTGTTGGCATTTCCAGGTAATCGTGGACTTCGGAGTTTTTCGTAAACCAGGGAGCTCGTGCAATGTCTCTTAGAATTTTGTTTTGGAATCTCTGAAGGATTTCCACGTTACCGTTGCTGGCTGTCCCCCACAGTTGTATCCCGTAGGTCCATACTGGTTTGATTATCACCTTGTATAGGAGGAGCTTGTTGTTGAGGCTTAGTCTGGATTGCCTGCCCATCAGCCAATTCAGATTGCTGTACCTTATGGCGAGCTCGTTTCTCTTCTTTTTTATGTGCTCCTTGTAGAGCTGTTTCCGGTCCAGATACATGCCAAGGTAACGCACCGTAGTCTGGTGTGGCAGCACCTCGTTGTTGAGAGTGACACTAGGGCAGTCCCCATTTCTGAGGCTGAATGTAATGTGGTTGGACTTCGCTGCGCTGACCTTCACTCTCCAGCGTTTGAGCCACAGATCTACTTTATTCAAGTGGGACTGGAGTAGTTCGGAGGCCCTAGCGGGCTCCTTGTGAGTTGCAAGTGCTGCCGTGTCATCTGCGTAGGTAGCTGTCAAGACATTTTCGCTTTCGGGCAGGTCAGCCGTGAACAGGGTGTAAAGAACTGGCCCAAGCACCGATCCTTGAGGGACCCCAGCATTTATTTCGTAGAACCGTGATGTGACTTCCCCCACTTTGACTTGGAAGATTCTTCCGGCCAGGTATGACTTCAAGACCGCGTAATAGGTGTGTGGTAGTGTTTTTTTTAATTTGTATAGCAGGCCTTTATGCCATACCTTGTCGAACGCCTGTTGTACATCTAAGAAGACAGCCGAGCAGTATTGTTTCGTTTCCAGTGTTTGTCTAATTTTTGCATCTACTCTGTGAACTTGTTCAACAGTGCTGTGTTCTGACCGGAATCCGAATTGGTGTTTGGGTATTAAGCCTTCGTCTTCCATTATAGGCTTCATACGTTTCAAGAATAGTTTTTCAAAGAGCTTTGACAGAACTGGCAATAGGGTGATTGGCCGGTATGATGAGACCTCGTGTATTGGTTTTCCTGGTTTGTGTATCATTATGATCTGAGAGACCTTCCAGATCTCTGGGAAATAACCAGTTCTCAGAATGCTGTTCTGTACGAAAATGTTCTAATATTTATCACATTGTCAGCCTCGATAGCTCAGTGGTGCAGACAGTCAACTGTCGCTATTGAATGTTAAGCAACGCTGGGTGCGGTCAGTACTTGGATGGGTGACCGCTGACCGTTGGAGGCTGACCGAGGTTCGGATTCCTCGTAAAACTGTAGGTCCCTTCCCTCCTAATCTTACTTGGTGGTAGGATTTAACCTGCCCGGGTTGGTACCACCGCACTGAATGAAACGTCTATGTAAATAGTTTGTGTTTTCCGACCAGTTCAGTGTATCCGGCACGATCAAAGGGGGAAGCACTGACATGGCACCTAGTTCACCCAGTGTTATAAGTTGTATTGTGTTTCCATAAAAGAAAAAAAAAACAAATGCTTGACATGCATGCCAATACATGGCCTGAGCACTACTACACTCGCAGAATTTTATCCTCACCGTAATGCGTGAATGTATTTGTACGCCTCAGGTTAGAACGAATGACCTTTACACACCGCACACTTTACACAACTAATATGATAGCAACAGATGTCAGACTACACTATAGCTGAGTATGTAACACTGCAGGTGCACACCGCTACAACTGCCGGCCGCGCAAGCCCGTCTGCTATGTCGACTTTCAGGAACCGGACTTTGATGAGTTCATCTGTGAGTGCATCTACATACAATAAGTTCTCAAATCTTCATAGTTTTAAGTTGGTTTTTATTTAAAAATTTTTTTTTTTTTATGGAATGCTCGTCATGTGGCATCCACAGGACTGAAAATGCCTGGTTAAAACTGGCTTTTGGTTCAAATGGTTCGTTTTTTCCAGCCACTTCAGTGTAGCAGGAGTGTAGCAGGAACAGGGTGTGATCGGCCGGCATCACGGATGTAGTGTGGTCTAGCCAACCGTGTCAGGATCAATAAAAAAAAGAAACAAAAAAATATTAGTAGGTACTAGTGCTTGTTAGTTAATTAGCAACTTAATGGGTGGGCTTATTGCCTTAGGAAATTTCCTCCAGTCAACCCGGTGGACTTACATTTTTGCATGGATGGAGCAGTGAGTGGAAGGTATGCACATAATTTTTATCAAAAAAACTAATTGGTACACACCGGTTGGATTCGAACCTCGGACCTCTCGCAAGAGAAGCCGACGTCCAGACCACTCGGCCACGCGCCGCTCTCTTACTCACAAGGGGAACTTATTATAAGAAAATACAAGCAAAGTTAACTCACAAAATATGTGTGTTCACTGTGTACAGGGTGCGAGGACTGCAACGACTATGTGTACGAATACTGCTCCATACATCTGCCGCTCGCGGTGTTACCTGATGATGAGGCAAGCCCTTTTTATTTACCCTTCAACCATCTTTTTAATTTACCTTACTCCCAAAATTTAAACAAGTCTCCATTGCCAAAGTTTTGGTTCCAATCTAAATAGAACTGACACTCCCCACACCTTCGTCCTGCACATTGCCCCCTCCAACACAGAAGGTATATATGGCTGAGGTTAGTGAGTGCACTGCTACACGTGCCGGAACAGCTGACAAACTTTACCCTGACCCGCGCGGAACTGACTCTCCCCACCTTCTTCCTGTATATTGCCCCCTCCAGCACAGATGGTATATGTTGAGGTCAATGAGTTGCTACAGGTGCCGGAGCAGCTGACAAACTTTACCCTGACCCGCACGGAAATGGCTCTCCCCACCTTCTTCCTGTATATTGCCCCCTCCAGCACAGAAGGTATGTGTTGAGGTCAGTGAGTGCACTGCTACAGGTGCCGGAGAAGCTGACAAAAGTGACAAACTATAGCCTGACCCGCACAGAAGTGGCTCTCCCCACCTTCTTCCTGTATATTGCCCCCTCCAGCACAGATGGTATATGTTGAGGTCAATGAGTTGCTACAGGTGCCAGAGCAGCTGACAAACTTTACCCTGACCCGTGCGGAACTGACTCTCCCCACCTTCTTCCTGCACATTGCCCCCTCCAGCATCGAAGGTATCCTATCCTGACCACTTCATCATACATCCATTTATCCATTTTTTGTTTCATGCAATTACACTTATTATGGTTCTTGTAGTGTTGTTTTCCTCATTCGTCAATTTTATTTTAATTTCCATATTATATAATTAGTTTAAAATATATTTTAAATTCATCTATTGTTTTGTAAGGAACTACTGACTGTCTTAAACTCATTATGTAAGTATTATCCATGCTGTTTTTTTGGAAACGCACCAGTTCATATCGTGTAGTATTGGTACAATCGACTATACACTATACACCTGATGCAGGATAAGAAATGCTGTGTGTATGTGTGTGTTTTTTTTATGTAAACCAACATGGGTCGCTGTACCGAGAGACTAATCATCTCGCTAAACCACACACAGACACCATGCCAGCAGATTTGCAGACTGTTGCTAGTCTGACTAGCCTGTTAATATGTCGTTGAAGACACCCAGGTTAAGGAAGAAAGGTGTTGGTGTACACGCCTGGTGAGGCGCACTTGTCTCCGGCCCCTAGGTGCCATACCGGAGACCTCCCTTTGGATTACTTCTTTGTCTCATACATATCGAATTGCACATTGTATCGGCCGATTCTACGTGGTCCATAAGTGCCGATATCTTTGCACTATGTTAAATCTTATTCCTGGAACAAATCATATTCTCAGGAACAAAATGGTTCTTCGCTCGAGACACGGGGCTTTGGACTTTGGAGCCTAGCCCGGGACAATCCCGGAAATCCTTATCCCGGAAACCCTAAGTTGTTCTTACGATGGCACTAACACACTCAGCTATCCTTATCCTGCATCTAGTGTAAATTCATACTTACGTCACAGTTGAGAGTATAATATGTAACAACAGGAGCGGGACTGGGAGTGTTCGCTACGCTGCCGATGCCCAGGGGAGTGAGGTTCGGTCCCTACCGAGGCGTGGTCCGTCCCGACACAGAGTTCAGCGACTACGCCTGGCAGGTCAGTACATCACATTGTACTTTACCTATATTATTCTATCACTATTTTGATCTTTTAACTAGATAACTTGTGGTCATTTAATCAATTTTAATCATTCTTATTTTTAACAAGCCAAATCATACAAATGATTAACTGCAAGTATTTTGGGAAGGACCACACCATAAGAAAAATATTAGGTAAGAAAAAAAAGTATAAATATTTCAGTTCAGTGAATCTCAATGTCAATGAGATAAAATAATCAGCCGTTTAGGTACCTAGTGGCACGTTTTGATTGTTAGAACACATATACATGCTTTATTAAAATTCTCGAAAACTAATGCTAAAAATATAGAATAATATTTTTAGCATGCCGTATGTTTATTATGTCGGGTATGTATCTCTCCCAAAATATTTGCAGTCAATATGGAAACAAATTAAGGTATATATTTTTAAATCAATAAACTTTTTGAATGTCTCTGTAATATCCACTCCGATCTGTCTGCTCGTCGGACGTCAAGATCCACGGCACGCGCGGAAGGAAGGCTCACACACTGAATGCGGAGAACCCCAACACCTCTAATTGGATGCGTTACGTCAACTGCTCGCGGAACTGGCACGAGCAGAACTTGGTGCCGTTCCAGTACCAGGGACACATTTACTACAGGTATGTACTATGTAGATTTACAACTCGCGCAGGAGGAAGGCTCACACACTGAACGCGGAGGACCCCAGCACCTCTAATTGGATGCGTTACGTCAACTGCTCGCGGAACTGGCACGAGCAGAACTTGGTGCCGTTCCAGTACCAGGGACACATTTACTACAGGTATGTACTATGTAGATTTACAACTCGCGCAGGAGGAAGGCTCACACACTGAACGCGGAGGACCCCAACACCTCTAATTGGATGCGTTAGGTCAACTGCTCGCGGAACTGGCACGAGCAGAACTTGGTGCCGTTCCAGTACCAGGGACACATTTACTGCAGGTATGTACTATGTAGATTTACAACTCGCGCAGGAGGAAGGCTCACACACTGAACGCGGAGGACCCCAACACCTCCAATTGGATGCGTTACGTCAACTGCTCGCGGAACTGGCACGAGCAGAACTTGGTGCCGTTCCAGTACCAGGGACACATTTACTACAGGTATGTACTATGTAGATTTACAACTCGCGCAGGGGAAGGCTCACACACTGAACGCGGAGGACCCCAACACCTTCAATTGGATGCGTTACGTCAACTGCTCGCGGAACTGGCACGAGCAGAATTTGGTGCCGTTCCAGTACCAGGGACACATTTACTACAGGTATGTACTATGTAGATTTACAACTCGCGCAGGAGGAAGGCTCACACACTGAACGCGGAGGACCCCAACACCTCCAATTGGATGCGTTACGTCAACTGCTCGCGGAACTGGCACAAGCAGAACTTGGTGCCGTACCAGTACCAGGGACACATATGTAGATTCACAACTCGCGCAGAAGGAAAGCTCACACACTGAAGTCAGAAATTTAAAAAAAATCTTAAAACGCCGATATCTCGGAAACCGCTCATTTCCGACCCCCAGTTGATGGACTTAAATTGTTCCAAATAACGTCTAGTATAACCCCTTTCAAGGAATAGATCGAATTTCCAGTCAACCTGTATAATATCTTAGCTCAGATTGTATAAGCAAATCATTAAATTATGTAAAATGTACACAGCACTTGTACACAATGGCGTATCGCCACTGTTAGTGTACTTACAGCTTACCTTACGGCACCTTTTCTCACCGCAGTCACAGCATATATATGGCTAAAGCAGTATGGCAACTACGTACAAAACGATCGAAACGACGCACTCACACACACGCACGCCTCAACAAGGCCCCGAAGCGAATGTCGCAAACAATCAGTCGCGGGTGCCGCGTCCGAGTGGTCGTGTTTGTTTTTGTTGCATGCGCCACGGACAGTCCGCGATCTTTTAGAATGCAAAAAAATGTTTACAAACGTTTTTCGACTGTTGTCACTTTATATTAACTTTTGACAAATATTGACAACTTTTGTCAACTTTTCTCATCTTTTGCCAACTTCTGTCACATTTTGTCAACTTTTATCGACTGTTGTCAACTCTTGTCAACTTTTCTTATCTTTTGCCAACTTCTGTCACTGCCAACACTGTCTCTTGTCAAGTTTTGTAAACTTTTGAGAACTTTTGTCAACTATCGGTAACTTATGTCAACTCTTGTCAACTTTTGTCAACTTTTCCCATCTTTTGTCAACTTCTGTCACCTTTTGTCAACTTTTATCGACTGTTGTCAACTCTTGTCAAGTTTTGTAAACTTTTGAGAACATTTGCCAACTCTCGGTAACTTATGTCAACTCTTGTCAACTTTTGTCAACTTTTCTTATCTTTTGCCAACTTCTGTCACCTTTTGTCAACTTTTATCGACTGTTGTCAACTCTTGTCAAGTTTGTAAACTTTTGAGAACTTTTGTCAACTGTCGGTAACTTATGTCAACTCTTGTCAACTTTTCTCATCTTTTGCCGACTTCTGTCACCTTTTGTCAACTTTTATCGACTGTTGTCAAGTTTTGTAAACTTTTGAGAACTTTTGCCAACTCTCGGTAACTTATGTCAACTCTTGTCAACTTTTGTCAACTTTTCTTATCTTTGCCCACTTCTGTCATTTTTTGTCAACTTTTATCGACTGTTGTCAACTCTTGTCAATGTTTGTCAACCTTGGTCAACTTTTGTCAACTTTCGTCAATATTTGTTATCTTTTGTCAACTTTTATCGACTGTTGTCAACTCTTGTCAAGTTTGTAAGCTTTTGAGAACTTTTGTCAACTGTCGGTAACTTATGTCAACTCCTGTCAACTTTTCTCATCTTTTGCCGACTTCTGTCACCTTTTGTCAACTTTTATCGACTGTTGTCAAGTTTTGTAAACTTTTGAGAACTTTTGCCAACTCTCGGTAACTTATGTCAACTCTTGTCAACTTTTGTCAACTTTTCTTATCTTTGCCCACTTCTGTCACCTTTTGTCAACTTTTATCGACTGTTGTCAACTCTTGTCAATGTTTGTCAACCTTGGTCAACTTTTGTCAACTTTCGTCAATATTTGTCATCTTTTGTCAACTTTTATCGACTGTTGTCAACTCTTGTCAACCTTGGTCAACTTTTGTCAACTTTCGTCAACATTTGTCAACTTTTGTCATCTTCGGTCAAATTTTATCGACTTTTATCGACTGTTGTCAACTATTGTCAATGTTTATCAACCTTGGTCAACTTTTGTCAACTTTCATCAACATTTGTCAACTTTTGTAATTTTTTGTCAACTTTTATCGACTGTTGTCAACTCTTGTCAATGTTTGTCAACCTATGTCAACTTTTGTCAACTTTCGTCAATATTTGTCAACTTTTGTCATCTTTTGTCAACTTTTATCTACTGTTGTCAACTCTTGTCAATGTTTGTTAACCTTTGTCGGCTTTTGTCTACTTCTGTCACCTTTTGTCAACTTTTATCGAATGTTGTCAACTCTTGTCAATGTTTGTTAACCTTTGTCGGCTTTTGTCTACATTTGTCATCTTTTGTCAACTTTTATAGACCTGTTTCAACTTTAATCGACTGTTGTCAACTCGTGTCAATGTCACACTAACCTTGGTCAACTTTTGTCAACTTTCGTCAACATTTGTCATCTTTGTCAACTTTTATCGACTGTTGTCAACTCTTGTGGTTGTTCACCACCTTAGTCAACTTTCGTCAACATTTTGTCATCTTTTGTCAACTTTTGTATACTTTTCTCGACTTTTGTGAACTTATAGCCACTTTCGTCATCTTTTGTCAACTTTTGCCAACTTCTCTCAGCTTTTGACAGCTTTTATCGTATTTTAACCACTGTTGTCAACTTTTGTCACTTTTATGAACTTTTGTCAGCTTTTGTTAACAAGGAGTTGACAAAAGTTGACAAGAGTTTACATAAGTTGACTAAAGTTGACAAGAGTTGACGAAAGTTGACAAACTGGACAAAAGATGGGAAAAGTTGACGAAAGTTGACAAACAGCTGACATAAGTTGACAAACGTTGACAAAATATGAAAAAAGTTGACAATACTTAGTTGACATTAATTAACAAAAGTTGACGAAAGTTGACAAACGTTGACAAGAGTTCACGAAAGCTGACAAAAGTTCATAAAAGTGACAGAACTTGGCAAAAGTTGACAATAGTTGACATAAGTTACCGAGAGTTGGCAAAAGTTAGTAAAAGTTGACAAAAGATGGACAAAAGTTGACGGAAGCTGGCCAAAGTTCATAAAAGTGACAGAAGTTGGCAAAAGTTGACAAAAATTTCCGAAAGTTGACAACAGTCGTTAAAATTTTACAAAAGCTGATAGAAGTTGGCAAAAATTGACAAAAGATGACGAAAGTGGCTATAAGTTAACAAAAGTCGACAAAAGCCATAAAAGTAGACAAACGTTGACGAAAGTTGACAAAAGTTGACGAAAGTTGACAAAAGTTGGCAAATGTTGACAAAAGTTCACAAGAGTTGACATAAGTTACCGAGAGTTGATAAAAGTTCTCAAAAGTTTACAAAACTTGACAAGAGTTGACAACAGTCGATAAAAGTTGACAAAAGGTGACAGAAGTTGGCAAAAGATGAGAAAAGTTGATAAAAGATGACGAAAGTGGCTATAATTTCACAAAAATCGAGAAAAATAGACAAAAGTTGACAAACGTTGACAAAAGATGACAAAATCGACAAATGTTGACGAAAGTTGACAAAAGTTTACCAAGGTTGACAAAGATTGACAAGAGTCAATAAAAGTTGACAAAAGATGACAAATGTTGACGAAAGTTGACAAACATTGACAAGAGTTGACAACAGTCGATAAAAGTTGACAAAGGATGACAAAAGTTGACAAATGTTGACGAAAGCTGACAAAAGTTTACCAAGGTTGACAAACATTGATAAGACTTGACAACAGTCCATAAAAGTTGACAAAAGATGACGGAAATTGGCAAAAGATGAGAAAAGTTGACAAACATTTACAATGGTTGACAAGAGCTGACAAAAGTTGTAAACAATTTACAAAAGTTAATAAAAGTTGACAAAAGTCGAGAAAAGTATATCAATTCATATTTATAGCAACTACGTTTTGAACTTATTGATGATTGATTATATTGATTATTTGATCATTACATTACAGAACCTAAATAAATGTTTTAATAAATAATAATTTTACAATTTTACAAAAAATTTGATTGACATCCCTAACGCTCCAATGGAGCGTAGGTACTTATTTTAACAAATAGGCCTAAAGTCGTATTTTTAATCAGACGAAGTAAACTGACGTTTGCTGGGATGCCAGGTTTTGAGAAAAAATAAATAGTGCTGTGACGCAAACTGTCGATAATAATCACTCACTCAATAATTAATATAAAATAGCAATAAAATATAAAATAAATCATAAAAAAGCGATAGGGGTTTTCAGGATCTAATAGATGTGTAATCCAAACATATAAAATAGAAATTAAAGTCATGCTAAAGATTTAGAAAAGCTTTTTATTAACAGAAAAAATGTTACACCCTAAGAATGTTGAATTAAATTGCTAAATCGGAACTTGAACTCACGACAATTAGAAACAACAAAATTTTTACCAGAATCACTGTTTTTCTAGTATAATTTTTGGAAAATTATTTTATCAACCTGGGGAAATTTTAAAAATAGCATCTGGCAACTCTTCTCAATGACATAAGTTGTTTATATAATATTTATGAGTAGATAACTATTAATTGTGTTATATTTTTTTTTATCAGAAACACTGTTTTTCTACTATAATTTTGGGGAAATTATTTTTCAACGTGTGGAAATTTGAAAAAATCGCATCTGGCAACTCTCCTCAATGACAGATAAGTCGTTTATATAATATTTATTAATAGATAACTATTAATTGTGTTATATTTTTTTATCAGAAACACTGTTTTTCTCGTATAATTTTGGGGAAATAATTTTTCAACCTGGGGAAATTGGAAAAATTGCATCTGGCAACTCCTGTCAATGACAGGAGCAACATTATTTTGCAACATTATTTTGCAAAGTGACATTTTGAATTGATTTTGAAAGCAATCGGTCCAGTAACTATAAAGTTCAAAAAGGCGGCCACATTTTTTAATTTTGACAACAGATTCGTATTCAGGGCCCACACATACACCCAGATATCGATTTTGAAAGCAATCGGTCCAGTACTAAAAAGTTCAAAATGTCGGCCACTTTTTTTAAATGTTCACTACAGATTCGTATTTGGTCTAGAAATAAGATTCAGGCGAAAAAACGTCAACATTCGAGAAAATATGAAAAAATTGGTTGTTTTATTTTTTTCTCCGGAAATATCGACTTAAGTGAAAAACGTATAAGAATAAAAGTATCTTATATTTGGTTTAGAAATAAGAATTCGCCAAAAAACATCACCAATCGAGAACATTTTGGAAAAAAAAAAATTTTGATTTTTTTTTCAACGGAAATATAGATTTTTTTGAAAAACGTGTAAGAATAAAAGTGTCTTATATTTCCTCTAGAAATAAGATTCAGGCGAAAAAATATCAACATTGGAGAAATTAAATCAGGAAAGGGGGCGGAGCTTTCCATACAAATGCCGTCCTGCATAATTGAGAATCGCGGCGAGGTATAAATCGAGAACCAATGATGGTACGACAACAAATTAGGTCTTGTTTTTCAAGCAGTTCGATACACTCTTAGATTATTTTATCACATCTTCCCCGGTTTTCCTGTAAATTGAGTAGAAATAAAAATTTCTGAAAAAAATTATATCTCCATAACCGGCCACTCTAGAGAAATTCACCTAAGAACAAAAGAAGCTTTTATTTAGTCAATAAATACGACCCCGAAGAAAAATCCAGTCCCTGAAATTTCCCAGGAAATGTTCAGAATTCCCAAACAAAGTGGTGGTTTTAACAACTCCATAATATATCCTCTCGCGAACTTTACCTACTTTGGTACCAAATCACACTACCTAATTCCGATCCCTGAATCTGATGTCAGCCCATAACACCGGGTGAACTAGGTGCCATGTCAGTGCTTCTCCTCATTTCATGTCGGCTACACTGAACTGGACGGAAAACACGAGCTATTTACATAGCCGTTTCGACCAACGTATCATTCAGTGCGGTGGTAGAAATCCGGCCGAGAAAAACCCTCCCACCTAGTAAGGGAAGAATGGAATGAGGTGCAACCTCTCGAAATGAACAGTCCAATGCATTAAAATGTAGAACCGGACTCACTGGACTTCAGCCTCTTAATGCCAAACCCAGAAAACAAAAAAATATACTAAAAGTATTGTTTATGATCGCAGATGGCCAAACCATAAAAAAAGTTTAGATTTTATCGTAGCACATCACTATTACATTAAATAAGGCAACATTATTTTGCAAAGTGACATTAGCTACTGTCAGTTTACTTCGTCTGATTAAAAATACGACTATAGTTGCCATACTGCTTTAGCCATATATATGCTGTGCCGCAGTGACGTGAATGAATTATGAATTCCGTGGTTCGGATTCCACGTAAAACTGTAGGTCCCTTCCCTTCTTACCTTACTAGGTGGTAGGGGTCAACCCGCCCGGGTTGGTACCACCGCACTGAATGATACGTCGGTCGAAATGGCTATGTAAATTTTTGTGTTTTCCGTCCAGTTCAGTATAGCCGGCACGACCGAAGGGAAGCACTGACATGGCACCTAGTTCACCCGGTGTTATAGGCTGACATCACGGATGTTGTAGGTGATGTAGCCAACCGTGTCAGTTTCTATAAAAAAAAATGCATACGTCAGTTCTTCCAAATTTTGAAAAACTCCTCCGTACATCCGGTAGGTATCAATAGCACATTGATGTTATGTGTGTAACAGGACAGTGAAGAACATCCCGAGAGGTCGGGAGCTGCTGGTGTTCTACGGGAGTGAGTTCGCTCGGCTGCTGGGCGTCGACCTCTTCATGTACAACGCTCCCAGGAGCAGACTCACAGGTGAACTATTTTCAATAGACTACCTGCATTCACACACATCACAACTCCAAAGGGAACTCTCCGTTATGACACCAACCTTCTCGGAGGTGAAATTGGCTGATCGGAGCATGGGCTTTGGCCCCTCTGAGTCAGCCACCCATAACTGATTAGTTGATTACATTAAAAAAGTTTTGGTTAAATTGTTACTGATTTACTGGGGTTGCACTTATAACTTGATCAGGTGATATGCAGAATATGGTTTCTTCCAGTCAATCTTATACATAATCAACACATTAGTATTACTAGTGTCTGCGTTTTCTCATTGTTTTCTTCATCAGAGATATAATATGTGTGTGTAATTTTTTTTTTTTAATTTTTTGCGCGTTCGTAGATTTGGAGAAGGCCTATGACAAAGTGATGAGGAATGAGTTGTGGGCAGTGTTGTCCGAGTATGGAGTGGACAGTCACTTGGTGCAAGCGCTGAAATCTCTCTATGAGGGTTCTAGGGCTTGCGTCAGGATAAACGGGGCATACACCGACTGGTTTGACATCTCTAGAGGGGTCAGACAGGGGTGTGTGGCGTCACCCTGGCTGTTCAATCTATTCATGGACAGCTGCTTGGCTGATCTGAAAGAATATGATTGTGGATTAAGAATGGATGAGTTAGTTGTGAAATGCCTCTTGTACGCCGACGATCAAGTGATACTTGCATCGTCGGTGGGCGAGTTGCAGGACATGGTAACTGTTATGGTTGAAGCATTTAAAAGGAAGGGAATGAAAGTGAATGTAAACAAGACGAAAGTTATGGTACTGGAGAGGAATGAAATAGTGTCCGAATGCGATGTCAGGATTGGGAATGAGAAACTGGAGCAAGTGAACGAATTCGTATATCTGGGGAATATGTTCACGCGTGATGGAAAATGTGAAGGAGATGTAGAAAAGAGAGTGAAAGCTGGCAACCAAGTGAATGGGGCGTTGCACGCTATTATGAGCAGCCAAAGCATGTCAACTAGGGCACGTTTGGCTGTCCATGGTGGAGTGCTGGCCCCTACACTTATGTACGGGAGTGAAAGTTGGGCATGGCAGACGAAGCATGAAAGCAGGATTAATGCTGTGGAAATGCGCGCGTTGAGGAGTATGTGCGGAGTTACAATGAAAGATATAGAAATAGTGTATAGATTGAGAAATAGTGTAGTGCGAGAGCGCTGTGGGTTGAAAGAAGATATAGTGACAAGGATTGAGAAAGGGATGCTTCGGTGGTTCGGTCATGTTGGAAGAATGGATGATAGGAGACTAACGAAAGAAATTTATGAAGCAAATGTGAGTGGAAGAGTCGGGAAGGGTCGCCCTAGACGCACGTACCTGGACCAGATCGGGCATGTGCTCAAAAAGGGGCAAGTGCTTAGTACCCGTAACCGACGAGCATGCATGAAGAACATTATGGGAGTGGAAGAGGCGGCAGAGGTGTGTCAGGATCGTGGCACGTGGAGATCCGTTGTCTCTGCCTACCCCACCGGGAAACAGGCGTGACGCTATGTATGTATGTATGTATGTAATTTTTTTTAAAATCTGTAAACTGCTTGGAAAACACACCAAATTCCATGATAAAGGGTGATAGGATAGCCACATCTCAACTTGCCACGGTCCTTCCACGGAGTTATGCAGCAGGTATTACATACTTCTTCGAGCACGGACTTCTTCCGCTGTATGTCAGCAAGTATTATATAACTTGAAAAGTTATCTTGTCCTAATATTTTTCTAAGCGTGGTGGTCGGTGTTGTGCTGTAATTTACAAGAGTTCTTGCAGCACAACACCGATTACCCTGCTTACCCCTATTTTCGGGATAGAATGTGATGGCGTGTATGTGCGCAGGGATGGGACTGGGGAGACCGATGCAGAAACGCCAACGCATGGAGAACAGTTCTCCGCCCGACACGCAAGTGGAAACTGAGGTTGGTATTCATAATTTTTTATTCAGTACCAACCTGTCAGCCAAGACTCAAAAGGTGAACTGCGAAATTTTTGAGCGAATTCGAATTTTTGTTTTTTCTTTTTATTGATTCCGAACTGGGTGGCTCTGCCCGAGGTCGAAGCCTCAGGCGCAGCCAATTTCACCGCAGAGGAGGTGCCAGTCCGGCTTGGAGGTGGACTAATGTTGCTGGGGAAAGTCTATTAACCCCCGATTTGAAGATTGGTGGATTATAGGAGTGGGGAAAGATGTTTCCTGGGAGCCCGTTCCACACCTTTGCAGTGCGGCACAAGAACGATTTAGAGAATCGTGCAGTTCGAAGGACTCTTCTGTCGACTACAAAGGGGTGTCCCGAGAGTATGGCGGGTTTGGCGAAGGCGAACAGGAGGAGGGGGGGATCTGTCTGTCCGAGGGCTGTATCTCTCGAACCGTAATAGGTAGCCCGTTTAAATTTTCACAGGATATGTGTTATTATTATTATGGCCGATATAACAACAAATAATAAAAATAAGAAGAAGTAAAACACTAACGGGGTCCCCATACAAGAAACTAAAAAAGTCTATGCGCCAACTACCGAAAAGGGCAGAAGCATTTTAACTAATACATAGACGGCGTGAGTGGCAATGACCAAGATATGGCGATACGAAACCCTCGGTGCGCGAGTTCGACTCGCACTTGGCCGGTTTTTTATATGTAATAAAATCATAGGTACTACTAATATTAATATTTTTATTTTTTATTTTTTCATGGATACGCGAGACACATGGCGCCGTAACACGAAAGAGATGTGATAAGCATGTTCCTAACACTCCCAGTTAGTGGGGACCACAGACCTCGCATTGTGGGGACACAGTTTACACTTTTTAAAATAAAACCAAAGTCAGGGTTAGCTGCATCGCCTGCATTACTAATTGTCTCTCGTTCCTGTCCAAACTAGGTGCAATTCCAGTGGTTCTCCTTATATTTATTTATTTATTATATTGTGTAGTACTATTAACTTACTACAGATACGGCGAAGCAACCATCGGAAGCAATATTATTTATTATATTCATATCATTATTATCTGACTAGGTGGTAGGGTTGAGCCCGCTCGGGAGGGTACCACCGCACTGAGCGAAACGTCGGTCGAAACGGCTATGTAAATAGTTCGTGTTTTCCGTCCAGTTCAGTGTAGCCGGCACGACCAAAGTGAAACACTGACACGGCACCTAGTTCACCGAGGTGTTATGGACTGAAAGCACGCATGTTGTAGGTGATGTCGCCAACTGTGTCAGTTTCCATAAACAAAATATTATCTAATAGTATATTAAATTAGGTGATTGTGTTTTACATAACTATCCGACGCGACATTGTAAGCTAGCACGGATAGTTGTCCGTTCACTCACACTGTTCAAATGTTGTGTTTGAAGTCAGTTAGTCAGTCACTGTGTATATGCGTCCACTGCTGGACATACACCTCTCCAATTTTCCTCCAGTCTTCCCGGCCTTCAGCGGTACGGAACCACTGCTTTCTGTATGAAGGGCTGGACTTTAATACAGCTCCAATCCTTTTTTCCTCATCTCCTATATTTATTGAAATGTGTGTGTTGTTTATGAATGTAAACGCTGAAGTGAAAAATAGATATTTCTGAACTTACTTTAGTCATTGTTGTGAAACTGTGGGCTGTTAACACGGAACAGTTTTTACAGATCTTTCGACCGTGCAAAGAAGTTTACCAAATACTATGTTCCCGTTTCAGATAAATATAGAGAAAACTTCTCAAGAGAAACCGTCAGCTCAGACAAACACCCGCCGAACTACAGCTCCATCTACCAGAAGCATTAAAACTAAAGTCCTTGAACAAACTAAAGCCATTGAGAACACTGTGAAGCAAAATTCTACACAGAAATATGAATGCGACACGTGCCATAAAGTGTTTTCATGGAAGAGTACCTTGATGTGTCACCTGCTCACTTACACTCGCGTTCAAAGTTACAATGCGAAGATTAAGGAAATCACTGTTTTGAATAGAGATAATGTTGTTAAGAAATTATTTGAATGTAAAATTTGTTATAAACATTTTAATCAGGCCTCTAGCTTGCGAATCCATACAAACATTCACACAGGAGACAAGCCATACCAGTGTGCAGTATGTAATAAGGCATTTAATGTAAAGGGTCACTTAACACAACATATGAGAACGCACACAGGAGAGAAGCCATACAAGTGTGCAGTATGTAATAAGGAATTTAATCAAAACTGTAGCTTAGCAACACATATGAGGACCCACACAGGAGAGAAGCCATACCAGTGTGCAGTATGTAATAAGGAATTTAATCAAAACTGTAGCTTAGCAACACATATGAGGACCCATACAGGAGACAAGCCATACCAGTGTGCACTATGTAATAAGGCATTCAATCAGAGCTGTAACTTAACAACACATATGAGGACCCATACAGGAGACAAGCCATACCAGTGTGCACTATGTAATAAGGCATTTAATCAGAGCTGTAACTTAACAACACATATGAGGACCCATACAGGAGACAAGTCATACCAGTGTGCAGTATGTAATAAGGCATTTAATGTAAAGGGTCACTTAACACAACATATGAGAACGCACACAGGAGAGAAGCCATACCAGTGTGCAGTATGTAATAAGGCATTTAATGTAAACAGTAATTTAACAACACATATGAGGACCCACACAGGAGAGAAGCCATACCAGTGTGCAGTATGTAATAAGGCATTTAATTTGAACGGTAGCTTAACAACACATATGAGGACCCACACAGGAGAGAAGCCATACCAGTGTGCAGTATGTAATAAGGCATTTAATCAAAGCTGTAACTTAACAACACATATGAGGACCCACATAGGAGAGAGACCACACGCAAGGAAATTGTGCACATGAAAATTCGCAGTAACAAAAACAATTGAATATTGATTAGATTAATTACAATTATTTGAGAAACTTATCCTCATTACATATTAAAAATTGTAATATGAGTGGCCGCGTGCCCGATACTCTTACCAGCTCTATAGATATAATGCTGTATTTATATGCGTAAGTATAGTATGAGGGTCAATCTCGATCTCGAAGAATTCTGGGCGACATTACTTCTTGTATGATAATTTATTTATTATATTGTATTTTTTTTTTGTTATTGTTTTAATTGTATTTTTAGCATACATTTTCTGTATTTATTTGTCTTTTTTCATTAAAAATGTATGTACAGTACGCGACAGTAAATAATGTACATCTGGCTTTAGAAAGAGACAGTCCGGCTGCAGAGCGTCGTCTCTGTCGCACTAACTCGCACACCTCTGTGCGACAGGGACGACGCTCTACAACCGCTGAATCCCACACACCACATCCACATCCCGCTACATACCACACACGCTGAATCCCGACAATCGGGGTAAGCAGAGTAATCGGTGTTGTGCTGCAAGAACTCTGGTAAATTACAGCACAACACCGACCATCACATTTCGCAAAGTATTCGAACAAGATTCAATCGATCAAGCAGCAAGTAAGGCACGAAGACCCACCATAATATCAATCACGGATGTGATGTTTTAAGTGATTTAGCCAAACGTGTCAGTTTCCATAAAAAAAAAACCTGTTGCATGACTCGGTGGAAGTATCGTGCCAAAGCGAGAGGTGGCGACCCTGTCGCCCTTTAGCACGGCATCTTGTCCTTATTCCTTAGTCGCCTTTTACAACATGCATGGGGGGAGATGCAGTGGGGTTATTCTTTTAAAGTACCGGCCCCACACGGTACTGTACAATCAGATTGTCTTTCTAAAGCTTGAAGTACTATATTACGGTCGCGTACTGTACTCGTATTTCATTAACATGTTTGCATTGTAAAAGTGTGTGACAGAGTGTGTGTGTACTGTCCGCGCGCGAGCTCCGAGGAATCGGGGGCTGGGGAAGCGGACGGGTGTACTCCCCTCCCGACCGTCGCTTCACACCCCGCGCGCTCCCAGTACAAGTGTTGGCCTTGACGCGAGAGCACGCTTGATGCCGTATTCGTAATCGAAAAAGGGTTGCATTAGTCAATCGCGTGTTAATTCGTTACTATTTAATTAAGTTATTAACCGACTTCTTTTTGGGTGTACAAATAGCAATTTAATACCTATGGATGAAGAAGAAATTGCGAGCACGAGCAATGAGAACAGGGAGAAGAAAAGTCGATTATAATTCGTAGGCAAGCCCGCGAAATGGCAAAACGCGTTTCATTCGAAGTGTAAAGATTGGTAAGGAACTCATTCATTATAGAATGATTTCATAATTAATTAATATTGATAGCGTATTATCGACTAAATCACTGCGCTGGGTCATTATGTCAACATTCCTTAACCTTCCTCGGAGCTCGCGCGCGGTCTGTATGTGCTTTTTTTATTGATTTATTGATCAGACAGAGGTTATTCACATGTTTTTTCTCCACATAAAATCATCTTTCGGTGCTTTTGTTTTCGCAGCCCCTAAACCTTAACCGATTTTTATAATTCTTTTTTCTTGTAATAAGGGCAGTCTAATCTACGTACCTGTCATTTTTGTGTTTAGATTAAATATACGAGGACAGAGATAAAAATTGGTTGTTTGTTTCTGTCACAATGTTCATTAAGTTTTATAGAATCATTCAAGCGTAGTGTACTACCTTAAGCTATGTCCACACTGTGCCCCTTTCATCTTCAACTTTCCCTTCATCATTCTATTCAACTTTCCTTTAGGGCAAGAAACTGTTGAATGCATCATGTCCGTGCGTCATCCGACCGGAGTCGCCATGTGCGACGAGATGATTCTACTATGTGGGGTCTACTTGTTGAACGCTATGTTGCACAGAAATCCACGGACCGCGGTAACGCGTGCGTCGCAGCGCGCGCTATGCTTTCAACTAAAAAGAGGCATGCGCCAAGGGCATGGCTCACGTGCGCTGTTGACTGCGCTATGATGCATGCCCTTGTTGAACGAAAAAAGGCACAGTGTGGACATAGCTGTACGAATGATGAATAAAGAATAAAAAGAAGAATAAAGAAATTACTTTGGATATCGAAAACATTTTAAAGACTATGCTATGTAGATTGAACTGTCCTTAGTACAACAAAAAAAAAAAAAATTAAAATCAAATTTGGTTTAGGAGTCGGGAAAACATAGCCCCGAAAGACAATGTTGACGAAATTCTAAAGCTATGTCCACACTGTGCCTTTTTTCGTTCAACAAGGGCATGCATCACAGCGCAGTCAACAGCGCACGTGAGGCATGCCCTTGGCGCATGCCTCTTTTTAGTTGAAAGCATAGCGCGCGCTGCGACGCTCGCGTTCCCGCGGTCCGTGGATTTCTGTGCAACATAGCGTTCAACAAGTAGACCGCATATAGTAGAATCATCTCGTCGCACATGGCGACTCCGGTCCGATGACGCACGGACATGATGCATTCAACAATTTCTTGCCCTAAAGGAAAGTTGAATAGAATGATGAAGGAAAGTTGAAGATGAAAGGGGCACAGTGTGGACATAGCTTTAGGTTTATTAGCTGAGAGCGTGCAACTGTCCCTCTTGCATTGGCGGGGATTGTGTGTGGCGAACAGAGACAGCGATACTATGTTCAAATATCTAACACGTCAAGTGACCAAAGATTTTGGAAGGAGAGTAGACATGCGAAGGAGGCGTGAACGTGACATTGTAATATGGGCAAATTTTCCCATATTGGCTATCGATGTGTGCGTGAGCGCACGCGGATGCAACGCTTTGGATTAGCCAAAAATCGCTGGTGCGAATGTGTACGTGCGTTCATGTGTGTGAATTGTGATTGTGTGCGTTCGGAAACTGGCGACAACGGTTCCGATACGAGTCGGCGTTCTCAGCACAATTTCTCTCCTGCCACCATAATCTTTGCACGTGACTAACCTCTTTCTGCTCTGAAGTTTAATAGTTTATTTAATGAATAACTTACATATTGCTAGTTGAGCGCTCTCGAAAATTTACTTTCATTTATTTTTATAGTGTCAAGTCTTACAAGATGTAAAATGCTATTGAACTTACTCAATAAATTTTTATTACTTTATGTACTTAGTTACTACTGGATTTCATTATTTAAAATTGAATGCTTAGTTTGAGGTCAGACTAAAGAAAACTGAACCATTCTCAATGTAGGTAACACATTTTTCTAATTTCCTTCCAATTCAATCAGAACTGTTGGCTATTTACACCTGTTATGTCGGCCTATCACACCTCGATGAACTAGGTGCCATGGCAGTCACAAGTGTTTCCCTTTGGTCGTGCCGGCTACACTGAACTGGATCGAAAACACTATAAGCCGCTTCGACCGACCATTCATTCAGTACTGTGGTACCGACCCGGGTGGGTTAAACCCTACTACCTAGTAAGGTAAGGGGCCTACAGTTTTACGTCGAATCCGAAACACGGTCAGCCTCGACGGTCAAACGGTCCCCCTTTCAAAGTCCAACCAAGTCCGACGTTGCTTACCTTTGACGATCATACACCGAAGCATCGCACCACTGAGCTAGGTACCACAGAAATAGGTTATCTGTAGTATTTGATGTTTTTTAGGTTTCCGTACCCCCTACGGAAGCCTATTACTAAGCATACGTCTGTCTGTCCGTCCCTCCAATGGCTGTATCTTTGGAACCATAATAGCTAGCTGGCTGAAATTTTCACCGAATAGGTAAGTATGTGTTATTTTGGCGGATATAACAACAAATACGAAAAAAATTATGAGTGAAAAATTGAAGGGACCTACAATGGAACCTTGTATGGGGACCCCCCCATACAAGAAACATGTTTTTTCAAGTTTTTTTTTGGTGCGGAAACCCCATTCTGATAGTCCGACTCGCTCTTGGCTCGTTTTTTTTCGTGTAAAAATAACTGGGGTTAATAACTAGGGTTAATCTTCTCTATATTAACCCTAACCTAATGTTGAGGCGGTGCATGTCGTTTTTGCTACGTTTCGTTTCTGCCACTTCGCGTTTACAATCAGCTGAAAAGTGTACCGTGAAAGTTTTGTACCGTGTGGGGTCGGTACTTAAAAAGAATAGCCCCACTGCATCTCTCCCCGTCGCATGTCGTAAAAGTCGACTAAGGGATAAGAAAATTCGTCAGCCTCGGTAGCTCAGTGGCGCGGTTGGTTAGTCAACTGTTATTAAGCAACGCTGAGCGCGGTCAGTGATTGGATGGGTGACCGCTCGACCGTTGGAGGCTGACCGTGGTTCGGATTCCACGTTAAACTGTAGGTCCCTTCCCTTCTTACCTTACTAGGTGGTAGGGTTTATCCCGGCCGGGTTGGTACCACCGCACTGAACGAAACGTCGGTCGAAACGGCTATGTAAATAGTTCGTGTTTTCCGTCCAGTTTAGTGTAGCCGACATGAAATGAAGGGAAGCACTGACATGGCACCTAGTTCACCCTGTGTTATGGGCTGACATCACGGATGTTGTAGGTGATGTAGCCAACCGTGTCAGGTTCCATATAAAAAAAAAAAAATATCTGATCTACAGCGCAAGCGTTCCTTTGTTCTATCATGTGCCGCTTGCAAGAAATCAGTGTCCGTGCCGTGGTGGCCCCGTGACCCGCCGTGAACGAAATGTTTATAAACAATGACATAAAGTCTAGTCTAGTTTTGTCTCGTTAGAACCAGACAAAACGATCATTGTCTCTTTTGCACTAGAGGCAAGTTCACCTTGCGCCCTAGAGTGTTCTTCCTCTGCTCGGCGCCAAAGGTCAGACGGGCTTTCCATATTTAAAAAAATCCAAGAAATTAAAGTCGCGTCTCCTGGGAATGTTTTTTTCGAAACATTACATAGAAACCATATAGAAACTCCGAAACATTGGGGCGTGGCCATACACATTTGTATGAAAACAAATGTTTTTCTTTTTTGTGTTTGTTTTAAAAAAAAACCTGCGCAGGAGATGCAGCTTAAGGATGGAAATCTTCGTTCTAGGGAACGTTCGTAGATCTGAAAAAGGCCTGTAACAAAGTTATGAGGAATGAGTAGAGGGCAATGTTGTCCGAGTATGGAGTGGACAGTCACTTGGTGCAAGCGCTGAAGTCTTTCTATGAAGGTTCCAGGGGTTGCATCATAAACTGGGTATATATACCGAATGGTTTGACTTCTCTGGAGGGGTCAGACAGGGCGTGTGTGGCGTCACCTTGGCTGTTCAATCTGTTCATGGAAACACAAAACATCTGCATGTCTGAACTGAAGGAATAATAATATTAGGATGAGTTGCCGGACATGGTACAACTGTTATGGTTGAAGCATTTAAAAGGAAGGGGAATGAAGTGACAAGCAGGGGCGCCGACTTTTAGAAATCCTCGTGGGTGCTCATGCAATTTTTTTTTATTGAACAATAATCATCCAAGTTTTGCCGTCCACTGCTGGACATAGCTTCTCCAATTTTTCATTAATTCTCCCGGCGCGGCACCTGGCAGCATGGATTCGCAAAACGTTCGCACAATGTTTTGCATTTGCCGCATTTACACATTCGCACGATGTACCTACACATGTAGTGCTCCTATATTCTATTGCATGGTATAGAATAATATAGGAGTACTATAACGTACGCTATTCGTCGCGCCACTAGTGCGAATGTGTAAATGTGGCCGCTCAAAGGCTTGTTATCGTAGCTCAAATCGTATTACTGATCAGTTTTTATATCTATCGTCGTGGGTGCTCCGCACCCACTACTCACCCCTCGTGGGTGCTGGAGCCCCCGAGCACCCACGTAGTCGGCGCCTATGGTGACAAGACTAAAGTAATGGTAATGGAACGGAATGAAATAGTGTCCGAAAGCACTGTAATCATTGGGGATAAGAGGCTAGAGCAAGTAAACGAATTCGTATATTATCTGGGGAATATGTTCACGCCGCATTGACCATGTGAAGGAGATGTGGGAGAGAGTGGAATGCGGCAATCAATTGAATGTGGCTGTGTACGCTATTATAAGCAGCCAAAGTATGTCTACTAGGCCGCATTTGGCTGTCCATGGTGAAGTGGTGCTGGCTGACCCCTACACTGATGTACGGGAGTGAAAGTTGGGCATGCATGGCAGACGAAGCATGACAGCAGGTTATATGCTGTGGAAATGCTCGCGTTGAGGAGTATATTGTGTTGTCAAGGTATAGTCAATCTTCAGTTGCTTTATTTTGACTCAGCAAATTGTTATAAATTTTGCACGGCTCGCAAGGGATAGTTATGCTGAATAAATTAATAAATGAATGGAGCCAGTTACAATAAAGATAGATTGAGAAATAGTGCAGCGCGAGAAAGTTGTCGTCGGATCGGGCATGTGCTGTAAAATTGTCAATTGTGTAGTACCCGTAACCGACGAGCATGAATGAAGAACATTATGAGAGTGAAAGAGGCGGCAGAGGTGTATGCAGGGATCGTGTCGTGGAGTCGTGGCACGTGGAGATCCGTTTCTCTGCCTTTCCCAATGGGAAACATAATTAGCATGTATTTAAAAAAAAAAGTTTTTATGTTATTTATTATTGTGATGGATGTTTGTTTGATTATCAGTTTAGAGATAAAAACATTTAAAAAAAAATGTGAAAAAAAGATCTATGATTTTCTTCGTCTGACTGCAGCTGCTGCCGTCTGTCACTTCGAATCAGTGTTGCCATATTAGGAGATTTTCTCCTAGATTCAGGAGAATTTCAGTGGTGCTAGGAGAAGTTTTTGCCTGTCAGGAGAGTAGGAGAAAATTTAGGAGAAAGAAAATCACTACAGGAGAAGATTTAGGAGTGAGAAACTTGGGATTAACCAACTTCTCAAGTCACACTACGCTGGCTAACTGCCAGTGCAATATACGATAGGATTTGTATTTTGATAAGAGCAAGGTTCAACTCCTTGCACTTTGGATAGGATAACGTGACACTCTGTGAGTGTGTGCGTGCATCGATCGACCAACCAGCCGGCTAACACCAGGCGGGCCAAACCGAATTTTGTTATCAATCAATGTTATTTACATGTATTCATTGTAATAATCTGTGTTATTACTAAGCCTACATCGACAGTCTGTCCGTCAGACCGCACTACTTTAAGGGCTGTATCTTTTGTACCGTAATAGGTAGCTAGTTGTAATTTTCACAGATTATTTGTTATTATTGGCGGACAAAATATCAAATAATAACAAAAAAAAAATTAAGTGTTTTCCCATACAAGAAACGTGTTTACAAAAATGTTTTTGTTTATTTTTGCTCTAACGTAAAAACGGTAATACGTACAAGTGTCAAACTTGGTGTGGTTAAAAACTAAAAAAAAAAAAAAAAAACAGACGAATTACGTCGTAGTTAGAATGGCAATCGTGGCTATGACGAGAGGACAAATCGTTATTGGCGGAGAAGTGATCGAACAGGTTGAAGGAAGAGTAGGTAACTAACTACCTACGTATAACTCGGTCAAATACTGCTTGGTAGACAAGGTCTCCTTAAGGAGGTCGAGGGACGAATTCAATTGAGCTGGGCTGCCTCGGAAATTTAAAATTCGCCCGAGGTCTGACCCGTATACATTATGGCCAGTGCGTCCTCCTGGTCTAACTCTGACTATAGTTGTTTCCAAAGTTGCCCAGCGAGCGATGGCACTAGCCATGCTAGGCTGGGAGTATAGCTACGCGAAATGGTGCGTAATGAATGAGGTAATACGCCGACGCACAAAAGTAATCGATATTGGAAACCAGGTGGATAAGCTAAAATGGCAGTGGGCTGGGCACGTTAGCCGAAGGGACGACGACCGTTGGAGTAACCATGTACTACATTGGCGGCTGTGGACAGGAAAACTGAGTGTGGGAAGACCACCCGCCAGGTGGGACGCCGACATGAAATATGCCGGCGGAAAGTAGTGGTCCGTACCGCTGAAGGCCCAGAGACTGGAGGAAAATTGAAGGCGACAGTAGACGCTTAAACGCTGATTGACTGACAGAGAACCCTCGGTGCGCGAGTTCGACTCGCACTTGACCGGCTTTCAGGCTGCAAAAGATACAGCTCTGTATAGGTAAGACCGACAGACGGACGGACAGATGGCCTAGGCTTAGCTTAGGCCCAGGTTCCATCACGACAGGTAAACAATTCAAAAGAAAATATATCTGTAACACCAAGATGTAAACGTACGTTAGCTGACGTTGTAAAGGTGAATGGAGAAAAAGGACAAGACATAATGGCCCCTAACAGCCATACATCAGCCCAAAATGACAGTTCATCTTGCACTGTAGCCTGTGACGCATACTCCGCCTCAGCCGTGGCGTCCAGCACCTCCCCTACTTCATATGCAGCTGCAACCAAGTCATCTAAGAAGGAGGTTGAAAACGGCGAGTGGACTATTGTAGAAAAGAAAAGAAAAGAAAAGTTATACAAAAACCAAAGAGGTACAGCAAAAATTGATGAGAAAGTGGAGCAATTTAAATTTACAGCAGTTGATAATGCGCTTTCTACGTCCCTTTACATATCCAGAGTACAAAAAAATACTACCATTGAGGGCATTGAGGGATACATTAAGTTTAAAACTAACGTAGTAGTAAGGGCGATCAAGATCAACACATATGAGAACGACTTTAATGCCTACAAAATCTTAGTACCAACTTATCGGCTCGATGAATTCCTTTGCGGAGACTTGTGGCCGACTGGAATTGTTTTTAGGAGATTTTATGAAACGAAAAGCCCCATAAGCCATTCAAACCAACCTACCACACCTCTAAATGGATAGTACAACTACACATAATAAAATAAATCCCACAGAACAGGACAATCCAAGCCGTAAAGTGAAATTCGTCACGTTTAACTGTCGGTCCATAAAAAGGTCAATGCACCACGTACGTGAGCTGTGCAGATCCCATGATTTGATAGCCCTCCAGGAACATTGGCTTCTTCCGGACGAGTTGGATCTACTGAGCCAGATCGACCCAAATTTCAGCTACCATGGTGTCTCTGCTGTCGACATCGAAACTGGAACTATGAAAGGGAGGCCTTACGGAGGAGTTGCTCTTCTCTGGAGCAAACGGTCCTTCCATAAAGCAACGCCCATTGATACAGGAAGCACTCGAGTGGCTGCGATACACCTGCAGTGCACGGACAACTCGACGGTTACAGTAATGTCGGTATACATGCCTACTGAGTCTATAGATAATCTGCCTGACTTTACATCGTGTCTAGGTATATTGAGTGCGGTAATAGAGAGTGGTGAGAATGAATGTGTATATATGTTAGGTGATTTTAATGCAAAACCTAAGAGTATTTTTTATGATGAATTAACACGTTATTGTGACGATCAGGAATGGGTATGTGCCGATGTAAAATTACTAGGTATTAACAGTAACAATTTCACGTACTTAAGTGATGCACATAATACAACTAGCTGGCTTGATCACATCCTAACGACAAATGCTGCGTTACGAACTATTAATAAATGTCAAATAAATAACGAGGTATCATGGTCAGATCATTTTCCATTATTGTTAGAAATTGATCTCAATGTAATTCAACAAAAGATAGAATTGAGTAATCGCAGCATTGACAAGGCAATATGGGGGACTAGATCGAAATGTCAAATAGAAAGATATAAATTAATTTTAAATGAACTATTGACAAATTGTACTGTAAACAAGCTCAATTGTGTTGATTTTCCCTGCACGGATGTTAATCATAGAGAGCAAATTCGTTCATTCTATGAAGGTATTGTGAGCGCGGTAAGGACAGCGGCGAGTGATACTTATGTAAGTAAGAAAAATACCTTTAAACAAATCGCGGGCTGGAATGAACACATTCACGGCCTGCACAAGGAAGCTCGGCTTCACTTCAAACTTTGGATTTTACAGGGAAAACCAACACAAGGGAAGACATTTGATGACATGCGTAATAGTAGAAATAAGGTTAGAAATAAAATAAAATGGTGTCAGCGAAATGAGGAAAGAATAAAAATGGACATTGTTGCACAAAACAGGGCTCAAAAAGATTTTCAAAAATTTTGGAAGGCGACAAAATCAAATATAAAAACGGACTTACCGTTAATAGTAAATGATATAAAAGGCGGAAAAGAAATAGCCAACATGTTTGCAAAGCATTTCAGAATCGACTGTCCTCAAAGTGAGAGCGAAGGGTCGGTGGTGGCCGCAACCGACACCTGTCATCGTTGGTACGAAGTGATACATGGCCAGCACACTTGGGTAAAATTCACGCCTTTGCAGGTGGAGACAGAGGTGCGAAAAATGAAACGAGGTAAGTCACCAGGCCACGATGCTCTTAGTGTCGATCACTTAATGTACGCTGGACCATCGCTGTGGGTAGCGATGTCTGATTTGTTCAACCAATGTATTGCACATAGTTACCTGCCATCGGAGTTCATGAAGACGGTAGTCGTTCCACTGGTGAAGAACAGGACCGGAGATATATCGAGTCAGTCTAATTATAGACCTATATCACTGGCGACGGTATTTTCCAAAGTCTTCGAAAGGCTTCTTCAGCCGCACCTATGTGAACACCTCAACCTACACCCGGCTCAGTTTGGCTTTCGGCCCGGTCTATCGACAGACATGGCAATACTTGCTCTTAAGCAAATAGTGAAATATTACACAAACAGAAATACTACCGTTTACGCATGTTTCCTTGACCTAAGTAAAGCATTTGACACAATACTGTATGATGTTCTTTGGAATAAACTAAGGGAAACTGGTGTACCGGAAGAGATTATAAGTCTGCTGGCGTACTGGTATGGCAATCAAATAAACACAGTGCGTTGGGGTGATGACTTCTCTGATGAATACCAGTTGAGTTGTGGAGTAAGACAGGGTGGAGTTACATCTCCGGTCCTGTTCAACATCTATGTAAATGGGCTCATAGAGGAGTTGAGCAGCACGGGTATAGGATGTCACCTCGGTGACACATGCGTTAACAACATAAGTTACGCGGATGACATGGTCCTGCTGAGTCCCTCTGTGAAGGGACTCCGACGGTTGCTGGCAAACTGCGAGCAGTATGCGGCCCTGCATGGTCTAACCTATAATGTTAAAAAAACGGAACTCGTTGTGTTCAAATCTGGTGCAGGACCAGATAATGTTCCACCTGTAACTTTACGTGGTTTTCCAGTGAACATTGCCACAAAGTTTAAGTACTTAGGGCACGTACTCACTGAAAATCTGCGTGATGATGAAGATATCGAGAGACAACGACGGTCTATTGCAATGCGGAGCAACATGCTGGGAAAGAGATTCAGGCGGTGCTCTCGTCTGGTTCAAATAACTCTGTTCAAGGCATACTGCCAGGCGTTCTACACCAGTCAACTATGGAGCGAGCAATAAATTCGTTGCGTGTACAATACAATAATGGCTTCCGGTGTATGCTGGGTTTGAAATGGCGATGTAGTGCGTCTGGTATGTTTGCTGAGAACAGGGTTGATGATTTCTTTGCCGTAATACGGAAAACAAGAGCAGCCTTCATGGAGCGACTGGCAAAATGCAACAATGCCATAATTGAAAATGTATATAGGCGAATATATTATACCGATTTTATAATATTTTAGTTAATTTTAGTTTATTTAATTTAGTTTCAACTATGTTTAATTTTAATTTAATTACAATTTTAATCATATTTAATTATAATTTAATTAACTATAGGTAAAATGTATTACCTGAAATAAAGTTTTATTATTATTATTATTCATTTATTATCACATTCACAAATTTACATTAATTTTAAATATACAGATTATAAAAATACACCACATATACTCAAAATTAATATAAAAATAATAAACGGAATACCGCCGGCGGCGGGAGGCAAGCCTCCAAGCACGCCTGCGGGTGCAGGCCGTGGCTACGGAGCTCTCCGAGACGACGCGAGGCAAGCTACGAGCGATAGGTGGTGGTACTAGACTCGTAGGCCACCACCACCCCCATCTCGGAGAGCTCCGTATCCGCCGGACTGCACGGCGACGTCGTCGCGCAGCTCTTTTAAACGTCTTCATCTTCGCGCGCGCGTCGCCTCATCGGTGCACTGCACCACCGGTAGCGGGGGCACTAGACGGGACGCGAGGTCCCGATGACCCCAAGCTGACCGATGGTGGACGCCGTCCTCGCCGTAGTTCTTGTGGCTCGGCCGACGTCAACGCTCCACCTTCGTCGTCGATAGAATGCACCGGCGGCGCGGCGTGGAGCTGGGTGGTGGGGTGTGCGTGTGGGATGTGAAGAAGCACGGCGGCTCTCGTGTCGGACGACCCGGGCGATGGTAGGCAAGGCGACGCGGTGGGCGGAGAGTGCTGCTGCGGGCGAGCGGTGGCGGCGGCGGCGTCGAAGTCGAGCGCGGCGGCGGCCGGCCGTCGCTGCAGAGCCTGCTCTCCATCACGCGCGTCGCGTCCCGGGTGGTCTGCAGCCGCTTCTGTTGCCTGGCATGTCGGGTTGGTGGAGTGTACCGGGGACGCCGAGCGGCGGCAGTGGTGATGCCGGCACGGTGCCTCCAACCGTGCGGGCCGCTGCGCCGCTGAAGAAGGGTCCGCGCGTGGGCGGCAGCTCGGCTGGTTCGTCCCAGGCAAAAACTTTCACAATTTTTTTTCAAGAGAAAATTTTTCCGACATGTCGGTTTGACAGCTCTTTTTCTTCTTATTATTATTTCTTTATTAACACATTATCTTAAAACTAATTTTGTACATATTAAAAACCTAACATTAAAAACATATACAAAATTAACCTTAAAAAAATGGAGTTTCCACCACCGGCGGCGGGGCGAGCCCAGGCTACCGATAGTCGGGTCCCAAAGAGAGGAACCTCCGGACGATGCGTGCAGTGTCGAGCAGGGCTGCCTTCTGGATCTGGCCCTTGACCCAACCACTCAGCAAAAGCCTCTCAAGGTGGTCGTCGAGGCTCTTCGCTATCAGCCCATGCGCCGAAACGACTATGGGCACAACGATCGTCGAGTCGACGGGCCACATTTTGGTAACCTCGTGCTGCAGATCCAGATATTTTAACATCTTCTCTGCTTCCTTACTGACGAGGTTACCATCGTGCGGCACGGCGATATCGACGAGCGTTGCGCGCCTTGCCTCCCGGTCTACTATCACAATATCAGGCCTGTTCGCGAGAATAGTCCTGTCTGTGATAATGGACCGGTCCCAGTAGAGTGTGACATGACCGTTCTCGAGAACTGGCGGTGGATTGTACTTATAGTAAGGCACCTCAGTACCCACAAGGTTGAACTTTAAGGCAAGTTGCTGGTGGATAATCCTGGCTACTAGGTTGTGTCTATGCAGATACTCGGTGTTGGCAAGCTGCGAACAACCGGAAATCACATGTCTGAGGGACTCGCCAGGTTGGTGGCAGGCGCGGCTGGTGGATGTGTTATTATTATTTTATCCATTTATTTCCACATTCCTTTTTATACAAATTTTACATTTTTTTTTTAATTAAAACCTAAAATTAATATAAAAACAAACGGAGTTTCCACCACCGGCGGCGGGGCGAGCCCAGGCTACCGATGGTCGGGTCCCAAAGAGAGGAACCTCCGGACGATGCGTGCAGTGTCGAGCAGGGCTGCCTTCTGGATCTGGCCCTTGACCCAACCACTCAGCGAGAGCCTCTCAAGGTGGTCGTCGAGGCTCTTCGCTATCAGCCCATGCTCCGAAACGACTATGGGCACAACGATCGTCGAGTCGACGGGCCACATTTTGGTAACCTCGTGCTGCAGATCCAGATATTTTAACATCTTCTCTGCTTCCTTACTGACGAGGTTACCATCATGCGGCACGGCGATATCGACGAGCGTTGCGCGCCTTGCCTCCCGGTCTTATTATTATTATTATATGGTCCCGTACGGATAAAGAACACTAAAATGTGGTGAATTTTTTATAATTTGAATAACAGGAGAATTTTTTAGGAGGATGAAAATTTTCTAGTAGATTTTTAGGAGATTTTCGAAGTCAATCTAGGAGAATTTCAAAATTTGAGTTGGCAACACTGCTTCGAATTCGAATTTTTGAACGTTGTGTGTTGATGGTTGGCGTATAGGTGGTTTTTTGCTTTCGTTTCGTTGCAGCAAATAATATTTGTTAGGCAAGCAGAGTCTCAGCGAAAGTGTGTAATATTTCCATAATATTTCACTTCTTTCAGTACAGCGTTTTTTGTACTTTCGACAATTTCGTACAGGACAAGCTCGAAACAGTGCATTCGTAGTGTGTTATTCGTTGGGTTGATTGGAGTGTTTTTAATTGTTTTGCCTTGAAAATGCCGCGTACCAAGCGGCCGGTGGCGAAGCGAAAGGCCGAGCGCGTCCCCGAATCGGAGGAAGCGGCAAGGCGCCGGTGTCTAGATGAAATCGGTAAGTGGGGAAATAATTATATATAGCCTAGCAACAGTTCGAAAATCTGCTGGCATGGCGCCTCACTGAGCGTTGTTTCGAGAGGAGAGGTGTTTTTGACTCTGTCGTCTGCACTGTCCCTTGGCACAGCCACCCATATTGGTTTACATTTAAAAAAAGAAAAGATAGCGCGAGACCACTATTGCGCTCTCGCTCCCCCTGACTACTAAGCTTTAATAATACTTGCCTAGTTGCCTCCGCTGACACCCGGGCCACTTTCGCCGCATAGAGATTCGACGCTGCACATAAACTCAAATATTTTGTAAAATAATTAAGTCAGATCAAAAAACTTTATTACTTATATCCAATTAAATTACCCACAAAACGATGTAAAACAAGTGAGGATTCACTTATTTAGAACCACAGACAGATGTCTTCAACTGCAAGAAAACAAAAGACGCCCGATATATATTTTTTTAACTTTTTCTAACCTAAAATTTACAATTCTCCTAAATCATATACCGGTTTGTAGGCGAAGAACGCTGACAGTAAAACGCCGAACAATGTATTTATGAGGCACTTGAATCCCATCCACAAATAAATAAAGAAAAACAAGGAATATCTAGTCAATAACGATAGACGTCAGAATATATTGCTTTTCTGTTTGAGTGCGGAATTCTTTGTAAGTAGGTGTGTTTCATATCAATGGAAAGGTTTTTTAATCATCCATCTAAAGTGCTCTCTCGTTCTAATGAGAAAAAATACTAGAAGAAAACCCGCATGGGTACAGATGGCAGCCGGCGGAGTATCTAATACCTGCTCCGCGCGTAGCAGTTGGGAGCAGGACTTGCGAAATACCTTTTTTTTATGTAATCCGTTATGGGTGGCTGAGTCGGAGGGGCCAAAGCACATGCTCCGACCAGCCAAAATCACTTCCGAGAAGGTAGGTGCCATACCGGAGACTTCCCTGGATTGCTGTCTATACTGGACTAGAGGAGAACACAACCGAGGCTGCTATGCGGTCATCTTACATCCAATACGGTGGTACCAACCCAGTCAGCCTGCTCCGCACGGAGCATTTGAGTGCCGGCAGGTTAAAAAAGAAAATGTTTTTTTTAGGTTTCCGTATCCTGTACGGAAGCCTCCGCCGTCCGTCCGTCCGTCTGTCCGAGAGCTGTATCTCTTGAACCGTAATAGGTAGCCCGTTGAAATTTTCACAGAATATGTGTTACTATGGCGGATATAACAACAAATAATAAAAAATAAATTATTAAAAATTAAGGGGGGCTCCCATACAACAAACATGCGAAAAATCGATTAGTCAAACTATTGAATAATAGATTGCGCCACAGGTTTTTATACATTGCATTGTTGAAAGACAAAAGATAGGCGGATAATAGCGGATATATACGGAAACCGCCGTGCGCGAGTAAAGCTCGCACTTAACAGATTTTTTTTTTGTTGCAGCTGAGGAACACAAACGTAAGCTTGAGTCGCGCTGCGAGATGGAGATCAAGAACACAGAGATGGCGTTCAAGATTTTGCTCAAATCGATCAGCGAAGAGACATTGCAGAAGACTATAGGACAACTGGTATGTTTCTCAAGGGGTCCAGCGAAGAAGCGAAGTAGTAGTAGTAAACAAAACAAAACAAAAATATTTAAAAACAATACAAGTGCACTCATAAATAAAAAATCTGAATACACGCACCAGCTGTCAGTGTTTAAAATAATAAATAAATAAATAAATAAAAATTTTATCCATAGATCTTTTCTAAAGGTATGCATCTGGTATATAGGTATAATATTTATATCATGAGTAACTATTATTTAAGTTTATCATTTTACACTTATACACTAATATAATAAAAAGTAAGTGTATAATATTATTGTAAAATTTATAAGATTATAATATTAAAGTCCGGCCGCTGAGAGAATGCGTTCCTGACGTCTGTCAGTTGGTAACAGTAATGTCAGTCTGGATTACCTAAAAAGTGCGACAAGCTTGTCTAAATAGCTCGAAACCATATAAACAATAGAAAAATGGTCATAATTTTATTAGCTTAGTTCGAACGTGCAGTTGCAGAAGTGAGTAATACAAACTTGTAAAATGAGTGATGAAATGACCAACTGACAGATGTCAGGAACGTGAATGCGTTCTCAGCGGCCGGACTATAATTTGTTGTTGTTGCTTTGGTTTGGTGTTGGCTCTGGGCCTGCAAACTAGTCCCGCTTGTTCGGGGACCTTCGTGCATAACCCCGCGACCTCCAGCTACCCCGGCCAGCCTATGTCCTCCATGAAGGCCACAAGTTGACTGGGGCGTCTGCAGACCTCTGCAACGGAAGATGGAGAGCGGAGTCTGTCCCTTAGTCGGTTGTCAACCACACTGTACTCCAACAAAACATGCTCGACCGTTTCATCCTTCGTCAAGCGTCCCCTGCACAGTGGACTATCCGTAATACCTATGCCGGCATGACCAGGGTGTCTTCCGGCGTTAACTCACACTAATACTTGAATATTTCAACCAATAGCCGGGCCGGATGCCTCACCGAACGCCTTCTGATTGGTTGAGTGAGATCGTTTCTCATACTCACATTGGCGAGTGAGTAACGCCGGTACAGGGGCAGCACTGACATGGCACCTAGTTCACCAAGGTGTTATGGACTGACATCACGGATGTTGTAGGTGATGTAGCCAACTGTGTCAGTTTCCATAAAACATGTATATTGAACAATACTGCAGAAGAACGAGCTGGTGCTGAAGGAGAGGCCTAAATCCAGCACTGCTGTCTGCGGCAGCGCCCGCGGTGCCGTCTCGCAAGACGACGGTAAGCCTCCCACACTCTCTCTGTCTCTCTCTCTCTCTCTCTCTCTCTCTCTCTCTCTCTGCTACACACATCTGTACTACATCTCTCACTCACACTCTGCTCTTCCACATACATGGTTCAGTTTTAAGGCATGTTCTAAGTTTAGTGTTAGGCCCCATTGCGGGAAGGATTATCAGTTCCGTTGTCTCTGCTTACTCCACTCTGGTAAATAGGTGTTACGCTATGTATCTATCCATGTATACACAGTGTCCCAAAACTCAACGTTAAGCGGGAACCAGGGAGTAGGTCAGTTTAGGACAACCCCGGGAAAAATGAGAAAAAGAAATCTGAGTCATTTGTTTTTTCAGAAATGGGCATTTTGGTTTTATTTGGGACACTGATCAGTAGCAGAGTTATTTAGGCTACCAATAAAAAAAATTTAATAATTATATTTGCAAATTTGTAGTCGTAGTTACTTAAAAATGTTGTACGAGAGTGTTTTTCAAAAAATGCTCATATCATAAAAAACAAATGACTGTGATTTTTTTTCATCTTTTTCCCAGGGTAGTCATAAACTGGCCTACTCCCTGGCTCCCGCTTGACATTGTGTTTTGGGACATGTTGTGTTTTGGGACACGCTGTATATGTGAATTACTCTGATTGTGTATGGTTCCTCTAATCTCAGGATTATCTCGTAGACACAGAAGAAGAGATTATACATTTCTGCGAGCGAGATAATCTTACCATTAGCGGAATCAGAGGATAATCCTGGTGTACTCTTGTGATTTTCCTTTTAATTTATTTCGACCTTGCAAACGCAATAACAACACAGATTGTAACCCTCATCAATACTAATAATAAATCTGGAAGGGTGTCCATGGAGTAAGTTACTTTGTTTTATTAGATACGGTGTTTGTAGACTCTATGTATGATACTAAAACTAAGCTGATGATTTTTTCAAATCTTTCCAGTTTGTATGTATGTTCCTCTATAACTCTTAAACCGATCATCCGAATTCGATGAAACTTAGTACAAGCACATTTAACTATATGTGTCGATATGGTTACGATAACATGTGGCTCTCATACAAACCGAATTGTTCCGCCCGCTGAAATAAAGGTAACGCAGGAAAGCAGCTCGGCCTTCTTTCTTACTTATTTACTTACTTTCTTCTTTTTAAAATCAGTACTTTGGCACAATTGGCTAAATCACCTACAACATCCGTGATGTCAGCCCATAAAAGCGGGTGAACTAGGTGCCATGCCAGTGCTTCTCTTCATTTCCTGTCGGCTACACTGAACTGGACGGAAAACACTTACTATTTACATAGCCGTTTCGACCGACGTTTCATTCAGTGCAGTGTTACCAAGCCGGGCGGGATAAGCCCTACCACCTAGTAACGTGGTAGGATAAGCCTTACCACCTACCAAGGTGTGCTTAACAACAGTCGACCAACCGCACCACTGACCTTACCGAGGCTGGGGTATGACGAATGTACTTCTTAGCGGAGGGCGCGACTTAGCCTATTTTCGCAAACATCTTAAAAAAATCATTCACTCTTTAACATCACTGGGCTTGTTACAACACATGCAATCACCTGTATACAAGTTGAAATGCACACTCTAGAACGATAAAAAAGGTATGGACGCCGGATTGTCAAATGCTTGTATGAGAACTAGCGTCCCCGAATTGCGGGGAGTGGAGTGTACTTACCGATGATAAGATATTCCACTATTGTGCACACTAAACTTGGCTGTACTGTTTTTACACGTAAACACAGAGCATGCGGGCATTTTAAACAGGTTTTTGCGAACGCGGCCGATGACAGACTGACGGGCCAGCGCGCGACCGTCCAATAAAACAAGTATGCTTTTACTTAACGCTGGCGAGGATAGGGTTCGGGGTCCATACCTTTTTTATCGTTCTAGTGCACACTCATCAAACATTACCACATTCATGTGAGATCATCGCTCACTAACAATCGCGTCTCTTTTCTAACTAACCGGGTGGCTCCTCGTCTGGGTTGTGGTCATCGCGTGCGGTCACCGGCGCGGCGGCTGACCGCAGGCTACCTTACAGAGGGCTCCTCGGCGCACGACTCGGTGGAGGCGGCGACCGCGCGGAGGCCGCAGCGCGTCTCGCGGAGCGCCACCAGGCACCAGGACCATTCCCGTGAGAATACAATTTGTTTTTTCACTCCCATTTGGTTTTTGTAGTGAGCAGATTGGATAGTGTGTAGTCGGTACTTAAAAAGGAATAGCCCCACCGCATCTCTCCCCGTGCATGTCGTAAAAGGCGACTAAGGGGTAAGGACAAGATGCCGTGCATGAGGGCGACAGGCTAGCCACCTCTCACCTTGGCGCGGTCCTTCCACCGAGTCGTGTAGCGGGTGGTTTTTCGTGCCTTACTTGCTGCTTGATTTTGCGTGCCTTGCTGCCATCTTGTCTGAATACTTTGCCAAATGTGGTGGTCGGTGTTGCGCTGCAATTTACAGGAGTACTAGCAGCACAACACCGATTACTCTGCTTACCGCGATTGTTGGGATACAGCGTTACGTGCAGATTGGATCTCATTGGCTGCTTCTATTATACTAGAGCAGTGGTGTCCAAATGGTTTCGCCTTTTTTTTTTATCTAATCCGGTATGGGTGGCTGAGTCAGAGGGGCCAAAGCACATGCTCTGACTGGCCAATATCACCTACGAGAAGGTATATTGTTGTTGTATATTGTTTATTAAGCATTCATTAGACAGCATGACTGTACTCGAATTTGTTACAATTCGTTCTATCCGATTCGGTAGGTGCCATACCGGAGACTTCCCTGGATTGCTGGCTATACTGGCCTTAAGAGCTACTTCCATATTTCTGTCAAGCCCAGCGGGCATATTCAAGTAGGGGACAGTACCTATGTATGACGTATACCTATACATTGTAATGGGATACCTGGCTATTTTGATTTTCAGACAAATTTACAAAATCTTCTATATAATCCAAATGCCAGCATTGCCCAATGCTCTGTGCATTGGGCAATTTTTAACATGTTCTGGAGTCAACGTATTTCTAAATTTATTTTTTATAATTTTTTTCGCGCTATTATTTCAATGTTTTATGTTTATTGGAAAGTCTGTGTGCGGGCGCCTAAAAATAAGGCCGCGTGCTTGGACACCGCTGTACTAGATCATCGTTACTCAAAGCGGTGGTTGCGATAACGTATAGATGGTTGGTGATCTGTTAAAAATCGCTATAAGTATTTTCTAGTAAGAACAAAACATTTATTATGGGAACAAAGAGCTATACATCCTTCCTCCACAGAACCCGTAAACTCTGGATGCTCTCCATGCCCACATATTTTCCCCCAAGTACAGTCTTGGCTCCTTCAAGAGAGGTCTGAATAGGCACCTGTCACGTCGGCATGGCATTTGGAACCCCCGCATTCGGCCGAATGTCCGTGGGCGTCGTTAGATACCTTATGGGTGTAAAATACATACCTTGTGCAATACAATTTTTTTTAAAATTTAATTTACTTTTAGGTCTTTCAATAATTTGTTAATATCAGCCCCATAGTACTCATCTTCGCAATTTGAATGACCATATTTTATTTGTTGTAATTCTATTAATACTAATATATTAATAAAACATGTAGTGGGGGGACGTAAAAATGTTTACTTTATTTTAGGCTCTTTTAAGGGGTCCCGATTTTGAGAAACGATGTAAGTTATAGTAGACGATATGGCAACAACCAACGCACAACAGTGGTGCAGATAAATGTGTATGCAATGGTGCGTGTGAGCGCATGAAGCGACTACGACGCTTACAGCATGCCGTCACCGCATTTTATAAATTCAAATTCAAGTTCAAAAATATTTTATTCAAAAAACATAAGACAGAAAAAAGTATAAATTTAAAAAATAAAATAAGGTAATAAAATAAAATAAAAATAAATTATACAACTTAAAGACTAACTTATGTTCAGTGAATGGGTATCAGGCACAGTTTACGCCTTCCCATAACCGGGAAGACACTGATTTTAAACCTCACCTCTATAACAGCTGTTGCTAAAGGCCGTAGTACAACTGACGCTCACAACCGCAACCATTCCCTCAGATGCGAGCAGCGCGCCACGCACGGCGACCGGCGGCGGTCGTCGCCGCTCGCGCTCCGCCGAGCAGTCGAGCTGCAAGACGGTGCGCGGCGCGCGCCCCAACCACCCGCCCTCCGCCTTCAAGCACCCCACAGCGTACAAGACACCCGCCTATAACAAGAATGCGCTCAACAACTTCCCACCCATTACGCCTAAGGTGAGTTTTAAACTTTTTACACAACCTATGGTGAAGCCAATCCAATAGGTGAATGTATTAAAAATATATCACATATTCACTTCTTACCTTACTAGGTGGTAGGGTTCAACCCGTCCGGCTTGGTGTGCGCACCGCACTGAATGAAACGTCGGTCGAAACGGCTATGTAAATAGTTTGTGTTTTCCGTACCCGTAGTGTAGCCGGCACGACCGAAGGGAAGCACTGACATGGCACCTAGTTCACCCGGTGTTATGGTCCGACATCACGGATGTTGTAGGTGATGTAGCCAACGGTGTCAGTTTCCATAACAAAAAAAAATGTCTATTCTCTTAGTCTCTCTGCCTGTTTCCCCGCTGTATATCCCGCTATAAAATACCGATCAACTCTGACTTCCAGATGTTGTTTTGGACATTGTAAGGTAGCACAGATAGTTGAAGGGCTGGACTTAAATACAGCGCCGAATTTTGTGAAATCTGCACTAGATTCAGCTGAAGCACCAAGGTGCCAAGCCACCAAACTCACCAAGGTGAATTTGGTGGCTTGGCATCACGGCCCAAATGTAGTGATAGAAAATGCTTTTTTTTGAGTTGAGCGTGAGAATTGAAGATAAAATAATAATAATAATACATGTAAGTACACGCTAGTTAAATAAAATCCATACATGTGTTAATACATATAAATTACTAAATATATAGAATATAATATATATACAGAATATAATATACAATTAAATAAACATACCTACTTATCCATCCAGGTATGAAACAAAAGATTTTTTTACTTATGGTGGGTGTGAGCGCAGGTGACGCCCAACACTCCGCTGACGGTGCTGCGGAGGCCGCGGCAGGGTGAGATGGTGGTCTCCATGTCGGGCAGCCCACTCATGGTGCCCACGTAAGTGTACATTATTATTATTTTGTTAATTATGTTTAAAACTTAATGCTGTTCAAATGCATCCTCAAGCCCATTGTAGACTTATGGTATCCAGCTGTGGGGTGCGTCCTAAAATTCTAACATTGAAACTATAAAAAGGTTCCAGTCAAAATGCTACATATCATAAAAGATGCACCCTGGTATGTGACCAATTATTAAGAAATAAGTTACAGCGTGAGAGCAAGATTAACAATTTTACTGAGAGTTCAGACTACAAAGACTTATTAATTAAGTGTATCAGGTGTAAAGAAATTTGATACGTTATTTGTATTAACTTAATTATTTTACTTAGTTAAAACACACTACAATGTGGTATAATTGAAGACGTGAGTGGACGAAGGTATTATGTAAAATTTTTTTAGAAATGCATTTTTTACCGTAGATGAAGGTGTTATGTGCCGAGTAATCAAGTGGCACTGACAGAAAATCCGAAATCACGACGGAAATAGGAGTTATTCCAGTTTGATCATCTCCAAAGATCATCTCATTAATTGAATTTTTTGTGCATGATGAAAGAGATATGTGTACAAAACACATTCATCCACATGAACGAATGATTTTGTATTAATGCATGGTTTTGTACGCTTTATTTTTCTCAGCTTTTTGTTTTTGTTACATAGCACCTTTGTCACCTGATGTCTTCAATTGTCAAAAAAAAAAAATAATTATGTATAAAATTATAATATGGTGTAAATAAAACAATTTAATACATAAATATTAAGATACTTGAAGTATCAAGTTGTCAATGGGTTAGGTTAGGTTAGGTTAGTGGAAGATGCCACGAAATCTCATACACTTCATATCTATTCTTTATTAAAACATAATTACAATTAATTTATTAAAAACATAAAAAAAAAACAACAGAGTATAAGCAAACTAGTAACTAAATTAAAATAAAAATATCCTCCATAGGGACTGTGACCGCAGTCCCGCGGACCAAAGCAGCGTTCCCCCGCTGAGTGGCCAAGCTTATGTTTTGGGTGAGGAACGCTCTGGCACGACGGCCCCATAAGCAGTTTGCCCAACTGCTTCACCAGTTCTTTGGCGTCCGGGCTCCACACCCCGATGGTCTCCACGGCAAAATCGACAAACTCGTAATTTTGTTTCACATAACGGCACTTCATATAACAATCACACATACTTTTCAATATTGAAGTCGTAATTATGTTGATAAATGAGGATATTATGAGCATATTATGTACCGTGTGGGGCCAGTACGTTAAAAGAATAGCCCCACTACATCTCTCCCCGTGTATGTCGTAAAAGGCGACTAAGGAATATGACTCCCTTCTTATATTACTAGGTGGTAGGATTTAACCCGCCCGGGTTGGTACCACCGCACTGAATGAAAGGTCGGTCGAAACGGCTATGTAAATAGTTTGTGTTTTCCGTCCAGTTCAGTGTAGCCGGCACGACCGAAGGGAAATGCTGACGTGGCACCAAGTTCACCCGTTGTTATGGGCTGCCATGATGGATGTTGTAGGTGATGTAGCCAACCGTGACAGATACCATAAAAAAAAAATTTGGTGTGAGCTATAATATTCTGTGGTATTATTATATCCTGTGGTACTTTAGATGCCCCTAGGCTGAATCAGCTGGGTTCTCTTTTCGTCATGTGTATGTCTATAAATTGTCAGGACATAATTATTCGCAGGCAAAGTCGGAGTAAAGTGCTTCGCGAGCCGCACTGTATGCCTCATACATAATTCAACAGATAGAGGGAGGTCGAGCACGAGACTAATTCAGCCCCAAGTCCTATTCAACGCAGGCTAGCTGATGAGGGCTAGATGCGAGCCGAAATGTCCGGCGCGTTGTGAGAGAATACGGTCCCGCCGTCCCCTTTCCACCTCCACACGCGCACTGGGCGGGGATTGCATCCCTACAGGCTGGACTTACCGCGGATGCGTACCAATCGGTTCTGCAGATCTTTCCTCCACAGAACCGGTGAACTCTGAACGGTCTCCCTGCTCATATATTTCCCCCCAAGTACAGTCTCGGATCCTTCAAGAGGGGCGTAAATGGGCACCTGTCAGGCCGACGTAGCATTCGCAACCCCCGAATACGACCGAATGTCCATGGGCGTCGTTAGACACCTTATGGGTGGCTCGGCGCCATGTCACGGTTTCAATAAAAATTAAAAAAAGAGCAAGATTCGCCAATCTCTGGATTTATATCTTTTCCTACTTGCAATAGGCCCGAATGTGTTCCGTGAAGCCATGGAGTGCTAAGTTTGTCACCTGCAAAGGTTGACTGGAAGAAATCACTTGCAGTGATAATTCCGCCTTTGCACACTCCTGTATTTTTTTTTTCTTCTACTCGTGTACTGTTCTCTCCATTGTGTGCAATGAACAGTTTCTATTCTATTCTATTCTGACCTTTTTTTTTATGTAATCCGGTATGGGTGGCTGAGTCAGAGGGGCCAAAGCACGTGCTCTGACTAGCCAATATCACCTCTGAGAAAGTAGGTGCCATACCGGAGACTTCCCTGGATTGCTGGCTATACTGGACTAGAGGAGAACACAACCGAGGTTGCTATGCGGCCATCTTACATCCAGTACGGTGGTATCAACCCAGTCGGCTACAATTTGAGCCTACCACCCAGTAAGAGGCAAGGGAAGGGACCTACAGTTTTACACCGATTCCGAATTGTGAAGCAGCAGGTGTAGGTATGCACGTAAATTTTTTCATCAGAAAAAACTCATTGGTACACGCCGACCGGATTCGAACCGCGCAACTCTCGCATGAGAAGCCGATGCCCAAACCACTCGGCCACCAACCGCCTAATTACAGAAATTAATAAACCTGCCCTGCCTTTATTACAGAATGCAAGCGGAGGACAGGGCGAATTGCAACATCCCGCTGCACGACGGCACGATGCTGTCTCTGCAGCCGGAGCTCCTGCGCAAGTCATCCACCTTCATACCGTTCTCGCTCTTAGACCGAGGGGTGCTGCAGCAGCTGAAGACCATCAAAGATAATCTTGGCAAGGTCGTCGAGCTCGGCGAGAGCAGCGGGATGGTTTAGCTTAGCTTACAGGTAGCGCTAATAACATACATGATATGAAGGCTTTAGCATCATTGAGAGGCAGTGTTTGACGTACATCACTGGCAGGGCTTAACAACACTGACAGACAGGGCTTAACATCATTGACAGTAAGGGTTTAACAACACTGACAGACAGCGCTTAACATCACTGATAGTAAGGGTTTAACAACACTGACAAGACAGCGCTTAACATCACTGACAGTAAGGGTTTAACCGCTGACAGACAGGGCTTAACAACACTGACAGACAGGGCTTAACATCGCTGACAGGAAAGGCTTAACATGACTGACAGACAGAGCTTAAATCTATGACAGTAAGGATTTAACAACACTCACAGACAGGGCTTAACATCACTGACAGTAAGGGTTTAACAACACTGACAGACAGAGCTTAACATCACTGACAGTAAGGGTTTAACAACACTGACAGACAGAGCTTAACATCATTGGCCGGTAGAGTTCAACATCTCTGACAGGCACGGTTTAACATCTCTGACAGGGTAGGGTTCAATATCTCCCGACAGGCACAATTTACCTTACTTACAGGGATTATTGGTTAAAAAAAATCATAACCGCAACAAAATTAGAATACATTCTTTCAGGCTTTTTGGGTCACTAGTAGAAGGACACCTGACTTTTTTTATGGACTTTTCTACTGACTTTTCTATGTTACCTGTTACACTCGTGTGTCAGCCCATTGTGCCTTCGTTGAAACTTAAGTGCCATGTCAGTACTTCCCTTTAGTTGATCGTCCAGGCTACCGGAACTGGCCGATAAATATGGACTATTTGTCATAGCCATTTTGACCGACCTTCGTTCATTGCGGTGGTACCATAACCCTACCACCTAGTAAGACAAGGGACCTACCTACAGTTTTATAGTTTATTTTTATTTAGGGTGTTTTAGAAAAAAAAATATGTTATGAATTAAAAGTCACCTAAGCTGTAATTAATATTAAATTAATTTTGCGTACAGGTTGCACAGTGTTGCCATCGAGTAAATAATGCAAACAAATTGCATCACAGCAGTATTTGAATATGAAGTCTGTATATTAAACATTTTGTAGTTTTAATAGTTTTCAATTGTTCTTTACTTGAACATTTATACAGGTCGGTTAACTAAAGCTGGCATGGCACGTTCACAGTACTCACACCAATGCATTTTTATTATGCAGTGTGTTTATTCTAACCTCTAAATAAACCAGTTACAATAATGCCCGTTGGTGACGAGTTCAAACAAAGCAATAACAACCTCTGTCACTTTTATAAGCTTGGCATCGTGCGAGAGAGACAGATCAGTGTTTTCGTGATGCGTATTCAGTGCGACGTCACCCCGTGTGCGCGTATTCACAGACACTACACAAGCGGCGGGTGGCCGAGTGGTTTGGGCATCGGCTTCTCATGCGAGAGGTCCGAGGTTTGAATCCGGTCGGCGTGTGTAACCATTTTTTTTTTGCCGGAAAAAATTACGTGCATACCTACACCTGCTGCTTCACCATTCGGAACCGGTGTAAAACTGTAGGTCCCTTCCCTTGCCCCCTACTAGGTGGTAGGCTCAAATTGTAGCCGAATGGGTAGATACCACCGTACTGGATGTAAGATGGCCGCATAGCAGCCTCGGTTGTGGTCTCCTTTAGTCCAGTATAGCCACCAATCCAGGGTAGTCTCCGGTATGGCACCTTTTTTTTTATGTAATCCGGTATGGGTGGCTGAGTCAGGGGGGCCACAGCACATGCTCTGACTAGCCAATATCACCTCCGAGAAGGTAGGTGCCATACCGGAGACTTCCCTCCTACCTATTCGGAGGTGATATTGGCTGGTCGGAACATGTGCTTTGGCCCATCCGACTCAGCCACTGTGAATAATGGATATGTGAAAGTGTGTGTGTGTATGTCAGCTTGTCAGCACAGCAATATGTGAAAGTGTGTGTGTATGTCAGCTTTAGATAACCGACCTGTATGATGAGCAGACTGAAGCTATTTAATATTTTGTAGACAAACGCATCTGATGTAACAACTACAGACTGCCACTCTTTACTAGGCACCCATTCCGGACTCCGGAGTCGTCACTATCACACACACTGCAGACAAACTGCGAGCAGAAATGACATTTCAAGATAACGGTCGTCTCAGGGTGCCCAGTAAAGTATGTCGGGCTATAAGCAGTCATTATTCTCCATTCATATTTGAGGGCCTCATGTCCAAACCATACTAATTGTATAGACGCCTCGTTGACATGAGGCCCTTGAAGCTTGAATTTTTAGAATAAATATTTTAGAAATAATAACACAGATTTTTATTTCAACTTCAGTATACTGTAGTGTGTGTGTTTATTTCAACAGAAAATTTTCTCAAAATATCCATCGGTGCCACAACTACATGCTTTACAAATATGATATGGAATGATTCCCATTCAAACCAAACACGTATGGCATTTGTTGTAACAATGATTTTGATTTGTGCCCTCTAGACTTCCAAGAAAGTATTGTCACAACTGTTTAGACAAGAATTGCATAGACAATTTTCTGAGGCCCAATAAAAAGGGCATAGCAGGATCACCTCTGATTCCGCTAATCTTAAGATTATGTTCTAGAAATGTATAATCTCTTCTTCTGTATCCGTGAGACAATCCTGAGATTACGTCGCTCTAGTTCGGGAGTTGTCTAAGTGCCACAGAGCAAATTTTACAGGAGATCTGTTTAAAGTTTATAGTTTGGTTTTCACTGTGTGATTGCGTTACTGTTAAGCATATGTTTGGAAACTGACTAACTTTATTAGAATCGCTATAAAAACAATAAATTCCTTAACATTAATGAAATAAATAACACAAAAACACTATTTTTGTTTGGAGATAGACAAAACTGACTAAACGGACGTTGCGAATGGCGGACATAGCACAACACACACTGGGTATAGAGGTCACTTAGCTGACATCACCGTTAATTCCTATTTTTGCTATGTCCCATTCCTCGTCCGTGATTGGCTGTTTGGTCGTTAGACAAAATACGAACTCAGCGCAAGCTGTGGAATCTTAGAGATAGGACGAAAATCTATTGTGAAACTGTATGGAGCCATAGAATAATAATGTCTGTAATTTTGCACTGTCTTCAGTATAAAATATAAACAAAACTGCTTTATTGGATAAAATGTTTTTACTTTTTAAATGCAGAAATATGCAGAAAAATCTGCGGAATCAACCTGCATTCAAAGCTCATTTTCGCTAAAAATGTGACTTAGACAACTCCCGAACTGGAGCGACGATTAGTGGAACAGACAGTCATAGCACAATTAGCTGAGGCCCAATTGCGCATACCACGATTATGGTGTGCCTATGGTTCCACAATTTATCTCCGCGAAGACAGAAGAAGAGATTATACATTTCTGGGAGAAAATCTTAAGATTAGCAGAATCAGGGGATAATCCTCGCAATTGCGCCAGCTTTGCCACAATCTATAGGCAAACAGAAAACTATTGTCGCACGTTTATAAACACAGTCACTCACACCTTTATAAATAGACAGAAAGTAACATCCGAAGTTTGCTACACCGGAAAATTAGTCAGACGGCGCGACAGCTCAAGGCCAATGGCCGTGCTTAGCGAGAATCTGCTCGACCTCCTTCACGTAGGGCTCCGGCACGCGCTGGTCGCGCATCTGCTGCACCTTGTCTCTCACCACGCGCTGCTCGCGCGCCAAGCCCTGCTCCCGCTCGAGACGCAGCGCCATGCCTTGCGCTAGTGTCGCCGCGCGCGTCTCCGCCCTGTGGGATCAACCATTGAATCTTTCATCCCTGCTACTGTAAGCATGGTGTCTGCCATATTTTTTTACTCTTCAATCGCGCCATCTAGCCTACGCATTGACTTGGCTGAAGCCCGGGTGGATGGAACAAGTATGGAAGAGGCGTATGTCCAGCAGTGGACCTAAAATCGCTGACTGACTTAAGATTTCGGAAGACGTCAGCGGAAGTTTGGATGTGGTGGTGGATTTGAATGTCGACCTGTTTACTTAGCGAACTGTCTTTTTCGACCGACTTGGAGCGGGGGAAATTGCGGGAATGAGAGAACGCAATTTTTGTGGCACTACGCCATGCTACCAAGCATTATTATCTATATAAGGTGACCAGATTCCTAAAATCAAGGTTTGGACTGGCTCACCCGGTTGACCCATCAATGCTGTACAGATCTCACAATAACTTTAGAGTGAACATTAAGAAACCGTAATTTTATGAAAATGCGAGAATAGCCATACAATGTATACTCCAATGATAGTGTCATTCAAGCCTTCCCCAACAACGCTGTCAGATGAACTGGAATCAAGACTCGACTTCTACAAATCATTCCAAGTTGGTAAACGCACCAAGAAATCTGGACTGGGTATAGAAAAAATTAAGTCTGATTAAGAAATACTGAAAGGTTTTGCTCAGAACGACATGGAGCAAGGTTTCAACTGCACCCCTTGAACCTAGAAATGCAAAATGACACTACCAGTGGGTGACTTCTACATCCCTCCTGCATTGAAGTGGAAATCCATAATTCAATCGAAGTTTTACCTAAATGTATTCCAACTTACTCTCCTTGCCTTGACCCGAGTGACATAGTTCGAAGGGGAAAATCTACAAATAGATTATGCTCGTCGTGTAAGGAGTCCGTAGGCATTGAAGGTGCAAAAACAGCTTGAGAGAGTCCAATATTTCTACTGTCATGATAAAGTCTTCCAAATCATCAGAGAGGCCGTCAGCCTGTCCATTGCCCCAGTACCTAGTGGCATTCAGAAGGTCAACTTTGTGAAACCTGGAACCAATAAGCTGCCCAAGATAGGACTAAAAATCTATTTTAGGAGCAGCAAAGGACTGACAAATGGATACACATGAGAAGCATTAGCAATGCCTTCAGAAATCTGTAGAATACAGACTGGACATACTCATATTCTCAAAAGCGACAAAGCATGTAGTGCTTGTTGAACTTACAATTCCATGGGAAAGTAATATACTGAAGGATCACAACTTCAAAGTAAACAAGTACCATAACTTAGTACACCGGATAGTGAGAAACGGATTCAAGACTAATCTACGCTGTGGAGGTCGGAGTAAGAGGACTACCAGCGAAGTCGCTCTACGGTTTCTTCAAGAATCTAGACCTGCCAAGAACGACGCCACACGAGTAAAGACGGTGCTTAGCTCATATACGGAGAGACCTTCGAAAACGCCAATGGAGGCATTATACAGAATATGGATAGGAAGGTCGAGAGCAGGACTGGTGGTTCTCCGCGTCCTAGTCATCGTAGACTAGCTGACGAGGTCCCGACTTCGAATGACACCCTCTACTACCAGTGTGCCCGGTTATGTTTGGTGAAGCTATCGTGAGTTCTGTCCTTCCACCTTCCTGTCTGTACACCTTCCTTCCTTGCCAACTGCTGTTGCTAAATGACACTATGACTATTCTAGGAAACTACAAGTATAATTACATACTTTTATGTTTCCCTAGCAAACATCAATTGTATGTCCATCAGTAGGTTTGTCTTTTCATGAGGGCCTGCCTAATTTAATTTTAGTGAGCGTTAAAAATTTGTAAAGTCTAAAACTGACCTATGTATCTCCTTGTCGTTGATCTGCTTCATGATCTCCCGCCGATGCTTCTCCACCACACGCTTGTGCTCGTCTTGTATCTGTCAAACAGAAGATGATTTTTTTAAAGATGATTCATACATACCATTAACCTAATAGGCAAGGTTTTCTTTTTCTTCTGCTTCCTTCCATAGAATGGAAACTCTTTTCACGCCTCTCTGTAGCCCTTCCTAATTCCAAATTTCAAATAAATTTACTCTGAAGATGGTACCTACAGGAACAGTTTCACTTTCTTAAGTTTAAACTAGTATCACAATAGGTTTAGAACAGAAAAGAAAATTACTGACAATAAAAAACAAAACCACATTTGACTGATGTCCCGACTGAGTGCATCACTGGGTTTAGAGTCCATATTTAGAGCTCTTTCACACCTCTCAAGCACATTGAAATATGATCGCAAACGTTTGAAAGCCTGTCAGTTACCTAATCATCTGTTCCTAAACCACCACAAAAGTATCTACCTCTTTTTCCTTGAGCATAAATTCCTCATTCTGTCTCGCGGCGTTGTTGAAGCTCTGCTCATCCTTGTATATCTCTTGCGCTATCAGGCGGTGGATGTCATTGATCTAAAGGATACAGACAGAGCAACATGTCAGGACAGGAAGGCTCACTGGCAACTTACCGCAAGAATTGGGTCAGCTTTGCGCATTATTTATTAAGTATGGGATTGGTAGACCGTGGCAAGTTATTGGACCATCTTGCGCGACGAATGCTAGGTCTCGCAAAATAATTCGATAATTTTGTTTATTTTCTTGCTACTCACCACCACATTATTGCAATTATGAGTAAGTTTTATTCCCAGCTTCTTGCGATAAGGACGTGAGAATTTACCATTTCTTCAAATCAATACTAATAATAAATGTGTACCTAAGGGATGGTGTCATGGAGTAAGTTACTTTCTTTTATGAGATATTGCGTTTGTAGACTCTATGTATGATAGGTACTAAAAAAAAATTGACGATTTTTAGAAATCTTTTCTGTATGTATGTTCCTCCATAACAATTAAACCGATCAACAGAATTAGATGAAACTTAGTACAAGCATATTTAGCTATACGTGACACAAGATAGGCTAAATGAAATTCAGTTCAGAAATTCATTCACGCTAATATGGGGCTCTCATACAAACCGAATTCTTCCGCGCGCCGAAATAAAGGTACGGTAGCGGCCTTACTTACTTTCTTCTTTTTAAATACGAATTTCACGCGAGCGAAGCCGCGGCCAAAAGCTGGTATATAATAAAAATATACTGTACCCACTTTTACACCATTAAAACATGGAAAAGCTAGTTAAGTGGCTAGGTGAGGTACGGTTTTAAATTACCGCGTTGATACCACCACACTGAATGAAAGGTCGGTCTAAGCGGCTATGTAAATTGTTGATTAATGTTATCCGTCCACTTCCAGCCCAATTGGAAGCACTGCCGTGGCACCTAGTTCACCAAGGTTTGATGGGCTGACGGATGTAGGAGGTGATGTCAGGTCCATAAAAAATGCCATGCTGTATTCTATATTAAGGTAACCTTAAGAGGTAGAGATACTCGTGCGGGCAGGTCTCAGAGGGGCAGGTGATGCAGTAAAAAATAAAGATTTTGCCTATAAAGTATAAAAATAAATTCTTGCTGTAACATCCTAGTTGAAAACTGGAAAAACTTACCTGTTGCGACCTCGACATATGCAAAGCCGCTAGCTCCTTGTTCCGCTTGATGGCTGCGTCTCTCTCCTTCCTGCGAAATTCCCTCTCGACGTCCTCCTGGATCTTCAGATTGCGGATCCGCTCCAACTCATCCTTCAATGCTTGCTCCGCCTGAAGGCCAAAAACACTGCTTTAGAATTCTTCTTGTGGTATTTTTGTGGCAAGTGGTTTCAAGGAGCTGAAGATGGCCTTGTTTTTCAGCAAGTATCATGCCTCGAAGGTTGGCTTATACCCACCTCGAGACTGCAACTTGAAAAAAAGCAATTGCAGGTACACCTACCTACCCTACCACTGCACTGACAAAAAGGCTCTTTAGGTTGATACGCTGCGCTGTGCACTACAGGTCTGTGTCTACTTGAGGTCCGTCTGAGTGTTAACTGATCAACATGGAAACATTAGGAAGGAATCCTTCACACTCTCAAACCATCAGTCTGAACCTCTCCTACTTACTAACTGTATACAATACAATGGACTAGGAAGGAAAACACCTAACCTTTTATAGTGACAAGGAATAAGGTACAGGAAGAGGGGTCATTGAGCCTGGTTTATCGGTACTACTATGGCCGCTGCTCTGACAAAATTGCTTCCCTTATGTCTCCTCCTGTTCGCCTTCGCCAAACCCGCCATACTCTCGCGGAACATCCCTTTGTAGTGGACAGAAGAGTACTTCGAACTGCACGATTCTCTAAATCGTTCTTGTGCCGCACTGCAAAGATGTGGAACGGGCTTCCGGGGAATATTTTTCCCCACTCCTACAGTCCACCGATCTTCAAATCGCGGGTAAATAGCCTTTCCCCAGCGACATAGTCCACCTCCAAGCCGGACGGGCACCTCCGGGGGTGAAATTGGCTGCGCCTGAGGCTTCGATCTCGGGCACAGTCAGCTAGTTCGGAAGCAATAAAAAAAAAAGATGGCATTTTCTGAAGTACCTAGGTAAGTAAACCTGACGCAAGATAAGGTCAGCTTGGTATTTGTGGTAGTGCGCCAGTTTGGCCAATGGACAAGACGCGCCAGCCGTCGCATTACCCTCCCAGTAACTCGCGCTGTACCTCGGGTGTGCATATGTACCGCGGCACTTACACAAACACGCAGTTTTCCCTATACTACTATTACAGAGTACCTTTTGCGCATTGGCTATATGCGAAATTCCCTTCTGCTTTGCGGCCTTAATAGCGTTCTGTTGTGCTTCATTCCTCGCCTCCCGCTCCTGCTTGGCTTGAAGGAACTGCTTCACCCGCTGATCTGAGATGCGCTCCTCTTCGTTCTGAAGCTGCTTGTAGTAGAGGATCTCGACGTTGCCTGAGCGGAGCGGTCCAGTTTTTAATGACTCCGACATAAATATAAGGTGCTTCGTTATTCATGTCAAATGTTTCGGGAGGGTTACATACACACTCAAATAAACACGTTAACTACGCAAAAAAAAATATATCTTTTTGGCATTACTTTTCGAGAAATTTTACAAAACATGTTTGCTACCTAAACGTTAAAAGGATCAACCTTTGTGTAACAGTAGGTAGCTTGCATTGTACGGGGTCAATGACCGTACTATGTTCAAACGCAGAACAGCTGTTTGTTGTAAGTAAGTCACAAGGTCACTAGGCCGCCGCCGCTCTAAAACTATCTACCTACCTACCTATCTACGTGTGCGGTGTGTGTGCCTTTGTTTCGTGTTTGCAGGGGTCTATAGCATGATTGGTTTTTACAGCTATTTGATTAAATTTTTTTTTTTTAGGAGATGTTAGGAGAAAAATGCTCCTATAAACATGGTTTTTTTTTTATAAAAGTGTTTGTTTGAGTGCGTATGTGACCCTCCCAAAGTTATTGACATGAATAACGAAACACCTTATATAGGCGTTCAGTGTGAATATTTTCAGCTCTTTCACCCTCTAGCGTTGCGAATGCACTCGAAACATGAATTTTTGAATGCAAACGAAAAACGCCTATATTGAGTCTTTGGGCACATATTTATTTATGATTACTGGGAATAAATCACCATTTCGCCTGCTAAGACACAAGTCATAATCATCGGATCACCTAAATTGTTGGCAAAGCTGGACAGGGATACTCGCCCCGTCGTTGTTTTCAATGGCATAGCTATCCCCTACAGCAAGTGCGTTAAAAATTTAGGGCTTATGATCGATGAATCTCTTACATGGAGTGTGCAGGTTAATGAGGTCAGTCGTAAGGTCTTCGGGAGCATGCACTCTCTCAAGCGTTTGCAAAACTTCATTCCCACTGGCACAAAAATTACGCTCGCTCAATCTCTCTTATTGCCAATTCTAGATTATGCTGATGTGTGTTATCTTGACCTAAATGAGGATCTCCTCAACAAACTTGACCGAATTCTTAACTTGTGCATTCGCTATATTTTCGGATTGCGCAAGTATGACCATATATCTGAATATCGAGCTCGCCTTCAGTGGCTCGATGTTCGTGGTCGCAGGAACTCTCACGCCCTCTCTCTTCTCTTCCGCACACTTAATGATCCTGCTGCTCCCAAATACTTGAGTGAACGATTTGAATTTCTTTCTTCTCACGGCCTGGCTTTAAGATCTGCTGACAACTTACTCTTGGCAATACCGGCTCACTCAAGCTCGTTCTACACGGACTCTTTCACAGTACAAACAGCTCGCCTCTGGAATAATCTGCCTGTGCATTTACGCTCCTCTACGTCTATGAATGTATTTAAGATAAATTTAAACAAACTTCTCCTTTCCTTACCGAAGTAAATGCAATTTATATTACATAAGTACATATCTTTACGCCCCTCTATTACTCTCCTGTCATTCAGTTGATTGTGTTGCACAACGGTATCACCGATTAATGTACATATAATATGTAAGTTTATTATATACATATATATGCTTATTAAAGTATCTATGTAGTATTCGTACGTAGTTTATCATACATATTTCTTTAATCTAACACATTGTCACAAACTATTCTTGTTCGCCTGCATGTACTTCTCCCACATCCCAAAGGTTAGTTAGAATAGAATGCCTCGCGGCATTAAGCTCGCCTGTTGTACCTAATTTTGATAAATTGGTGTTCAATAAAGAATATATACATACATACATTTCGACAGTGATAACAGGGATGCTGCCTCTGTCAGTTCAGTTATAAGAAAATGCGAAAGGAGAGCTGATTATGTCCTGTCAGTTGAACAAATGTGAGCAAAATATAAGTACGCACACTGATCGAGTATTCCCTTGAGTTTCGTCTGTTGATGGTGCTTGTCCTTTAGCTTCTGCGCCTCGTCGAGCTGCATGGCGATGTTGGCCTGGTTCACGCGGATGCTCTCCTCCGCGATGCGTTCCGACTCCATTATCTGTCACACACATTTTGGTCCTTCGAGCCGGGGCGACATATAGGCATCTAATCTACCTACGTTAAGTCCATGACATTTTTATCGGTTATGTATGAAGTTTTTGAGCGAAAGAACAACATTAAAGGTGGGAACAAACTATCGGATGCGTCCGGCTGCCGCGGCTGATGGACGCGACTGAAGAGTGTGCACGCTTCGAACGTCCGCGGCTGATGGCGGATGCCTCACGTCATTACACAAAGAATTGTCGTTAGAGCAACATGTCCAGTAGCGATAGTGAGGACGATTTTGTCGAATTAGCGGTAGCTGCGCTAAGCTATGTTATCCACAAAAGAAAAAAATTTAAAGAAGTGTTTGGGTCCATGAAATAAATAAAAAACGATCCGAGTTTGGTGAATTCAACACATTGTATCCAGATTTGGATGAGAAACGTTACAAAATGTATTTGAGAATGAATGAAATCAATTTAATTTACTGCTGAGGTTCCGGACGCGTCCGGAACCCCGTGCACACTGTACGCGGATGCGGAAGGCGTCCGCGGCTGAACAAAAACATGCGCCATGGGCGCCAGATTTCTATCGGACGTCCGAATACTCAAGGTCATGTCCGCGACTTAGTACCGATAGTTTGCACAGTGTATTTGTACTGCCAGATAGCAGCAAGCCGCGTCCGGCTGCCGCGGCAGCCGGACGAATCCGATAGTTTGTTCCCACCTTTAGGCTGAGAATAGTTTGGAATGCATTCTTACATTATATTAAAATAATTTGGACCAAGGTAAGTAGCTGCATGTCTGGCTGGGTGGGAGGAAGGTTCTACAGAAACCTAATTAATTTCATTCAACCTACATAATTGTATAACAATAATATTTACTTATAAAGTAGGTAACTAGTTTCTTTTTATACTGAAAGCGCGACATAATATGTACTGTCAAGCCCTCTTGAAGGAACCGCGACTGTATTTGGGGGGACATTGGTTCAACACATATGGGCAGGGAGAGCGTTCTAGAGTTTACCAGTTCTGTAGAAAGATCTGCAGATAGTTTTCTAATTCAAAGAAATTCCTGCGTTCTTTGGCTTTGTGCAGCATCAATAAGAAAATTGGACCCATTGACCACCTAGATATCAGTATAGGTAGGTTGAAAGACTTCTGCCACTAGAAACCAAGATATCGTGAGCACGTGACAAATACTGGCCTTGGCCGCTTCGCGCGCTTGTATCTGCTTCCTGAGTGCGCTCAGGTTGGTGAGACGGAGCTGCTTGCGGTAGTTTTCCTCCCCTTCTGCACGCTTGATCGCCGCCAACCGGTTCTCCTCCATTATGGTGTCCAGCCTGCAAGCGGTCACTCATTTAGGTGGAAGCGATACCGTTCCACCTCATCCTGACCTGATGTATTTGGCTAACGATGCTCGCCATGAACGATGGACCCCAGTTACAATTTTCGTCACTTCACGTTGCGGCAACAAGGGTACTGTGGGTACAAAGGTTATACCAAAATATTTAACTTTGACTTTGTCCAGCGCGCTGAACGCTAAAGAAACGCCGACGATTACGCCGATTACGAGTTAGCGAACGAGTTGTCGGAACAGCGAACGGGCGAAAACTACGCTACTGGCGGCGACCCTTACATCTTTTCCCGAACAATCACCTTCGTTTTGGCGAACAGCGAACCTTCGAAACCAACATGTAATCAACGCGGTATTATGTATAGAGCTCTTACTCGGGCGACGGGCATTGCTCCGCCGAGTTGAGGCACAATTTAAGAATTGGGGCACATCGAAACCAGTCGATCGCGAGCGGCCGAACCCTCTAATTACTATACTCTTTGGGCCGAACTCTTCGCACGCGCCACCGCCTGCGCGCATCGCGCATGCCCGGTTGTATTTCAAATTTCAATGCACATGATGTGACATGTTGGCCTTGGCTGGCGTTGTCGCTTACCGGCCGCTAGCCCCTCTCCCGTTCGCTTCCCGCCCCGCGCGAGCCCCTCTCACCGCCCGCTAGCCCCACTCTGGTCGCTTCCCGCCTCACGCGAGCTCCGCTCTACCGCTCGGCTCTGCGCTCCCCCTCCCCGCTACCTTATCTCATACCTCAGCTGATGTGACGCCGTTTCTCTGTATGTTCTTCGTACCGATATCTCTAGTACACAATACCTCGTTGACTGTATTAGAGCTGCTGTAGTTTCAGTCGGTTCCTTTAACATTCAGGGCAGAGAGTTGTAAGAATGAGCGAGATAGCACTACAGACCTGCGCTCCTCCTCCGTCAGCATCTTCTTGATGAGCGCCCTCTCGACGAGCTGCGCGTCGCGTATCGCGTGACACTTGGACGCGAGGATCACGCTGTTCGCCAGCCGGGGACCTTCCATCTCCTCCTCCCTTAGAACTGACGACGGGAGGGCATTGATCAGATCAGGCTGACAAGTAGTGCTTTGTAGAACAGGCTCGGTGACATGACGGTGCCAAAGAGTTTATAGACGATCAGGCATAGCCGATTACACCACTGCGAAAACGCATGTAAACCAGCATTGGTGGCCGTGCCGAGAGACCAATGGTGCAGTCGACAGAGCCAAAATCACCTCTCCTCGCGAAACCACGCTCAGTTAGGCGCCATGCCAGCAGATTTGCGGACTGTTGCTAGGCTGTCTAGCCCGTAATACGACGCTTGAAGACACCCAGGTTAAAGGATTCAGGAAATACACTCGCCGGAAGACAGTTCACGCTCTAGCGGTGCGACAAAGAAACGATTTATAAGAACCGACGGGTTCTCAAAAGCCCAATGTCAACAACAAAAGTGTGTGCTGAGTCTCTCTGCGACGAGTCATGCGGAGATAGTTAGGTCGGTTGGCAGGGAATAAGGGATGCTAGTTCCACAAAGCAGCGTCCGTGATAGTATATTCTGTAAAACCCACAAATCGTCTGTGACTCAGAGACATGTCGGCTATTACACGGCCTAATATTATTACTTTAAATTGAATTTTATATATTTATTGCACTCAAATAGAATATGGGCAAAAGGTAACACTTAATGCCTCTAGGCATTTTCTAACAGAATACCTTTGGAGTATGATAGATAACTGCTAGGTTTTTTTTTATGTAATCCGGTATAGGTGGCTGAGTTGGAGGGGCTAAAACGCATGCTCCGACCAGCCAATATCACCTGTGAGAAGGTAGGTGCCATACCGGAGACTTCCCTGGATTGCTGGCTATACTGGACTAGAGGATAACACAATCTAGGCTGTTATGCGGCCATCTTACATCCAGTACGGTGGTACCAACCCAGTCGGCTACAATTTGAGCCTACCACCTAGTAAGCGGCAAGGGAAGGGACCTACGTTTTACACCGGTTCCGAACGGTGAAGCAGCAGGTGTAGGTATGCACGTAAATTTTTTCGTCAGATAAAAACTCATTGGTACACGCCGACCGGATTCGAACCGCGGACCTCTCGCATGAGAAGCCGTTGCCCAACCACTCGGCCACCCGCCGCCCTGACCTTGCAGCACAACACCGCTAACTCTGCTTACCCCGATTGTCGGGATACAGCGTGTGGTATGTATGTCTATACTACTTACTGTAAGTGAGGTGCCATGTCAGCTGTTTGTTGATTCCCGGCTTATGGGAGGTTGATTAGTTTAGGCTCTGTGATCTGTGTCTCAATTATTTTGCTACTACCTACTTACATCTCACAACAACGACTCTGAAACATCCAAAGGTTGACTGCGAGAAATCCCTGTAGGGTATACCACGTAGGATATACTCACGAGCGGCGGGTGGCCGATCGTGAGTATATCCTACGTGGTCGTGATCGTAAGTGGCGGAAAGAACTATGTATATTAGTCGTCTGTTTCCAGAATGCACCCGATGACGGTTATGACGTCACAGCTAGCGGTACCGTAGACAAAAAAGTCGGATAGACGAATGCTCCCGCCACCAGGTGTTAAACTGAACTGATGTTACTTCGTATTTCAAGCATAGAAGTAATATGTACTACCATGTAATAATAATTCTACGTAATTAAGTGACATGATTACAAGCATTTAGTGACTATCAACATTATGTGGATAGTCACTAAATGCTTGTAAAAATTATTATGAAAAAAAAACCCTGCGAAGTTTCTTACCGGTTCTTCTTCGTGGGTGTAATCGAATCGGATAGAACAAATTGTGACAAATTCGAGTACAGTCATGCTGTCTAATGAATGCTTAATAAACAACAACAACAACGACATGACTAGTGAGGCTAGCGCACACGTAATAATCATATTAGGTACTTGTCCTTTTTTTATTCATATTGGCATTTAAACACAACAAAATGCTAGTAATTAAAACAAATAACACAATTCGTACACGCGCGAGGGGTAGGTAGCTCATACACATACAATACGAACGTGGCTACGCGATATTATATTCTTTGGCTACGCGACAGCGATACTAACGCTACTGAGCTGGGCGTCAGCGGGTGTAGGGTGAGGCGCGATGTGCGGAAGCGCGGGCCGAGGTAGAGGCAAACCAGAAGAAGACAAGTAATACTTGAGTGGGTGGCCTACGTTCGCCCTTCTCCCTGGTGTGTTCGGCCTGGTCCGGCCCGGCGAGCTCCGGATCCTCGCCGCAGGCCGCGACCGCGGCGCCCGGCTGCGGCCGCAGCGCCTCCAGCAAGATGCGCTTGCGCTGCTCCGACTCGGCCGTCGCCGCCTGCGCGCTCGCCTCCGCAGCCACCGCCGCCGCCACCTGCTCCTCTACCGTTACGATCTGCGGTAGAACGTTACTACGATCAACAATACACACATACACGCCTGTTGCCAATGGGGTAGGTAGGCGGAGCAGACCGATCTGCGTTAAGGTAAAAGATAAACCTTCTCAACTAAAGTAAGTAACTAACGGCGAGGCTTCAGGCTGAGCTGCATTCTGGAAGACAATAAACCTTCTCGAAGAAAGTAAGTAACTGAGGGCGAGGCCGACGGCCGAGCTGCGTTCAGGAAGACGATAAGCTTTTCGAATAAAGCAAGTAACACAGGGCGAGGCCAAAGGCCGAGCTGCGTTCGGGAAGACCATAAACCTTCTCGAAGAAAGTAAGTAACTAAGGCCGAGCTGCGTTCAGGAAGACTATAAACCTTCTCGAAGAAATTAAGTAATTGAGGGCTAGGCCGAAATCCGAGCTGCATTCAGGAAGCCTATAAACCTTCTTGATTAAGGTTCTTCTTGAGGCGGCGCAAGGCATGGGCGACCGCCCACGGCCTCGCGGCCCGAGGGGTCTCGCGCCTCGAAAGTTCATGCAGCTTTGATTCATGAAAAACATTCAGCTAGATCTATTAAAAGAGACCCCGAGTAAACATGTTTAGACTTAATCAAAGGCAAACTAAAGCTTACTATAAAGCCTTTATTAGACACAAGATGGGAAAGCAGGACACAGGCAGTGAATATTGCAATAATACAGTGGCTGTGCGCCATTTGTGCGCGATTTGATGATGTTGTTGAATGCATTGAGTATTGGCAAAATTGAGAGGGCCTCGCAAAATTTATCTTGCCCACATCAAATTAAGTTCATGCCCCGCCACTGGCAGAGATAAACGATCTCCACGCAATGGCGGCGACGCGAGGCCGTCGTCGGCGACCGCTGACGACGACCTCGCGGCGGCTGAAGGGGCCTCGCAAAAATTCATTTACCCTAGCTGACTCCCTCTGGGATCGCGCGATCCCAAAAATTCTCATCAAAGTATGATCGCACACTTTGGGCTATTGCTTGTTGGGTTATATATAATTTAATTTGTGAATTTTCGTGTAATTTTAGTCAACATTTGATTAGCAATAAAACTCATATAGGTACTTCATACATCAGTCTCATTCTATTTATCGTTTTTTTTTTCTGACTGGGAAATGAAAGAGGCCTCGCAAAGCTGATGTCGCTGACGTCTACATTTGGTCTAGCACCGCCACTGTCTCCACGTGCCACGGGGGCCACGGCATAGAAAGTTCATTTGAGTTGGTTTGAGGGGAAAAGGGGGCGTGGTTGGCGCGCCGCAAGTAAGAACCGGTTGACTTAGTTCATACATACTAGGCATAGATCGCATGCATGACTAAGCTAGAAACTCATTGGGTTGTACGTACGCCACACACGCGAATCTGGGCGCGTCGGTCTCCATACATTTTATATGGAAGGGAAGAGTGCAGCACGCAGTTTCATTGCGCCCACGCCACCCTACGCTACGCGACACACTGCGTGCTGCACTCTTCCATATAAAATGTATGGAGAACGACGCGCCCACGTACGCGTGCGTAGCGTACGTGGGCCCAATGAGTTTCTAGCTATAGTGTAGACCAGCTGTTCCCAAAAGGTGTTCCGCTGAACCCTGGGGTTCCGCGGAACGACTTCGACACGACGAACGAACGACACGAAAGACTTCAGTGGGGGTCTGGCTGGCTGGGGGAATGTAAAATATCATTAATAAATCTGTAAGGGATGGTCATGGAGTAAGTTACTTTATTATATCGGATACTGCGTTTGTAGACTCTATGTATGATACTAAAGCTAAATTGACGATGTTTAGAAATATTTTCTGTATGTACCTATTACCTATGTATGTTCCTCCATAACTCTTAAACCGATCATCCGAATTTTATGAAACTTAGTACAAGCACATTTCACTGGGACACAGGATAGGCTAAATAAGATTCAGTTCCGGTTATGCTAAGTTGTGGCTCTCATACAAACCGAATTATTAGCGGGTATATTAGTAACGGGCTTACTTACGATCTTCTTTTTAAATACGAATTTCACGCGAGCGAAGTCGCGGGCAAAAGCTAGTAAGGACAACTATGATAATTAATAAACTATTTTGTATAATATATAGGTGCCACTGCCATGGCGCCTAGTTCCATAAGGTATGTTGGACCGACATCGTGTTTATGTTAGACAACCATGTTAGATTTCATAAAAAAAACTACCTACAAATATCAGTGAGTAGCCAGCTTAACAAATACCTAACATGAATTTAGGGGTTAAATATTTACCGACACATAGATTTAACTTTTGGTCAAGTTTTAGCTGTAGGTACGCATCTGATTGATGCGATCTGCTACTGTCCATGTCTGAAGACGTACATCCAAATCTATAGATTCTCTCGCGGTATACGCACGCATGCGCGATACTGGCCGCTAGTTCTTCGAGAATACAAACCTTAGCTTGTTGTTTGAGGCGTTCAAAATCTCCCCTGTGCATGATGGTCGGGTAAAAGTTCTTCTCTTTCGCAGGCAGCAGTAAGTTGCGAAACCCTGTACGGTGAAGCGGCACCCTAATTATTTCTTTCTTGATCACTTCGCACTTGTGTATAGGCCGCTTGTCAACGGGAAACTTGATCCGGCATTGTGACGGCCTGCGGAGAAAGTAGGTAGATATAGGACGTTCGTTCTAACCTGAGGCGTACAAATACATTCACGGCCCACCCCAGAAGTGTCTGGTGCCCACCCCAGGATGTTGGGTTGCCAACCCAAAATTCTAGGGTGGGCACTTAAATAATTTCACACAAAACACTTAAAAAATCTACAGCTGAGGAATCAACATAAAATTCCACTTCCATCCAGGTAATCAAAATAAATACTTAAACAATTTTTTTTGTTTAATTTTATTTAGTTAAAGAAACTTTCCGAAATAATAAATCATCCGATATAAAGTTATAGTGAGAGCCCCGCTTGACTCTTCTGATCATTGTTTAGTGGGGTCCACGGTACCATCTTCGCCCCCTCAGTCCCGCACTGGGGGGCTGCGTCGAATCTGGCACTACGCGTCAGCCGATTGGGATGGGATGCGTGAACACGTCTTCGCTTCCTTCCCTTGGAGTGAGATTTGCTTCAGTTCGGACGATCGGTCGGATTCCGCTAATACCGTTGCTACTCTAATGGCCGTGTGCCGGCGGCCTGTAAATCTGCGTTTGTGCAAGCGCTCCCCAAAAAGGGTTGCCGCTCAAACCCGTCAAACTACCGACCTATAGCGATTACCTCCCTTCTCTGTAAGGTGATGGAGCGCATCATTAAAATCGGTTCAGTGGTTCTCGAGTTATAAATAAGCGGACAGACAGACATACATACATACAGAAAGCAGACGTTGGATTTTATTAGAGGTAAGGATAAAATATTGAATAAGGCACTTACCTATGCAAGCAATAGCATCCCGGATCGCTACCTGTTTGTTTCCACACACACTTTATATCCGAGTTCGACTTTTCCTGTTTCGTCATATTGTAAAAGTAAAATAAAAAAGCAAAATAGCTATTAAAAACCTCAAAAAAAATAATCTACAAAAATAAATTTCCAATTTTCGCGCTTTTGAATAACGGCTGAATGGTCGCTAGGCAACAGTCAAATTCATTTTAGACTACCATATTTCGTGTATCAATATTTTACATTGCACTTATATGTGATTTTTTATCATAACATTTTTTAAACAAAATAGTGATTGGAAGAAAGAAACTTAAACATTTTTTTTCCTAATCAATTGAGTTGTAGTTCAGGTTATAATGTTTGATATAATATGTCAGTTTATATGCATAATTCTGATCTTAAATTCGGCTCAGGATCCAAATGACAGCATTTCACCTTCTAGGTAGTCTTGTAAATTACAGCACAACACCGACTGATATTTGAATATACCTACAAATTCCTAAATTTACCATTTCATTTTGTCTCAAGCGTTCAACATATTTCCTCTGATTTCACATAGGTACCTACTTTTAAAAAATTGACTCGTCCTTCTAAAACAAAATACACAAAATATACAGGGAAATATTCATATTCTAATAAAAATTTTAATGAAACAACCTGTAGCACTTGATCATTTATATTTTATTTACTTTGTACATTTTGTATTTATCTGGGGGCACGGTCGTGCCCCCCGCCAAGTCGATACATACTTATATATACCTATCTTATTGTTTATTGTATAACTTCATCCATAGGTATGTAACCTACGTCAAATAAAAAACAATTAGTTTACGTTGTACTCACTCGTTGTTACTCACATTTTGTAGGCAAATCATTACTTTACAAAATTGGCAAATTTTGTACTTATAATGTCATTGTATCATAAAATAAAATATGTTCTTTTGATAAACAATAAAAACATTGTTTATCAAGAGAACATACATACATGCACTCTCCACGTGCCACCGTGATTCCACGTTTAAAGAACAGCGGCAGGAGTGCGAAGTGACTCCTGCCCCCAGAATATTTTTTTATAAGTTAGGTAAGGGTTCACCCCTTACCTAACTTATAAAAAATATTATATAATATATAAAAAATCCCGAATATTTTTAGATTCTTGACAACTTTGGGTACCACTGCTTTAGTCTATTGTTTTTCACCAGATTGATCGAAGGGTCTGGATGTATAAAATTTTTTTTTTAATTTAAATGCACAGTAGATTAGCTATATTTTGTTTTAAATCAAAGCAGCTTTACTCACGGTTCCACTCCGAGCTATGTGGCTCGACGTTCTCGCACAAGGCAGAGTGCTCCATGAAGATGGGCCATACGCTTCGCCCAAAACGTCGAGCCACATAGCTCGGAGTGGAACCGTGAGTAAAGCTGCTTTGATTTAAAACAATGTCTAACAACCACGGTAATTTAAAAACCCATATTAGCTAGGTATATTATTTTTATAACAATAAAATCTTTCCCTACATACTCAACTAAAAACCTTTGGTATCATATACGTATTGATTTAATTTTCAGCTACCTAGCTTAAAAGACCTTACACACATACGTACATACTAACTACTATACTCTCTTTATTCACGTTTTTAAACTTTCATATTAATTTTACATACATTTTACAAAAAGTAATAAAAATACACAAAATTAATACAAAATCAAAATAAAAACGGTAATTTCCGCTTATTATTATTATAGTAATAATAACTCAGCTGATTTTCAACCAGCTTTAATAAGGCTGCATATTATGTACAAGGTAAAGGTCCGCCCTTTCTAAGAGATGCACCATCAATATTACTCACCTCATGACATGTCAGTCAGTCCATAAAAACAAAAAAAAATAATAAAAATAAAAAAATTGGTTTTTATTTTTTTATTCCAAAACTGATCGAAACAAAAAGTAAAAAGCTACGGATTTAGATATATATTCAACAAATAAAATATATTTTTTCCACAGCCTTGATTTGGTCACGTCGCCTTAAATACGTTTCTATAACTAAATTCAGAGGCATGTTCATGATTTTTTCCTATCGAGCGAAGTTAATCAAATCATGCTTTCAAAACGCTATCGATCCGCGCTGATAGATGAAGTTTTTACATATATTAAAACTGAATCTGTCAGGTGAGTAATACCGGCGGTACACTTCTTGACATTCGAGTCAGACGCAGTCTCACGTCACCTTAAGACGAAACCAGTTGGCAACTGGTTTGGAGGCTAACTGAAAAACTTTCCGCACCATTCCTTCCCATATTCGTACGTCCCGAAAAACACGAACCCGCCCAAAGTGAATGCGACCACCCTCGGCACGATCCCGGCGAACAACCCCCTGACTCCCGCCTCTAAGTATATCTGCTTGAGTATGGGCCGTATCTGAAGGCGCCTCGTGACGGAGTAGTCTTCGGCGAGCATTATCCGGGTCTTCGCGAGGTCGAGCGGAGTTGTGATGGCGCCGGCAAACCCGCCCGCAATGGATCCGCACATTGCACCCTGCGGGGGAAACAATTTTTGTATTTAATAGTTTTTTTATTTATTTATTTATATATTATTTAGAGAATTCCACAGCTTAATGACAGTGAAAAATTGAAAAATCAATAATATAAAAACTGTAGGTCCCTTCCCTCCTTACCTTACTAGGTGGTAGGGTTTATCCCGGCCACCACCGCACTGAGCGAAAAGTCGGTCGAAACGGCTATGTAAATAGTTCGTGTTTTCCGTCCAGTTCAGTGTAGCCGACATGAAATGAAGGGAAGAACTGACATGGCACCTAGTTCACCCGGTGTTATGGGCTGACAGTGATGTCAGTAAAACTGTCCCCTGCAAAATCCGTGAGGATGTTGTAGGTGACGTAGCCAACCGTTTCGGCTTCCATAAAAAAAAAAAGGAAAAGTAGAGGCTGATAAAAGAGATTTAACCTCAACACTACTGATGTCACCGCCGTTCCTTCTTCTCACTTGCTGCTTGAGGAATTCCCACACGGGCATTTCAATGAAGCTGAACGGAAGATCACGGAGCACTGCGGACAATAGTGAACATACATACATATACCGCACGCTGTATCCTGATAATTGCAGTAAGCAGAGCAATCGGTGTTGTGCTGCAAGGACTCTTGTAAATTACAGCACAACAACGACCACCATGTTTAGCAAAGTATTGTTAAACAGTAAGTTTGGGCATCGGCTTCTCATGCGAAAGGTCCGAGGTTCGAATTAGGTCGGCGTGTACCGATGAGTTTTTTCTGACGAAAAAATTTACATGCATACCACATGCATACCTACACCTGCTACTTCACCGTTCGGAGCCGGTGTAAAACTGTAGATCCCATATCAAGGTAGTTATCTTGTATTTTTTTTTTATGTAATCCGGTATGCGTAGCTGTATCGGAGGGAAAGCCTATGGTCCGACCAGCCAATATACCTCCAAGAATGTAGGTGCCATACCGGAGACTTCTTTTGGATTGCTGGCTATACTGAACCAGGGGACAACACAACTGAGGTTACTATGTGGCCATCTTATATACAGTACGGTGGTACCAACCCAGTCGGCTACAATTTGAGCTAACCTAAGAGTAAGAGGCATGTGACCGGAAGACCGCGTGTGGTGGCGTGCCTTGGGAGAGGCCTATGTCCAGCAGTGGACCGATACAGGCTGATGATGATGATGATGAAAGGTTACATCGGTTCTGAACGGTGAAGCAGCAGGTTTAGGTATGCACAGTATGGTCTAGTAGCCCTTAGACATCTCTATGTAATAATAATTGAAGTAATGGACAGTGCACTGTGCAGAGCATGCCTGCAGGCAGACGAGAACCCCACTCACGTGCTGCTGGAGTGCGAGGAGGTGGCAGACCTAAGTGCGAAGGAGCTGGGAGGCCCTACTACACTTCGAGAGGCGTGCCAAGATCCAAAGAGAGTTAGTCGCCTCCTGGAAGATACGGCTGGTTGGAGTGAGGCCGTAGGATGTGCAAAAGGCCCACAATGGAGTGGGCTTAAGCGTGGAAATCGAGTCCAAACAACAGTTTTCTAGCCTAAGAAATAATATACATACCTATCAAGCAAGTTGTCAATAATATATAAAGTTTAATAAATAAAAAGTAAAAAAAAAAACCTAGTAATAATTATTGTAAAAAAATTTCAAAATATAGTTTTGTGCATGAAGTAACATTTTAAACTAGAACAAATTAAAACAATACATTAAAATACTTAGCATCAAATTGGCAAACAATAAAAAATACAAACACCTATAAGGTGTCTAACGACGCCCATGGACATTCGGTCGCATGCGGGAGCTACGAAGGCCCGACAGTGCATTATGATGCCCCTCTTGAAGGACCCGAGACAATATATGTATGAGTTCTTTTTTTTTTAACTGACGAGCCTTAGTTCTGTAGCGTGTTCCTTATGAATTTAAACTTTAATAAACTTTCACAATTATTATATCAGTAATTATTAGAAATAGAAACATAGTTTTTTAGTAATATGTATTTAAATACTTGTTCAGGTGAGTCTGTTTGTAATTTTTGTAATATTGTAATATAATATAATAAAAGTTACCCCCTTTTTTATAATTTTGTAATTATGATCTTTTTCCGATGCAGAACATCCCCTTTAAGGCTCGTCGGTAAAAAAAACCTTAAGTATACATATACAAAAGACCTGTAGAGAGGAAGCCTCTATAGACGCCCCGCAATAGTCCTTCCGTCTTGTAGGCGTCCAGTAGCATGAGGAAGCCGTTGCTTCGCGCCGTCCCGCTGTTCGTCTGTTTGCGTTGCTTCACTATCTCTGTTGGCACCCGGATCAGGCATGCCACCTGCGCAGAAATGAAAATAAATAATAAATTTATTGTTTCCGTGCGAAGTATTGTTAATTTATGTTGCTCTTCTGTATGTTATCCTCTGTCTTCTGTATCTCTGTTTGTGTTTTGTGTGCAATAAAGCATTTCTATTCTATTCTATTTTAAATTAATTTCACTGCACAGATTTTGCTGTTGTTATTGCCTTGGGGTTGGGGATTTTGAGTCTGAAAACTAGTTCCGCTCGGTCAACACAAACAAAACGACATAACAACGATGGTTTGCGTTCTCTCTCTGAGTTTATTCGTAATTTTGAAAATGACCTCACCCAACCATGAATCCTCACTATGACACAACACTGGCCAAAATGTTTCAAAAATACAATCGCTATAAGAATAAATAATAATTGGAAGGAAATACGCGACCGGGTGAAATAATAAGTTCTTTCTTACATTCGAAATGTTTATTGAGTACAAAACCCGTGCGCAACATCCTAACAAAGAATTAAAAAAACAAAACAAAAAGCAAAAAATTAATAAGGGTAAGAAACATACGTGTTTGTTTGATATCGTACAAATGTTAATACATATTATGCAAGCACAAAACTTGGTGTCATTATAGTGCAAAATATATAGTAAAACAATAAATACCTAATAAAAAATCTATAAAATTATGGTTGCGTACAGCCGTAAAACAAAAATATGTTTTTTCTCAAAAAATATTACATTGTCGAAAAAACCTGCAGTTTCCCTGTAATCTATGGCTTAAAATCTACTAACGGTGTGAAAGTAAAAATTTTAGCTTTAGAAACCTAGCAGAACAGGGGTTATTTTTTGCACATTTTAGCTATATCATTCAGATCACTGACCTTAAAATTGTATAAAAATACTTCTCTTAAATTATAGCTCTTTCAAATGATACCCCACATGAGTTTAAACTTTTTTTAAAGGTAAGGGATACGACTCTCTTCTTATATTACTAGGTGGTTGGGTTCAACCCGCCCGGGTTGGTACCACCGCACTGAATGAAAGGTCGGTCGAAACGGCTATGTAAATAGTTTGTGTTTTACGTCCAGTTCAGTGTAGCCGGCACGACAGAAGGGAAGCACTGACGTGGCACCAAGTTCACCCGGTGTTATGGGCTGACATCACGGATGTTGTAGGTGTTTAGCCAACCGTGTCAGTTTCTATAAAAAAAAAAAAACAAAAAAAAAACAAAAAAAAAAAATTCACCCACCATATTAATGTAAAATACATTTTTATCTAGTTTTTGACGAGCTATATGTAGTTATGTGCGCTTCATCATTATGCAAAAATTTCAAAGTTTCTACGTTACTTAGTTTTTGAGAAAAACCTTTGTGACAGACGAACAGACACCGGAGTGATCTTATAATGCTACCGTTTTTCTTTTTAACATGCGGAACCATAAAAAACAAGCCAATTATGTGGTGGTGCAGAGACCTCTGGTGTCTGACTCGCTTGGCTGGGTTTTTTTGTTTTATTTATTTAATCCAGTATGGGGTGACTGTGTCAGAGCGGCCAAGCGCCCGTACTCCGACCAGCCAAAATCACCTCTGAGAAGGTAGTTAATTAATCAAAAATAAATAATATTTTTTAAACAAAAAAGAAAGATATTTCTTCATCAATCATCTCCAAAATTATTATTTTAAACATTAAAGTACTTTTTGACATTATTTTTATAATAAAAATATTATTATTTATATTTTCTAGAATTAAATTTTTTACTAACTAACGAACGAAAACTTTACTAATTCGTCTAATTTCAGGATTATTTATTAATACTAGCTTGATTTGCTAATATTTTATACTGGAGACAAATCCCTTTGGATTGCTTACAGTGAGCATTACCGCTCGATCGTTGGTGGCTGACAGTGTTGCGGATTCCATGTTAAACTGTAGGTCCCTTCCCTTCTTACCTTACTAGGTGGTAGGGTTTATCCCTCACGGGTTGGTACCACCGCACTGAGCGAAACGTCAGTCGAAACGGCTATGTAAATAGTTCATGTTTTCCGACCAGTTCAGTGTAGCCGATATGAAATAAAGGGAAGCACTGACATGGCACTTAGTTCACCCGGTGTTATGGGCTGACATCGCGGATCTTGTAGGAGATGTAGCAAACCGTGTCAGGTTCCATAAAAAAAAAAACCAGTGAGCATTATCTGAATGTGTCAAGTTAAAACTGACCACTTCGCCGACGCTCGCAGCCAGCATGTGGACACCTGGGGCGTACTGAGGTGGCACCAACGGTTGGGCGGTACTCTTCACCAGCTCATACGATATGAAGAACAGCGCCGAAGTGGGCATGGAGCCCGCTACCACCGCGCCGAGACCTGAGATATTCAATTAAAAAAGATTTTGTTTTTATCTGACATGGTTATTATCACCGACCGCACGGTCCCAACGCATCATGGTGTACTAGGTGCCGTGTCGTGCCGGCTACACTGAAATGAACTGAAAACATAAACAATTTTCATAAGTAGCCATTTCGATGAATTCAGTGCGGTGGCATCAACCCGGCTGGGATAAACCCTACCACCTAGTAATGTAAGAAGGGAAGAGACCCACAGTTTTAAGTGGAATCTGAACCACATATTTATAGCGCATATTTTTTAATTTATTTAATTCTAATGAAATGAACAGCATTACATAAATACTAAACTTACATTATATGAATATAAATTATTTTACATTAATGACAAAATTGTGGATATATTATAATTAATATATAAATATTTGTATAGGTATTTTTATTCAAAATGCATTTTTTTTAATGTATATGTAATTTTTGTATAAATTAATTTGTAATAATTATTTATCGTTGTTTATTTTGTATTGAGTGCATGGCTATATATTTGTATTGAGTGCATGGCTATATATTTGTATTGAGTGCATGGCTATATATTTGTATTGAGTGCATGGCTATATATTTGTATTGAGTGCATGGCTATATATTTGTATTGAGTGCATGGCTATATATTTGTATTGAGTGCATGGCTATATATTTGTATTGAGTGCATGGCTATATATTTGTATTGAGTGCATGGCTATATATTTGTATTGAGTGCATGGCTATATATTTGTATTGAGTGCATGGCTATATATTTGTATTGAGTGCATGGCTATATATTTGTATTGAGTGCATGGCTATATATTTGTATTGAGTGCATGGCTATATATTTGTATTGAGTGCATGGCTATATATTTGTATTGAGTGCATGGCTATATATTTGTATTGAGTGCATGGCTATATATTTGTATTGAGTGCATGGCTATATATTTGTATTGAGTGCATGGCTATATATTTGTATTGAGTGCATGGCTATATATTTGTATTGAGTGCATGGCTATATATTTGTATTGAGTGCATGGCTATATATTTGTATTGAGTGCATGGCTATATATTTGTATTGAGTGCATGGCTATATATTTGTATTGAGTGCATGGCTATATATTTGTATTGAGTGCATGGCTATATATTTGTATTGAGTGCATGGCTATATATTTGTATTGAGTGCATGGCTATATATTTGTATTGAGTGCATGGCTATATATTTGTATTGAGTGCATGGCTATATATTTGTATTGAGTGCATGGCTATATATTTGTATTGAGTGCATGGCTATATATTTGTATTGAGTGCATGGCTATATATTTGTATTGAGTGCATGGCTATATATTTGTATTGAGTGCATGGCTATATATTTGTATTGAGTGCATGGCTATATATTTGTATTGAGTGCATGGCTATATATTTGTATTGAGTGCATGGCTATATATTTGTATTGAGTGCATGGCTATATATTTGTATTGAGTGCATGGCTATATATTTGTATTGAGTGCATGGCTATATATTTGTATTGAGTGCATGGCTATATATTTGTATTGAGTGCATGGCTATATATTTGTATTGAGTGCATGGCTATATATTTGTATTGAGTGCATGGCTATATATTTGTATTGAGTGCATGGCTATATATTTGTATTGAGTGCATGGCTATATATTTGTATTGAGTGCATGGCTATATATTTGTATTGAGTGCATGGCTATATATTTGTATTGAGTGCATGGCTATATATTTGTATTGAGTGCATGGCTATATATTTGTATTGAGTGCATGGCTATATATTTGTATTGAGTGCATGGCTATATAGGTACCTAAAATAAATTTTTAATAATAATATTAAAACAACACTCGTCGATATCGCCGTGCCGCACGATGGTAACCTCGTCAGTAAGGAAGCAGAGAAGTTGCTGAAGTATCTGGATCTGCAGCACGAAGTTACCAAAATGTGGCCCGTTGACTCGACGATCGTTGTGCCCGAGATCGTTTCGGCACATGGGCTGATAGCGAAGAGCCTCGACGGCCACCTTAAGAGGCTCTCGCTGAGTGGTTGGGTCAAGGGTTGGATCCAGAAGGTAGCCCTGCTCGACACTGCACGCATCGTCCGGAGGTTTCTCTCTTTGGGACCAGGCTCCATCGGTAGCCTGGGTCCGCCCCGCCGCCGGTGGTGGAAATTCCATTTCTTTTTGTATTAATTTTAGATTTTAAGTTTGTAAATATGTAAAATTAATATAAAAAAAATGTGTAAATAAATGGATAAAATAATAATTAATAGTGTGTAAATAAAGCAAATTACCAATTTATCTGTATATAAAACCAAAAAGAGTTACCGAAGAGCTCATCAGATGCAATATTCGTGATAACATTAAACCTTGTTCATGCGGTAACTATGTATCATATCAATACTTTGCCTCGATCTTTTGCGTGAACGTCACGCAGCAACCAACCTCTATAGATGCCTCCGAAGCCCCCGGCACGATAGAAACCCTGCTCGCTCTGCAGGCGAGTCTTGATGGTGTCGATGGGGTACAGAGCGACGTCCACCGAGAGCCCCGCCAGACCTCCCGCCTACACATACACTGACAACTTCCAGCACCGGCAGAGTTTACGCAACTTTGTACAAGAAATTCTCAAGAGGACTACCAGCGAAGTCGCTCTACAGTCTCTTCAAGAATCTAGGGCTGCCAAGATCGACGCTAAGCTCATATATGGAGAGAGCTTCGAAAACGTCACTGAAAGCATCCTACAGAATATGGATAGGTAGAGAGAGGGAGGTCGAGAGCGGGACTGGTGTTTCCCCGCGTCCTAGTCAACGCAGACTAGCTGATGAGGGCTTGATGCGAGCCGAAACGAAGCATGCGCGGGAAATTGAGGGCGGCCACTCGCTAGTCCCGACCTCGATTAACACCCTCCTCTACTGCCGATGGGCCCGGATATGTTCGGTGAAGCCATCGCAGGCTTAGTTCCACACCTACATACATTATAATAGAATACTATAACTGTATGTTTTTGCTCACAGCTCAGACCGCCGATGACATAGCATTATGATTAGCCTGAGCCAGGGGTCGCCAAACTATTTTACAGGCGGGCCACATTGACTTATCAAAAAATATTGGCGGGCCAGAATCAAACGTAAATTTGTTTTTCTATAGAATTTTTAATAAATTGTAAACTTAAAATGTGTAAGTCCTTTCCTTGAATAATATTCATATATTGACATACGTTGCACGGCTGCCGGTCGCCCGGTAGAAACTTCGGTTTATTTATTAGCATGTCAAAGAAAATAAACAAATACAAAATTGTAGGTACTTACAATAAGAGGAGTCAAAAATGAAAACCCATTCAGGGATCTCGCCTCGGATACTTCCATGTTCAAATAGTCCTGTAGTCTTCAAAAATATCTTCATACTTTGTCACAATCATCTAGGAATATACAATGTCATGAGCAGTCACAGTTTCATTCATAAAAGCCAATTATTCAAACATTATGCAACAAAACTAAAAAGCATGTGCAAAGCAGATCTGAGGGAAAACAGGAAAACAAACGGCTGCTGCTGTCAGTGTCAACTGTCAAAGCTTCGTTTTTTTCCTTTTTTTATTTATTCGTCTCTTTTCGGGACAGGCAAAACAAAAGTATAAAGCCTTTTCTGTTGTACTTCTAATGTCTGTTGTTTTCCTCTCGTATTCCGAGAATCTCAAAAATATACACTTTTTATTTACGTCGACGCGCGACGCGGCAAAGAAACTGGCGGATGGCGGATGAACAATCCGCCATCTTTTTTCGATTTTTCAACAGAAAGCTGCATTATCTGTCCGGTCGTCGTCCTTTTCTCTCTTTTTTTTATGGAAACTGACACCGGCCGGACACGGTTGTTTTTTTTTTTTATTCATTCGTCTCCTCCCGAAACAGGCAAAACTCATTAGAGTATACAGCCATTTCTGTTGTAGCTTTTAACTTCTGTTGTATAAATTCTCGCACCGCGAGAACCACAAATATATATATTTTTTAATTACAACGACGACGCGAAACTTCCGCCGAAGGATAAAACATTTTTTTTTAATATTTATTCGTCTATTTTCGGAACAGGCAAAACTAATTAAAGTCTACAGCCTTTTCTGTTGTACTTCTAATGTCTGTTGTTTTCTTCTCGAATCGCGAGAATCTCAAAAATATATACTTTTTATTTACGACGACGACGCGGCAAACAAACTTGTTCATCCGCCATCTTTTTTTTATCTCTCTGGTTCTAAAGTACCAGGGCAGCACAAATTGAAAGGAGGTTACTCGTACCATAATATATAAGCGCATCTGGCCGGTCGGAAAAGATTTCAAATTTAGATTATTCATGAAACAAGGAGTAGTCTTACCACTTTATGACGTTATCACGTAAAACTATCGTCCGTAAATCGACTTTACAGACCACCAATTTTTTTGTATATAAAGGTGTGATAGTTAGATAAGGTAAGGAAGGATGGGCTTGACACCTGAAAGCTCTGGCGGTTCCTGCGGATCCTGCGGATCCTTTGCTCGGGTTGACTCCGCTCGAAACGAAACACTCGGCTCGAAACGAAACGTAACAAAAAACGACATGCACCACCTCAACATTAGGTTATATTTTTTTTTAAATTGGTAATTTTTTTTAAACCACCAAAACATCACTCGAACCACACAACATCCACATTCCTTCGAGCCGAAGTTTGCCGAAAGGAGCTAAAGTATCCGTAGTAGGAGCCAGCTGGTCTTTCAGGTGGCGGACCGAAGGAAATAGTCTGACGGTTTTATGAATATTTTTTTTAAGTGGAAGAAGATGGCGGACGGCGGAAGTTTGTCGCGTCGTCGTTGTAATTAAAAATATATATTTTTGTGGTTCTCGCGGTGCGAGAACTTATACAACAGACGTTAAAAGCTACAACAGAATTGGCTGTATACTCTAATGAGATTTGCCTGTTTCGGGAGGAAACGAATTAATCTAAAAATAAATTTATTTACTCTTTGACGGATGAATAACAATTCGTATTTGAGTCGATGTGTATTATTAAAACATAATATAATATCTACTACATAATATAGATGCGTGGGTGGCACTTTACAGTATTTCTATTACAAATTCGAATATATTAATATTAAACGGTAATAAAGTTATATTGTTAAAAAGGGTACTATTTTATCCTTCGTTTTAAGATAAGTGTAATGTAAATATTGAAACACGAATTACAGTAGACTAAAATTGACTTGACTGTTTCCTAGCGACACCTATTTCAGTCGTTACTTCAAAAAGCGCGAAAATTGGAAATCGATTTGTTGATTTGTTTGTGTGGTAGCTTTATACTTTTACAAAATGTTGAAACAAAGAAATTCGAACTCGAATATAAAGTGTGTGCGGATACAGAAAGGTAGCGACCCGGGCTGCTATTGCTTGCATAGGTAAATACCTGATTTATTTGACCGTTTAATCGAAAATTTGGGGAGTGGGTACGACCGATAAACATAGTAAAAGGAGACTGTATGTGTAAACCAACGAATTAAAAAGTATCAACGAATTAGAAAGTAGAATGTCGTTGGTTTAATTAAACTATGGTACAGGGTAGGCATGAGTTGCTTGTCCGTCTACTATCCCCTTCCTTTGGTAATTTGGTACAGCTTTGAGGCTCATTACTGCCTGCGTCGAGTGTTTACCTTCGGAACCACCAATAATATTTTTTTTATGGACAGCGCGACATATGGCGCCCGGCCACCCATAAGGTGTCTAGCGACGCCCATGGACATTCGGTCGTATGCGGGGGTTGCCAATGCCATGCCGGCCTGACAGGTGCCCATTCACGCCCCTCTTGAAGGACCCGAGACAGTACTTGGGGGGAAATAATATATGGGCAGGGAGCGTTCCAGAGTTTACCGGTTCTGTAGAGGAATGATCTGCAGAACCGATTTGTACGCATCCGCGGTAAGTCCAGCGTGTAGGGATGCAATCCCTGCCCAGTGCGCGTGGTGCGAAGGGTGGAAAGGGGACGGCGGGATCGCATTAAACAGCTCCTCCGAGCACTCCCCATGGAATAAGCGATAGAACACACTTAGGGAGCCGACATCCCTACGGTGTTGCAGTGGTTCTAGATCGCGGGACACTTCGGGGTCACCCACTAGTCGCACGGCTCGACGCTGGATCGAGTCCAGAGGCGCAAGCTGGTATTTGGCAGAGCCATCCCACAGGTGCGAGCAGTACTCCAAGCAGGACCTGATCTGCGATTTATACAGAAGCCGCTTTTGGTCCGGCGTGAAGTATACCGTCGCACCTTATTGAGTACGCCCAGCTTTTTAGAAGCCAGCTTGGCCTTCAATATACAAATACATACGGTACCCGCCAGTAACAGGCCTCACGCACTCTATGTACTTGCGCGCGCTAACTACCTACCGCCCGACGGGCCGCCGGCGGTCTATTTCAGTGGAAATTCGTCAGCCGCGCGAAGTATACATAGACGCTCGCCCACGCAACTGCGCGCAGCTGCAAAGCAATAACCACTTTACACTCGATCGTTAAGGTACATTTTACGGTTACGTAAAAAAAAAATTTTAAGGTTACGTAAAACAGTAGGCTATTAAAGCCCGAAGGTAGGAACATTTTCTATGGAGTGATTTATCTGTTACGAAGTAACTAAGTAATCTGTGCCAGTAAGGAATGAAGATCGAACTTTAGAAAGAGAAAATCCGGTTGTAGTGCGTCATCCCTGTCGCACGAACTCTCATGTCTCTGTCTCTGTATTCATTACTTACAGCCGGGCATACATTCAGCGTATACCACTACAATCGGGGTAAGGAGAGTTTTTTTTTTTTTTTTTTTTTTTTTATGTAATCCGGTATGGGTGGCTGAGTCGGAGGGGCCAAAGCACATGCTCTAACCAGCCAATATCACCTCCGAGAAGGTAGGTGCCATACCGGAGACTTCCCTGGATTGCTGGCTATACTGGACTAGAGGAGAACACAACCGAGGTTGCTTGCGGCCATCTTACATCCAGTACGGTGGTACCAACCCAGTCGGCTACAATTTGAGCCTACCACCTAGTAAGGGGCAAGGGAAGTAATAGTATTATATAAATAGGGGAGTAATCGATTTTGTGCTGCAATGACGTAAATTACAGCACAACACCGTCCACTATACGTCTAGCAAAATATTATGACATGACATCTTTCAATAGTAGCATAAATAAAGTCGCATTGCATTAATATGGAACGACCATGCCAAGGTGAGAGATGGATAGACTGTCGCCCTTTAGCATGAGATCTGGTCCTTATCCCTTAGTCGCCTTATACTCACCTTTTACTACATAATTTAAGCGGCAGGTGGCCGAGTGGTTTGGGCATCGGCTTCTCATGCGAGAAGTCCGAGGTTCGAATCCGGTCGGCGTGTACCAATGAGATTTTTCTGACGAAAAAATTTACATGCATACCTACACCTGCTGCTTCACCGTTCGGAACCGGTGTAAAACTGTAGGTCCCTTCCCTAGCCCCTTACTAGGTGGTAGGCTCAAATTGTAGCCGACTGGGTTGATACCACCGTACTGGATTTAATATGGCCGCATAGCAGCCTCGGCTGTGTATAGCCAGCAGTCCAGGGAAGTCTCCGGTATGGCACCTACCTTCTCGGAGGTGACATTGGCTGGTCGGAGCATGCGCTTTGTCCCCTCCGACTCAGCCACCCATACCGGATTAAATAAAAAAAAATTATAATAATATTCTCTGGGCCCATTTTTTTCATGTACCGACCGGCCCACAGGTCCACACAATATGGTCCACCAATAGGTAAATCATGTGATTTTTTTTTTGTTATGAGTGTTATGACAACATGGGTGGCTGTGCCGAGAGTGCCCGAGAGACCGATGGTGCAGTCGACAGAGCACATCACATCTCCTCGCGAAACCACGCTCACGTATGTTAGGTGCCATACCAGCAGATTTGCGGACTGTTGCTAGGCTGTCTGCGTCAATGTGAAGTAAAAACCTAAAAAAGAAAAAAAAACAACTTTTGTTTCATACCTGGATGGATGTAGTTATGCACATTTATATGTATAGCTTGTATTTAGCTAGCATGTACTTATATGTATTGCTAATAAGTATTCTTATTTTTATTATATCTTCAATTCTCACGCTCAACTCTTTTGCTACTACATACTTACATTCCACTATACCAGTGGTTCTCAAACTTTTTTGGTGACGGAACCCTTTTGGAAAGCGAAATATTTGACGGAGCCCTAAAATAAACAAAAAATTGTTTTTGTGCATTTTTTGAACAGGTAAGGGAACAGGTTAATAATTCATATTACAGTGTAACAGCTACTTACATACCTAATATTATAATATAAGAAGAAAAACTAATTAAATATCTAATGGGTATGAAACTGTGACTCAGTGACGTCTGCGCAGCCGAGCTGAATCGAGCCAGAGAGCAGAGGTGTATTTTTGATTTTTTTTTCTCGTATTCTCGCGGAGCCCCCACATAGGCCCCGTGGAGCCCTAGGGCTCCGCGGAGCACACTTTGAGTATGGCTGCACTATACTATTATCGAATCGCAAACATCCAAAGGTTGACTGTAAGAAATATCTGTAAGGGATAAGTCCGCCTTTGGACCTTATGTAAATTTTCTAATGCACTTGTTACTGTAATGTTTACTGGATCAATAAAGCATTTTCTATCTATCTATCTATCTAGGCTGTCTAGCCGTTAAGGTTATGTGAGACTGCGTCTGACTCGAATTTCAAGAAGTGTACCGCCTATATTACTTACCAGATAGATCTATCAGGGCAGATCGATAGCTTTTTGAAAACACGATTTGATTAACTTCGCTCGATAGAAAAATCATGAACATCCCTCTGAATTTAGTTATAAAAACTTATTTATGGCAACGCGACAACGTGGCCAAATCAAGACTGGAAAAAAATATTTTATTTGTTGAATATTATCAAAATCCGTAGGTAGCTTTTTACTTTTTTGTTTCGATCCGTAGTTTTGGAATAAAAAAATAATAATTTGTACAGTGTGGGGCCGGTACTTTAAAAAAATAGCCCTTCTGCATCTCTCCCCGTGTATGTCGTAAAAGGCGACTAAGGGATATGACTCCCTTCTTACTAGGTGGTAGGGTTTAGCCATCGATGTATATGTAGATACGTCGATGGGTTTAGCCCGCCCGGGTTGGTACCACCGCACTGAATGTAAGGTCGGTCGAAACGGCTATGTAAATAGTTTGTGTTTTCCGTGTAGTTCAGTGTAGCCGGCACGACCGAAGGGAAGCACTGACGTGGCACCAAGTTCACCCGGTTTTATGGGCTGACATCACGGATGTTGTAGGTGATGAAGCCAACCGTGTCAGTTTCCTTTTAAAAAAAACCTAATTTTCGCTTACGTTAAAATTGATTTATTTCTTTGCACCTACTCCAAACAGCAAAAGCGGCACCTTGAAAGAGAAGTACGGGTGAATACGGGTTGACAGGGCCTTAATACGTGAATGTCCTTTTCCGCAGGCCATCACAATGCTGGCTCAAGTTTCCCGTGGACAACCGGCCTATACACAAGTGCGAATCCCTCCGTAAACAAACAATCCAGGTACCGACTCATGGTACAGGCTTCCGAAGTCTAGTGCTGCCTACGAATGAGAAGAACCTTTACCCGGCCATCATGCGCAAGGAAGAATATGAACGCCTCAAGCAAAAAGCTAGGGTTTGTATATTTTTTTTTTTTAATTTACCGTGTGGGGCCGGTACTTTAAGAGAGTAGCCCCACTGCATCTCTTCCCGTGTATGTCGTAAAAGTCGACTAAGGGATAATACTCCCTTCTTATATTACTAGGTGGTAGGGTTTAACCCGCCCGGGTTGGTACCACCGCACTGAATGAAAGGTCGGTCGAAACGGCTATGTAAATAGTTTGTGTTTTCCGTCCAGTTCAGTTTAGCCGGCACGACCGAAGGAAAGCACTGACGTCAGACGTGGCACCTAGGTCACCCGGTGTTATGGGCTGACATCATGGATGCTGTAGTAGGTGATGTAGCCAATCGTGTCAGATTCCATAAAAAAACACTCTTTACGGACGTAATGAAATAAATTGAACTCCATTAGGCGCGTTATGAATTTATGATAGACGTCATCGTCTTCGTCATCGTCACGGACGATCGTCACCGCGTGCAAATTCTTTGTATGTAGGTATTGTGCGTACAAGCAAACGTAGCGTGGGACGCCCCCCGGCTAGGTGGACAGATGACCTAAAAAAAAGGTAGCCGGGAGTGGATGGATGAGAAGAGCGGAGGACCGCGTGTGGTGGCGTGCCTTGGGAGAGGCCTATGTCCAGCAGTGGACCGATACAGGCTGATGATGATGATGATGATGAGGTATTGTGCGGTGCTGCACGATAGATGACACGTGGATGACACTTATTATAACTTATAACTATAACCATAACTATAGCCATAACCACAATCGTAACTATAACTATTATCGTAACGTGGGGGGGGGGGGGGGGGGGGGGGGGAGGCCTTCAGTCAGTCAGTCTGTCAGTCAGTCAGCGTGTAAGCGTCCACTGCTGGACTATGGACGGACATACGCCTCTCCAGTTTTCCTCCAGTCCTCCCGGCCTTCAGCGGTACGGAACCACTGCTTTCCACCGGGCGGCGCACTTGATTTCGTCGTCCCACGTATTCTCTCTAAAGTAAACATTTGCATCTTCTATCAGTAGATATGAAGACCGACGACGTTTCGTTCAGAGCGGTGGTAGGTACGAACGCGGCCGGGATAAACCCTACCACCTAGTAAGGTAGGAAGGGAAGGGACCTATATAGTTTAACGTGGAATCCGAACCACGGTCAGCCTCCAACGGTCGAGCGGTCACCCATCCAAGAGAAAGAAACAGAATCCTAACTCCGACCGGGTGGGGTCTCCATATCTTGGTCGTTTGCCCACCATAAAGCGTAGGTAGGTACTGTAGTCCTAGCATGCCTCCCTCCCTGCTTATCTAGCTGGGCAACTTTTTTTTAATTTTTTTATATCTGGATATGTGGCATCATTTCACCTACATGTAGGTGTCTAACGATGCCCATGGATATTCTGTGATGCACGGGGATTGCGAATGCCATGCCGGTATAACAGGAGCCTTTTCAGGCCCCTTCTGAAAACCCCCAGGCTGTACTTGGGAGGAAATAGATGGGCAGGGAGTGCGTTCCACTTTTTCCCGGTTCTGGTGCTCATCCGTGGTAGATCGCTTGAATAGGGGTGCATCCCATGCCCAGTACGCGTAGTGCGGAGGTGGAATGGGGACGGCGGAATCGCGTTAAACAGCTCCTGCGAGCCTCCCCATGAAATAGACGATAGAACACACTCAGGGAGCCAACGGAGTTGCAGTGGTTCTAAGTCGCGAGACACCGCTGGGTCACCCACCAGTCGCACGGCACGACGCTGGATTGAGTCTAGCGGCGCAAGCTCGTATTTAGCTGAGCCGTCCCACAAGTGCGAACAGTACTACAAGCAGGACCTAACCTGTGTTTTATACAACTTCAGTTTTTGGTCCGGCGTGAAGTACCGCCGCACGTTGCTTAGTACGCCCAGCTTTTTTGAGGCCAGCTTGACCTTGCCTTCAATATGGCGCCGAAAGTTCAAGTCGTGCGACAGTTCGACACCGAGGACCCCGAGGTGTTTGCCTAATTTCAGCGAC